>OX465117.1:10435250-10592750 GCA_949987565.1 Luidia sarsii
TTTCTCTTGTTTGTTTTTTTGTCCCCTTCCGTCTTGGGTTCAGGGATGAAGAAGAGGAGTGGACCCATCCTCCGCGTTACCCTATGCCTCACCCCTAGTAGGTGGACCGCAAACACACACCCCTTTTCGGTTGTATCCTCATTTCATCCCGGACACTTTAATCCCAACCATGCACTCATTCATTGCAGCAGTCACACTCTCCCATCCATGCTCTGGCACTCCATCCAAATCCCATCTAAACTCAATCCAAACTCATTGCAAACTCAATCCAAACTCATTGCAAACTCATTGCAAACTCATTGCAAACTCAATCCAAACTCAATCCAAACTCAATCCAAAATTTATCAAAACTCAATCAAAACTCAATCAAAACTCAATCAAAACTCAATCAAAACTCAATCAAAACTCAGTCCAACTTGATCCAAAAATCAGTCAAAACTCCATCAAAATTCCATCAAAATTCCATCAAAACTTATTGCAAACTCAATCCAAACTCAAACCACCCCTACGCAAAGGCTTGTTTACTATTAATTTTGGGAAGGCCGCCATCTAAGAGCTAGATAGCTCAGATGGTAAGAGTGCTGGTACGGAAATCCTGAGGTCCTGTGTTCAAAATTTGCCCCAGTCAAAGTTTTCTTTGCCATTTTTTGGCCAGATGTTCATATTGTGTTTTACAAAAGCTCACATTTACATACAAATAGACCTACCGTTTGACCATCTTGAAGCTCATTTCATTTGCATGCCCCATACATAAAAGATAGACATCCTTGCCACCAACCTCTAGGCAGCATTGTCAGATGAAATAAAATCTCCAACCATTACTATTTTGGAGGAATCGTTCCTCTTTTTGGGGGTAAAAATGTATCACCTTTTGCAAGCTATTGACAGATTCCGATTTTTGGCTTGGAATTGTATTCCTATGTGGTTTGCTCTGCGATTCCTTGTTTTTAACAGAAGTATTCCTAATTTTCTTTGAGATAGGATGGTAGCTATGCATGGGGAGAGTCACTTACCACCCCCCCCCAAAAAAAAAAAAATAATAATAATAATAATAATAATAAATGAATAAAAAAAAAATTTAAACAAATAATAATAATAATAATAAAAAAAAATAATAAAAAAAATAAAATAATAATAATGAAAAAATATATATATTTACATATATACAAAAGTACAAAATATATGCAATACTATTCAAAAGCAGTCTACTCTCAAATGAAAGTTGGCCATCCTAAATTCATAATGAGGGAAATCTTTCATGCTGATCAATTAAGGTGTGCTTTAGACGTTCATCGGTAATTGAAGTTGGCCCTGCTTGAAAGAAGAAACAGTTTCCCATCCTCCTAGATCTAAGAAAGCGATGAACATCCCGGACACATGACCTCAAGGCCGCCGCAGACGAGAGCTATCTGCTGAGCAAAAATTCTCTCGAGGTCGTTAGCTCAGCACGCAGCTCACCGTGTGCGCTGAACTTTTGGTGAGATTTCTGCCTCAAGAGGCCATGAGACCAATAATCTATCCTGTTTGATTTTGGCAACCACGTGAATAGGGCGTGCGCTTTCATTGGCCAGTTGCTATGTTTTTTTGCTCGGCACGGTACCTCAAGTCGCCGCACACGATGAGTTTTCATCCACGAGAGGCGAAAAAAAAATCAAACAGGATAGATATTGGTCCCACGGCCTCTTGAGGCAGAAATCTCACTAAAGGTTCAGCGCACATGAGAGCTACGTGCTGAGCTAACGACCTCGAGAGAAGTTTTGCTCAGTAGATAGCTCTGTGCGGTGGCCTTTAGACATCTTTCGGAGACAAATTTTCTTGCCAAGCAAACTCTTATGTGTGGCTTCCATGTCTTCTCTCATCTCAGAGGTCTCACACTTTCTCCACGTGCGCTCCTTGTGTTTTTGTGTGGTCAGCTTTGGTGGTTTGATGAGATTTTTTGGAAGGCCGGAAATGAAATGCGAAGAGGAAAGTTCGCGGTGATGTTGTCTCTTTGGAGATGGAGAGGGCTCTGAAAAGAGCTTGCAAATCTGTTCTCTCTTGTTACCGGCTCTTTTCAGACTCGCACTCCATCTCAAAAAAGATGACGTGGCGTCACTGTATGCTTTCCTCTTTGACAGTTCGGGGCACTAATTGAGCACCATACAACACCTGTGGCTACGGCTACAGTTATGGCTATGGCAGCGGCCATCGCTTCAGCTTTTGGCAAGAGCTATGGTGGCAGCTATGGCCATGTCTATGGCAGCGGCCATGGCTACAGCTATGGTGACAGCTATGGCTATGTCTATGGCAATGGACATGGCTACAGCTATGGTGACAGCTATGGCTATGTCTGTGGCAGTGGCCATGGCTACAGCTTTGGCCAGAGCTATGGTGGCAGCTATGGTTAGGGCTACAGCAGCAGCCATGGCTGTCATGGCTATCATGGCTATCTGTTTGGACAGCCTTAGCCTCAGTGCAGGCACAGGCTCCATCGCCTTAAAGGCCCAATACAACATTGGGAAGATCGGAAAACATCGATGCCCACAGATTTCCTTCTAATTTGCACAGTTTGTAGATGGTCATGATAGAATCCTCATGTTGACATCTTACGGTCAGAGATGCTGTACTTCTCGAGAAATCTTCACTCAAACATCGACAAATAGTTTACGACTCGCGAGTCGTAAACTATTTCTTACCCTACAGAATTGTGTAAAAACTGATTTTTTTTCTACTTTCTCAGGTCACCATTTGAGCTAAAACCTTCGCAGGATTGCTTTTTTTTTTAATTAATGGTTTAACACACAAAGTGTGGGAATCTGTTGACTTTTACCAATGTTGTATAGGGCCTTTAACCATAGCCATCGGGTTGCTCTCCGACTTCAGTTTCTACTGACTACTGGTGAGTGATTCCCATCCTCATTTGTCTTGGTCCGAGTATCTCTCCTCTCTCTCACACTCTCCCTCTTTGGGTTTGGCTCTGCTTGCCACATTGCCGTTCCGTTCCACAGCCAACTGCAGCAGCAGTCCGACTCCAGAACGCCCTCGGAGATCCACCTGCAGGAGCTGCAGATGCGCAAGCTGGGCCACTACGACTACGACGGGAGCGTGGCCGGCAGCAGGTGTTAGCCCCGCCGTCTAGGCAATGACGGCCCCGCCCCTCGCCCACTCCCTGCGGACACACCCTTGGCAGTACAAAGCTCCGTGTAATTGGGAAAAGAAAAAAAAAACGCATAAATCTATCTGGAGAGTAAAGGCATCTTCACTGAATGCCCAACATTCTTAGTTCCACCTGGTGTTAATCTAACACCATGCACAATGGCATTTCATTAGATGTCATGCGGTGTTAATTTAACACTGATAATGGTATCTCATCTCTTTAGTGTTTTGGGACTCGGTTTATATAACACCATGTGGTTACCGCATCGGTCTGTGTATATATAGCCAGACAGTGCTACATCAACACGTTGCGGTATCGGCATGTTTCAGTGTATTAATGACACGTGGGTGATTTCACCAAATTCGTTGCATCTTCAAAACACAAGACGATGAGCGATGCACAGAAACCATACAAACTATCGGGACTTAGAAAGGCTATCCTTCGTAAGTTGAGTTACGATGGATCGTAAGGCTTTCAGTTGTGAAATCCAGCTCTGGTGTTATTTTAACACTGACAGTCCTTAGACACTGCATGCATACCTGCACATTCATATACACAACACAGTGTAAATTTAACACCATAAAAACCATGTGCACTGACCAGTGCTACCGAAGTGTTAATTAAACACAGTACAAAATCAGTACTTTTCTATCCATGTGGTATACGCTACAGACATTTACAAGAAGCCTGATATTAAATAATATTGCCAAGTGTATGTCAATTTTTCAATGATTTTTGTAAGTGAGAATTTTGTAGAAGAAACGTACTTCAGAATTTGTTTTCATGGTTACAGTTTAGTCAAACTCGTTTGATGTCTTCAGCCAAAGATCTTATTATTTTTTCAGGTTTTCATTTGTTTTGTTTTTTTGCCATTTTTGGTTTCCGTATTCAAACTCGACCGTCTCTAAGATATCAATTGTGGATTACCCCTTGCCTGATATTTGACGTCAGAATTTTTTTATATCTGTATATTTTTGCAAAAAATGGCAGTAAAATGATGGAGAGAAATGTATATAATTGTTCCAGTGAATGATGACGATCGTGTTTTCCAGTGAATGCACAGTTTTGTAGACTACTGTAGCTGCGGTTAAGCACTGATAATATACCCCCTTCCTTTCTTTCCTGCAAAATTGGCGAAATCTTTGACGGTTATACCCGGGACTTGAACCGGGGACCTCTGGTTTTGCGAACCAGCGCGCTTACTGGTAGCTTTTGAACAGTTTTGAAAATTGAGCAAAGACAACTTTGACTGTACCCGGGACTTGAACCGGAGACCTCTGGTTTTGCGAGCCAGCGCGCTTACTGGTAGCTTTTGAACAGTTTTGAAAATTGAGCAAAGACAACTTTGACTGTACCCGGGACTTGAACCGGAGACCTCTGGTTTTGCGAACCAGCGCGCTTACTGGTAGCTTTTGAACAATTTTGAAAATTGAGCAAAGACAACTTTGACTGTACCCGGGACTTGAACCGGAGACCTCTGGTTTTGCGAGCCAGCGCGCTTACTGGTAGCTTTTGAACAGTTTTGAAAATTGAGCAAAGACAACTTTGACTGTACCCGGGACTTGAACCGGAGACCTCTGGTTTTGCGAACCAGCGCGCTTACTGGTAGCTTTTGAACAATTTTGAAAATTGAGCAAAGACAACTTTCACTGTACCCGGGACTTGAACCGGAGACCTCTGGTTTTGCGAAACAGCGCGCTTACTGGTAGCTTTTGAACAATTTTGAAAATTGAGCAAAGACAACTTTGACTGTACCCGGGACTTGAACCGGAGACCTCTGGTTTTGCGAAACAGCACGCTTACTGGTAGCTTTTGAACAATTTTGAAAATTGAGCAAAGAAAACTTTGACTGTACCCGGGACTTGAACCGGAGACCTCTGGTTTTGCGAAACAGCACGCTTACTGGTAGCTTTTGAACAATTTTGAAAATTGAGCAAAGAAAACTTTGACTGTACCCAGGACTTGAACCGGAGACCTCTGGTTTTGCGAAACAGCGCGCTTACTGGTAGCTTTTGAACAGTTTTGAAAATTGAGCAAAGACACCTTTGACTGTACCCGGGACTTGAACCGGAGACCTCTGGTTTTGCGAAACAGCGCGCTTACTGGTAGCTTTTGAACAATTTTGAAAATTGAGCAAAGACAACTTTGACTGTACCCGGGACTTCAACCGGAGACCTCTGGTTTTGCGAAACAGCGCGCTTACTGGTAGCATTTGAACAGTTTTGAAAATTGAGCAAAGACAACTTTGACTGTACCCGGGACTTGAACCGGAGACCTCTGGTTTTGCCGTCCGAGCTATCCAGCCCAGAGATGGCGCCCTTCCCAAATAGTCAACTAATCTTTGCAGTCTGTTCGGGACGCTCGCACCTCGACGGTGAAAGGGCTATTGAAGACGATGTCCCGTCACGACTGGGTTGCAGCGTACAATGATAATTTCGTCTGTGTTTAGAAATTGAACTATCTGCCATTGACACTTTTCAAGACCTTGAAAATGTGCAAGTCATTACCGATTTTTGTTTTTTAAAGCAAAGAGTGCCTTGTTGGAAGTTGGAACAGTTCTTGTCAAAAGGGGGACGCTTGTCAACAGTTACAAGTAGCCACAGACAACGTGCGTTTTTTATGTCGTATATTATCATGTATTTTTGAGAGAAAAAATGAATTGAAATCCACTTGTAACTGAACAAAATCACTGCTTTCAAGTAGATCGTTGAAGTCTTGAATTTGTATATAAATGGAAATCGCCACACTGAGGTGTTTTTTAGCTATGATAATTTTTTGTGATTTTCAAAATAGATGCACATGTGTATATATAGTGATGCTTATTTTAATTGATTTTCCATTTTGGGGATGGTTTTTAGGAAGTGTATAATTTTGTGCGATTTTGTAATCAAACTCTCATGATGATTTTGTTTTGTAAAGTTTATTATACTGCATCTCATAACAGCAATTCAGGCCCTCGTTTCAAAATACGAAATAGTTTTTGTATTCAGTGCCTAAATTGAAGATGACAGGTGAAGTCCGTTCACTCCAAGTCATGAGCTCGACCTCACTAAACGCTATTATGGCACGCCCCCTTTCTCCAGTCCACCCACAGCTGGCCTGTCTAAGTTGAGCTCAACCTCATTCAATGCTGTGGTATGTCTCCTATAGTCCACCAAAAGCTTGCCTATATCCAAGTTGAGCTCAACCTCAGCCTCATTCATTGGTATGGCATGCCCCCTCCTCCAGTCCACCCACAGCTTGCCTATCCAAGTTGAGCTCAACCACGGCCTCATTCAATGCTATGGCATGCCCCCTCCTCCAGTCCACCCACAGCTGGCCTATCCAAGTTGAGCTCAACCTCGGCCTCGTTCAATGCTATGGCATGCCCCCTCCTCCAGTCCACCCACAGCTGGCCTAACCAAGTTGAGCTCAACCTCGGCCTCATTCAATGCTATGGCATGCCCCCTCCTCCAGTCCACCCACAGCTTGCCTATCCAAGTTGAGCTCAACCTCGGCCTCATTCATTGGTATGGCATGCCCCCTCCTCCAGTCCACCCACAGCTGGCCTATCCAAGTTGAGCTCAACCTCGGCCTCATTCAATGCTATGGCATGCCCCCTCCTCCAGTCCACCCACAGCTGGCCTATCCAAGTTGAGCTCAACCTCAAACAATCGCTATATTACCCAAACAGTCGTGTAGTGCATTATGAATTAAACAATGTATGCCTAGGCCTATATGTACTACACAACTGTAAATTTTGTAGCCATTGTTTTTTTTTTTACTTGTTATGGAAGAGCCTGTCTTTGATTTGTAGGCCTTTTTTTCGATGAATTTCTATTCTGACAGTACTGGTTATCACAATCGTCCATTGTGTATGTGGTTGTAAATATTTCGGGAAGAATTATCATTGTTTGTGTTACGTCTCCTGTTTTAGACTTTTAGGTTATACCAGTACTTTTTTGTCTAGTCCATCTTACAAAGGTTTTTATGTTTGCTTAAGAGATATTGGCGCCAAAAAATGTTCAAAGTGTTGAGGTGAGGGCTGTTCAGTTTGGTGAACTTACCCCCTGCGTTGTGAAAAGGGGTGTATAGTCATATCTTCCAAAATAAGCCGTGTCGCTGTACACATGGACCATACTGTCAACCTTTACTTTCAGTAATTCACCAAGCAATAGATCTTAGAATCTGCTTGATTTGATTCCATCTGGTAATTGATGTTGAAGATAACTCGAGTCTATACAATTTATTGGTTTGGCGGTTTTCGTTTGGGTAGGCCTATAGTTATTATAGAGGTTTTTTTCTGTCACGTGCTCTTTGCCGGTCAGCAGATGTACGCGGAACGCGCGCGCCTTTGAGTCATCAAATGTCCAATGATAATACTCCGATTCGATATGTGCATGATATGCGCGTCCGCGTATTTAGACGCTAGCTCCTATTATGGACATGCTAATTAGCCTTTGGAGGACCGTAAAAAAAAATCTCATAGGCGCTAATGATTACTTTACCGTATTCACTGCGTTGGGGTATTTATTTTACTGTACAAAAGTCACGAATTGTGTGTGAACTTAGTGAAGCGATAAAAACCCAACCAGTCAGAGACAAGTGACCTGGTATTGACCTCTTGGATGGATGCCAATTGAACTGTATTCACCATCATCATAGCGTAGCAATGGAGTCCTACTTTGAAGAGTACATCTACATGTATACCGATTTTTTTTATAAATAAAGCAATGATATTGGGTGGGAAGCTTTGGAGACGTGCACCTTGTATTTGGCTTTGTATTTCGGTTGTCTTGTGTTGAAGTGAAAAGTTGACAGTGTAAGCGCTGAGTTGGATCAATGCCTATACATGTATATATACATCATCTCCGCCAGATTGGGAAACACGGTAAAAAATAGGCCAATGGGGCTTCTTAGAAAAGTGACGGAAATCCTTAGATTGGACCACTGGGAGCTAAAATAAAGGGATATACGTGTAGCTCCATGCTTGGACAGATTAATTTATTATGGGGTGAGGGTGTATGGGCGGCCATTATAGGGCAAAAAAGACATTTTAAGATAGCTTCATAATAGCTTCATAATGATGATTTGGCCTACCGATAACATTATTTTAGCTTTCCGATCTCTTCCACATGACACGTTGGAAAGTAAACTCGCTACCAGTCCTCCCATGAAAATGGCGCATGCCGTTACCAAGTCGCTCGATCACGAAACGATAAATTACGGAAACCCGTTGATATGTTAACTAAGAAATGTGAAGTTAATACAAAAATTGTTGCAAACTGCTCACTGACTAAAAATAATGACCTGCAATATATGAATCTCAAAAATTGGAAGGCCTGACGTTTCGATCCAAACAGGACCTTTGGATCCTGCTAGGATCGAAACGTCAGGCCCTCCATTTTTTTGAGATTTAACTAAGGAATGATTTATTTCTGTATATTTGACGATGTCTCTTAGTTTACTGATTTTGCTCGATATTATGAAAAAGAAATTGCTACGCAGACTTAGACGAGTTTAATTCCATTCCCACCGATCGATGTAGTCAACTGCAGTGTACATTGTACGTGGCCCGGTCGATAGATAGCTGACACAGTATGGCGCGCCAAATGTTTCATTATTCAAACTTGGAAATGTTTGGGGGCAGATAAAAGTTTCAAACTGATATACTGAAGTGATATACAAAACTGTTTACTGACTAATTAAAATTACCAAAAATGCAAATCTCAAAATTAAGTGGGCCTGATTTAGTTTCGATCCCAGCAGGACCTTTCTCAAAGGCAGAGTGACAAGGACAAAACAGATACAAGAAGGAAGGGGGAATTATAGAGAGTGAATAGTTTATTACTTGCAAGTCATAAACTATTTCTTACATTACAGAATGTTGCAAAAACCGTGACGGTTCTTTACCCTTTTTCTACTTTCTCAAAATACCATTTGAGCTAAAACCTTCACAGAATTGCTTTTTGGGGGATGTTTTGTTTAACACAACAAACTGTGGCAATCTGTTGACCTTTACCAATGCCTATAGGGCATTTAAAGCCCCTACACAACATTGGTCGAGGTCAAAGAATAGCATCCATACGTTTTCTGATCCAACATGCATGGAATAGCACACCTGCGAAAATTTCAGCTCAATCCGCCAACTGAGTCTCGAGAAAATCGTGAAAACCGCTTCATTTGTTTCGCGAAAATGCAGCATTCAACGCAGTACTGTTCCGAAAAATAGTTTAGATCTCGGTGAGACGTAAACAATTTCTTTTACTCTTTTCTCCCAAAATACAAAAATTTTGGCAGAAATATTTCAGTGCGAGGTTTGTATTATAAACATCTTTAACCTGAATAATTTTCTAAAGGTGATATAAAAAATGTTGCAAACTGCTTACTGACTAAAATTACCAAAATGTAAATCTCAAAATTTAGTGGGCCTGACTTTTCGATCCTAGCAGGACCTTTCTCAAAGGCAGAATAATTTTCATGTAAATCTGTGAAAATGTCTGTTTTTCCCGTGAAATTATATTGTGATGCTCGGCGCGCCATAGAAAGACGACCTGCAGTGGGTGAGCTGAATAATAAATAAACGCAGTGCTGGACGATCGTCAACCGAGTCCATCCCACCGTCAGTCACCTCATCACCGGACACTAATCTACTCTAGTACTACTCTAGCCTCGCTCCTCGAAGGATGGGGGGCCTGCGCTCGACGAGCGACCGGCCCAGCGGCCCTGGCATCGCTAGCAAGACCAAGAGCGGCTCGGTGCTCTTCAGCACGTCGCAGATCTCCGTCAGAACTGTCCACCTCCTCCGGTGGCTGTTCATCGTCCTGGCCGTTTGCGCCGTGCTGGTCTTCTGGTACTGGCACCGGCTCAACGTCCAGAACGAGACCAATATCAAACTGGGCCTCGTCGAAAACCTCAAGGTAAACATTCTATCGGGGGAGTGGGGTTGGGGGGGGGGGGGGGGTAGCTTACTCGTCCTTATCAACAGCAAGGTCCGTAAACGGAGTCCAGATTTTCCACAATTAGTGTACTTCGTGGACGTACGTCGTGTTTACGGTCCCTATCACTATCAGTATCATTGTATCATCATCGACATAATCTCCAAGTCCCATTTCGTTTATCTCCGATCGAATGAAGCTTTTGACTCGATCGGGCCTTAGCTCTGGCCGATGGGTGCACATGCTTAATCCCTCTTATTGGGCAGGGTAGCCGACGATTAATGTTGATTTTTTTTTTATCTTCACATGCCAGTATCTTAGGGGGCGTGAAAATCCCTCCCATAAACCCAGCGAGTGCCGGAAAGCGGTCGCATTTCTTTGGGGGTCCAAATTACCTGTCGTGGTGCGCACCTGTAACTCTCCACTTGGCTGCTCGTAATTTTTGTTTGTTCGCAACTCTGCCTCCGTCGCAGCGCTGAGGGAATTCTGGTGATTTTTTTTAAGCGGACACCAAACCTTTGACGATGTTGGTCAGTTGAATGTTGTGCCTTCAGTGTAGTCCCACTTACTGGGCCGCTAGGATAGGAGCTCCTCTGAAAAAGATTTGTGTGTTACTGTTGATCTGTCGCTAGTGCGACAGATTCGACAGATCAACCACAAATCGTTTCAGAGGAGCTCCTAGCGGCCCAGTGAGTGGGACTACCTTCAGTGAAGTTCAGTCAAACCATTGAGGAATAAGAAGAGATGGTCAAACGTTTATGCCATTTAATAGTTGTTGCCATTTGACCCATTGTTCAGCTTTATTATTAAGACATTTTAGTTTTTTATGGACAAAAAAATAGATGACAATTGACAACCTTTGCAGATGACAACCTTTGTGTGGTTCCCTGACTTCACAGTATTCGTCAGGATGTTTAGCTCTTGGCACCAGACTATCTGCTAATAGACTGGTTCAACCAGCCCGCAATGCTGACGAAATACAATCAAGTCAGGGAACCACACGGACGACTGCCGTAACAACAGCCACTGCGTTGTTAATTGGCCCCTCCAGAATTAATCATGAGTATTTCTGAGTGGTTTTGAACTGGACTGGGACTTTGAAATTGTATTAGAGTAAATATGCCAGTATATGTTTTCAAACTGCTTACTGACGAAAATGACCGAAATACAAATTTATATCGAAAAATTAGGAGGGCCTGAAGTTTCTATCCGAGCAGGTCCTGCAAGGATTGGAACGTCAGGCCGTCCTAGTCCTAATTTTTTTTTTTTTTAAAGTGATGATTTGCCTGATGTTTTGATCCTAGCAGGGGCTTTCTCATACTCAAAGGCAGAGAAAGGTGCTGGTAAATTGCTAAAAATCCAAACGTCGGGCCCTCCTAATTTTTGATAAAATTTCTTTCGACAGTTGCCCTCACTTCGGAATGTCGGCCCGCAGTTTATCCTCGGGGAGGACGACAAGAAGATCCGCATCTTGTCCGGGAGCCTCCACTATTTCCGCGTGGTGCCTGAATACTGGGAGGATCGTCTGCTCAAGATGAGGGCTTGCGGCCTGAATACAGTTACCTTGTAAGTGGCACCCTCAAACTAAAAAAAAAAAGTGAAACCCCCAAAACAATAGCCTAATAATACAAAAACTGTTGCAAACTGCTCACTGACTAAAATGACCTTCAAATATTACATTATTCTCAAAATGATATACAAAAAAGCTGCAAACTGCTTACTGACTAAAATTACCAAAATGCAAATCTTAAAATTTAGTGGGCCTGCTGACGTTTCGATCATAGCAGGACCTTTCTCAAAGCCTTTGAGAAAGGTCCTGCTAGGATCGAAACGTCAGGCCCACTAAATTTTAAGATTATTCTCAAAAGTTAGAGGACCTGACGTTTCGATCCTAGCAGGACCTTTCTCAAAGGCCTTTCCCTTTGCCTTTCAGAAAGGTCCTGCTAGAATCGAAACTTCAGGCCTTCTATTACTTTTGAGATTGAATAATATAAAGAAAAAATAATCAGGAGAAGGAGAACATTGGTAAACACCAGGACTTTGCGAGGGAACTGCATTTGTGAGGTGCCAAGGTTAAGGTTACCCCTTTGGTAGTAGTAGGTGCCTTAGGTGCCATTCCAAAGGCATTAGAATTTTAAGCACCTTGACAGTGTCAGTTTATCGGTAAAGGTCGGCTTGCTCCAGAAAGTGGCCCTACTAGGAACAGCTAGGATCCCAAAGGAAAACACGGGTGTGAATCCCATAGGGAGACCTCGGCCGAGTCTATCCTCTTGTCAAGCCTGTTTGCCGAAGCTGCGCCTCTTTCTTTTCCCAGTTTGCAGCACCTCAAGCTCTGTTTCCAATCTCATTTCGTTGCAGGTACGTGGCGTGGAATATGCACGAGCAGATCAGAGGTGAATTTGACTTCACGGGGCAACTGGATCTTGTGTGAGTACCTCCGTGCGAAAAATTTTCATCTCTGATGGAGTTTCGTGGCAACTCTTTGCCACGTGATGCCACTGATTGAAGTTATGTTTGGACAACTTTTCGAATGTCGGCCATGAAAAACCAGGCCAGTGGCCACCTTCATCAAACTCATCGTAACTTTTAGGACCGATCGCATCATCGCAGGATGATAAGCGATGCATAGAATCAATGTGTCTATCAAAACTTGCGATGGGTTATACGTCGTGAGTTGAGTTGCAAAGCATCCTCGTGCTTTGTGAAATCCACCCCTGCTTCCATTGTTACTATTAGTGGAAGAAACTGAAAAGTTGAGGTAACCTCCGTGGGATCCTTTGGGAGAAAAGAAACCAATATTTGTCCCGTTGCAACCTAGAAAGCCCCTGGGTACAGACTACGGTCTTGTGCTGGTCGATTAGAAGGGAGCTTGAACAACTATGTGCATTACTTTGAGTAGAGTATCACTGGGGGGTTAACGTCATCGAGCACCGTACCACAAGATCACTTTGACACTGCCCAGTAAAAGGCAGGCAAAAATCAGTTTCAAAAAGATGTAAATCAACTTTCAAAGTGCTTTTTCAAATTGCATCTTTTCTGTTGCGTGAATCCGTTTCGTCAATCCAGGAAAATGCTGACAATTTGTATTGTGTTGAATTATTTCTTCTGCTGGTTGCAGGGCCTTTTTGAACCTTGCCAAGAAAGTGGGACTGTACGTGATCCTGAGGCCAGGGCCGTACATCTGTTCCGAATGGGAATTCGGAGGCCTGCCAAGGTAAGGTGCAGTTGCAGGAACCTTTTGGGGTTGGTGCTGAAGCCAGGTTGATAGACTCAGAAGCCAGGTTGATAGACACAGCAGCCAGGTTGATAGACACAGCAGCCAGGTTGATAGTCACAGAAGCCAGGTTGATAGTCACAGAAGCCAGGTTGATATACACAGAAGCCAAGTTGATAGTCACAAAAGCCAGGTTGATAGTCACAGAAGCCAGGTTGATAGTCACTGAAGCCAGGTTGATAGTCACAGAAGCTAGGTTGATAGTCACAGAAACCAGGTTCCAAGATGCCAGGGTGAAAGTAGCTTTCTAGAAACCTGAAGCCTATCAGAAACCGATTCTCCCATTCTCGATATTTTCTCTGGCACTCCTGTTGACTCTTCTCTTTTCCCCTGACTACTGCAGCTGGCTCTTAAGCGATGACGAGATGAAGGTGCGGACCATGTACCCACTCTTCATCGATGCCATGGACAAGTACTTTGATGTGCTGATGCCCAAAGTGGAAGGACTCCAGGCAAGTCTAATCAGGGTTTCAATTGAGGCATGAAGTTTCAATCCGAACTGTATCTTTCTCAATGGCAGAATGTCTCTATGAAAGGCCCTGCTAGGCTCAAAAGTCAAAACATATGGCCCTCCTCCTTTGTTTTCAGATTTTAGATTCGACTTTGTGTTATTTACTCATCTTTAAAAAAAAATAGTCACAGAAGCCAGGTTGAAAGTCACAGAAGCCAGGTTGATAGTCACAGAAGCCAGGTTGATAGATACAGAAGCCAGGTTGATAGTCATAGAAGCCAGGTTGATAGATACAGAAGCCAGGTTGATAGTCATAGAAGCCAGGTTGATAGTCACATAAGCCAGGTTGAAAGTCACAGAAGCCAGTTTGATAGTCACAGAAGCCAGGTTGATAGACCCATAAGCCAGGTTGATAATCACAGAAGTCTTTAAAAAAACCAATTGTTATTCTCTTGCATTTTCAAGCTTGTGTCTTTTTCCTCTTCTAGTACCATCGTGGTGGTCCCATCATAGCCTTTCAGGTTGAGAATGAGTATGGTAGCTATGGCAGCAACCAGGAATACATGAGGTACATCAAAGAGGTGAGGTCAACAATTGACTTGTTTGCGAGGTCAATTTAGCTTCAGGTCACGGTACTATCAATCAGATAATCGATCAACAGATCAAGTGTTCAATAGATCAATTGATCAGTCATCAGCTAATCAATGAACTGGTCAATTTTTAAACCTGTCAGTAGTTTGATAATCTACAATTAATGGATAAGCCTATTAGTTGATCGATCAACAAATCATGCTATCAATATTGATCAACTAAATGTCAATTCAGCTGTCTATTGATCAATTGATTGATCATAGATTGATAAATCAGTCAGTCAATCAGTCAGTATGTCAGTTAGCTAAACAATCAGTCAATCAAATCAGTCATTCAGTTGCTCAATCAATCAAAATTTGATCAATCAATTGATAGATTGACCGATCGATTGACCGATTAACTGATCAAATCAATCATGATGGTTGCTTTTTCGTGCATTTTCGTTTGCAATGTCATTGTCTTGTGGACCCATCGTCGATTGGCCTCTTCTGATTGGCCGGTTTGAGTCAGTGGGTGGAGCTTATAGCATCGGTCTGTCTGTTGTATCCACTCAGTCCATGGAAAAACGCAACATCAAGGAGATGTTCATGACGTCAGACCACGGCAAGAAAGACCTGGCTAATGGTCGCCTTCCTGGAGGTAGGAATCAAAAGGGAAAGACAAGGGGTTGATTGCTGGACCAGGATTTGAACCCAAGGCCACTGTTTGAATGCTCCAGTCCTCTAAACCACCTGAACTTTTGAACAATTGGATTATTTTCCTTTGAACATTTAAATGTTGAAAAAATAGAGAAACAGAAAATGGCCAGGGACTTGATTCCCAGACCTGTGTTTTTTGCGCACCAGCACTCTTTCCCATCTGAGCTATCCAGCCCTTTAGATGGCGGCCTTCCCAAATAGTCACCTCCTAGTCTTTGTCAGGGTAGGTGGGGGTGCCGGTGGGGGTTTTGGGGAGTTAGCGCCAGCCGGAAGCATTCGACCATTAAACAGCCGTTATGTCCCCTGGCATCACACCTCCGATGCCAACGGCATTGAGCTATAAACCTGACCACAGCAGTTCTGGTATCGCGCAAAGTGGACGCGGCTTTGGTTTTTTTAAACGTCATTTTCAAACAAGCCAAGAAATGGAAAACTGACCACTAGGCCAGTTGAAAAAAAAATTGAGCCGAAACGGCAAAGAGAAAAGTCCTATTTTTACCCATTGTTTTTGGGGTTTCTCAAAATTTTGTGGGCCCGACATTTCGATGCCGGTATGTTAAAATCGGACTTCAGAGTGAATCCCCCCCCAAAAAAAACTGTTGCAAACTGCTCACTGACTGAAAATGACCTGCAATACATACGTCTCAAAAGTTAGATCCTAGCAGGACCTTTCTCAAAGAAAAGTCCTGCTAGGATCGAAGCGCCGGGCCCTCTTACTTTTTTAAAAATCCGACATCTTCCACTCTTCGATGTTCATCCCGACTGTGCTCTCTCATCTTCCCCAGTATTAATGACGGCAAACTTCATGCACGGGGCAAAGCAGCACCTGAAGTTCTTGAAGGAAATCCAGGTAGAGATAAATCCTTTCGTTTTTTGGGGGGGAGGGCAAAGCCCACAGAGGAAGGCTTTTTTTTAGAGCTGAACATAAAGTCGTGCTGTTTCAGAAACTCCATCAAATAAAGGAAAAACTGTCTGGAAACTTGTGTACAACTTTGAAATATAGCAAAGAAACTGTAACTTTCAAAGCTTGGTTTTTCTTTTCTTTAATTTTTGGTTTCAAAATTTCACTTTGTCTTTGTTATTACAAGGAGCTCTTAAATACCCTTAATTTGTCCTTCCTCCTGTATTTAAAGGTATAACACAACATTTGGTCGAGGTCAAAGAATAGCATCCATACGTTGTCTGATCCAACATATGCATGAAATAGCACACCTGTGAAATTTTCAGCTCAATCTGCCAACCGAGTCTCGAGAAAATCGTGAAAACCGCTTCATTTGTTTCGCGAAAATGAAGCATTCAATGCTGTACTGTTCCGAACAATAGTTTAGATCTCCGTGAGACGTAAACTACATGTATTTCTTTTACTAATTTTTCCCCAAAATGCAACATTTTAGGCAGAAATATTTCAGTGAGAGGTTTCTACTATAACCATCTTCAAACTGTATAAGTTTCTTAAAAGTTAGTGGGCCTGACGTTTCGATCCTAGCAGGACCTTTCTCAAAGGCAGAGTGTATAAGTTTCATGTAAATCTGTGAACAGTTCTGTTTGTTCGATCTTACCAATGTTGTGTAGGGGCTTCAACCAATATGGAAATAAATGTGACATTGAATTGAATTGAACTGAAAGCAAAACAAAAATCCCGTCTACTGCGTGAATGAATTCGCCAGTTTGTGAAAACGGCCGCGATTTCTTCTCATTTGTTTGTGCTCACTCTGCTCCCAATTTTTGTTTTTTTTCCCAAAGGGAGAGGACAAGCCGATGCTGGTGATGGAGTTCTGGTCCGGCTGGTTTGACCACTGGGGAGAGAAACATCATTTCTTCAGTGTCAAAAGTACGTGATCCTTCCCCCATTTGTTTTTCAATCTCAAAAATTAGCGGGCCCGACGTTTTGATCCTACAGCAGGACCTTACTCAAAGGCAAAGTGACAAGGACAAACACAGACAGTCGGGGGGAAGGAAAGTCCTGACACACATGACAGAGGAAGGACAAATAAGGGAAGGGAGTGGGATGCGGATGTACAGTGAGGGAGGGGAGATCAAAGGGAAAACAAACAAAAGGGTGGGGAGGATCTGTAGGGAAATTCTTAAGACACCTGGTAACCACATCAGCTTAACTAGGCCAGTCGGCTTGTGATACATTCCAATGCAGGCTGTAGCCTATCCCACAGTGGACCCACTGTCCATTCATTGCCCATGATGGCCATAACAATAGAACAATAATAGGGCAAGAAACTCCACCCAGGAGTGCATAAAAAGCTCCACCACTAGTAGAACTGGGCACTCAGTACCAGACCTATACTACGGTGAAGACACCCAACCTACCTGCCTACAGCGGTTAACAACCACATTTGCGTGTCCAGAAACCGGGGTAAGAACTGGTTAGGTAGTGTTTGCTCCTTATAGTTACTACCCCCGTGGAAGGGCACACTTTTGTGTATTTCCATGTGTAGTTTATTTGTTTGTATCAAATCCCTAAAGATCAAAGGGACGGGAGGGAGGTGGGAGATCAAAGGGGTAAGCTACAGGGAAGATAAGAAAAGAGGATAAGTCATTCCCTTCCTGGATCTCGAGGCCATGAGGTTGTATAGTGAGGAGACGCTTAATCCACAGTTTTTCCCTGCTGAGGTGGACAGCATCTTTCCGATGGCCAAGAGACTCTATGCCCTGTACAGACATGTCAAGAATGGAATGATTAGGGAGATTGAAGTGATGACCCACAGGTGTATCTACTCGCTTGATGTTGATGGTAGATCTGTGACCATAGAGTCGTTTCTTTATGCTGTTTCTAGTTTCTTTGTTTTTCATATATAAAATGAACAATAGCCCTCCAGAATTTAAGAAAAAATTCCCGAAGTCAAATTAATGGCCCACAGCATCTCACCAGATAACTTATAAATAGTGATGGTAAAATAAAGGGTAAACAAATGTTGGTTTATTAGTTAAGGCGAAATGTATGCCCTATTCACTCTCTTCCCCTTCCTTCTTGTATATTTATCTGTTTTGTCCTTGTCACTCTGCCTTTGAGAAAGGTCCTGCTAAGATCGAAACGTCAGGCCCACTAAATTTTGAGATTTGCATTTTTGTAACTTTAGTCAGTAAGCAGTTTGCAACATTTGTGTATATCACTTTGAGAAATGTATGCAGTCGGCCTTTGAGGGCTTGAAGACCAGAGCAGGAGATTGTATACCAACGACATGGTCAGGGAGACTACTCTACAAATTCTAACAGCCGTGTGGATAAAACTTCAATCAAGCGAGTGTGTCCTTGCAGCAGGGGATTGTTAGAGTATGGTCAGGCATAGCAGGACTAAATCGTGTGATGCACCGCCTGATTGCAGGAATGGGGAGTTAAGTTGCTTTCGTCAGAATCTCTTCATGTCATTTCTCTTCTTCGTCCCGACAAAGATTCCTGATCACAGACATGCATTGCCTGAAAAAAAAAAAAAAAATGGTCAAAAACGGACGCCAGACTGAAATAACATGGAGGCTGTGATCTGAATTTTTGTTGTTGCCACGTCCCACCCACAGCCATGGCCAACCTCGTGCGGGATATCTTGGACATGGACGGCTCCATCAATTTCTACATGTTTCACGGCGGCACCAACTTTGGCTTCATGAACGGCGCGCTGAAGAAGGGGCCCAACATCATCCAGCCGGACATCACCAGCTACGGTGAGCAGCCTTGAGTGGGAGGGAAGGGGTTGGGGCAGGGCAGGGCAGGGCAGGGCAGGGCAGGGCAGGGCAGGGCAGGGCAGGGCAGGGCAGGGCAGGGCAGGGCAGGGCAGGGCAGGGCAGGGCAGGGCAGGGCAGGGCAGGGCAGGGCAGGGCCGGGCAGGGCAGGACAGGGGAGGACAGGGCAGGGCAGGGCAGGGCAGGGCAGCCGGGCAGGGCAGGGCAGGACAGGGAAGGGCAGGACAGGACAGGACAGGACCGGGCAAGACAGGACAGGACAGGGTAGGGCAGGGCAGGGCAGGGCAGGACAGGGCAGGACAGGGCTGGACCGGGCAGGGCTGGACCGGGCAGGGCAAGGCAGGGCAGGGCAGGGCAGGACAGGACAGGGCTGGACCAGGCAGGGCAGGGCAGGGCAGGGCAGGGCAGGGCAGGGCAGGGCAGGGCAGGGCAGGGCAGGACAGGGCAGGGCAGGACCAGGGCAGGACAGGACAGGACAGGACAGGACAGGGCAGGGCAGGGCAGGACAGGACAGGACAGGGCTGAGCAGGACAGGACAGGGCAGGGCAGGACCAGGGCAGGGCAGGGCAGGGCAGGGCAAGGCAGGGCAGGGCAGGGCAGGACAGGACAGGGCTGGACCAGGCAGGGCAGGGCAGGGCAGGGCAGGGCAGGGCAGGACAGGGCAGGGCAGGACCACGGCAGGACAGGACAGGGCAGGGCAGGGCAGGACAGGACAGGACAGGACAGGGCTGAGCAGGACAGGACAGGGCAGAGCAGAGCAGAGCAGGACAGGACAGGGCAGCGCAGGGGCAGACAGGACAGGACAAGATAAGATAAGACAGCTCCCTGTGCTTTTGAGACTTGAACAGATACAATTTACATGGAATGAAATATCAAATTATCTAGTCAACTTTCTACATTTTGATTTGAACGTGCAAACCGTGAAGTCTCATCTGACTGTGTTGTGGAATTTTCTCTTCTTTTTTTTTCATTCTAAAGACTACGACGCACCCATCGCCGAGTCGGGGGACCTGACGGAGAAATACTACAAGGTGAAAGAGGTTCTGAAGGAACACACACCAAAAGGCACCGGTAAGTTCTGTGCTCTCGGAATGTCTTTGCCTTTGAGAAAGGTCCTGCTAGGATCGAAACGTCAGGCCCCGCTATCTTTTGAGATTGGTGTATTGCAGGTCAGTTTAGTCAGTGAGGAGTTTGCAACAGTTATTGTATTAACTTCTCCAGAATTTCCGATGAATCTCCACTAGGATTAAAAGGTCTGGCCCCCGCTGGCCCACTTTTCTTTTGGAGGTGAACACTTGAAACGGCCTTGAAAATCTTACTGGACTGGGGGACTTGAACCCGAGACCTCTGGTTTTGCGCACCGGCGCTCTTACCATCTGAGCCCTTAGATGATGGCCTTCCCAAATAGTCAACTAGACTTTGTCGGGGGTTGGGGCGCCAGTCAGAAGCAGTTCAACCATTAACCGCCGTATATCTCCAGGAATCACACCCCCGCCCAGGCTTTCATTCAGATGCAAGCAACCGATTGTTGTAAACCTGGCTGCAGCAGCTCATGCATAGCACAAAATGGATGCAGCTTTTTAGAATTTCAAAAATTAGATCGCCGGGGACTTCAATCCTAGCAGGATTTTTTTTTTTTTTTTTTTTTTTTTTTTACATTGATGAGATTTGCATTTGGGTCAATGCAAATCAGGGAGCAGTTTGCAACAATTCCAATTTTTTTTTTTTTTTTTTATTTATTCAGAAAACCTCAAGACTTCAGGGATTAAAAAATGTTCCCGTTACAGTTTCAATGAGAAATAGAATATTGTGTTTGGTCTCATGCTTCCCTTTTTTTTTTCTACTTGCTTCTAGTACCAGATAATCTGCCCAGCGTTCCCACACAGATCGGGAAGGTGGCATATGGGGACGTCACAGTTACCCACTACATTACTCTCGCTGAGACTGAGGAATATGTCGGGGTAAGACATCTAAACAGATAGTTACCACCTCCTAGTTCTATTTGTCAGCCTTGGCTGGCAGTCTACCACCAATAGGGACGGAGGCTTGTGCCCTGCTTCAGACTAGTCACCACCTCCCAGTTCTATTTGTCAGCCTTGACTGGCAGTCTACCACCAATAGGGATGGAGGCTCATGCCTTGCTTCAGACTAGTCACCCCCTCCCAGTTCTATTTGTCAGCCTTGGCTGGCAGTCTACCACCAATAGGGATGGAGGCTTATGCCTTCCTTCAGACTAGTCACCCCCTCCCAGTTCTATTTGTCAGCCTTGGCTGGCAGTTTACCACCAATAGGGATGGAGGCTTATGCCTTGCTTCAGACTTGTCACCCCTCCAAGTTCTATTTGTCAGCCTTGGCTAGCAGTCTACCACCAATAGGGGATGGAGGCTTATGCCTTGCTTCAGACTTGTCACCCCTCCAAGTTCTATTTGTCAGCCTTGGCTAGCAGTCTACCACCAATAGGGATGGAGGCTCATGCTTTGCTCCAGACTATAATCACCCCTTCCCAGTTCTGTTTGTCCGTTTGTCTCTTTGTCTCTTTGTCTCTGTCTCTTTGTCAGCCTTGGCTGGCAGTCAAGCACCAATAGGGACGGAGGCCCATGCCTTGCTCGTAAACGTTTGTTTTGTGTGTGTGTGTGTTGCACCCTCAGGAGCCAATCAAAATGGACCATCCCGTTGTCATGGAGAAACTGCCCATCAACAAGAACGGCGGCCAGGGGTATGGGTTCCTCCTCTACCGATCCGTCGTCGACCACAAGCTTGAGAGTCTGAAGCTGACGCACCCTCCCAACGACCGAGCCCAAGTAATCCTGACTTCCTCCTCCTCAATCTTTCTCCCTCTTCTTCTTCAGAGTTTTCAAATAAACAGAAGAAGATGGCATGATTTTTGATTCGGATTTTCCGGATTTTTTGTTTTTTGTTTTTTTTTATAATTATTATTATTATTTTTTATTTCAAACTGGTATCTCAAACTGCTCAATTGTGTTTGTTAAAACCCTAAAAACTGAAGGGCGCCTGCACCCCTGCTGTGGATCTCGCCGTCGTAGCTCTCGGTCGCGTAAGCGCTCACTCAGAGTCGCACAATTTATTGGCCTAAATGGCTGCTTCTCTGTTTGATGGCAGGTGTTTTTGAACTCCAAGCAAGTCGGCGTCATGACCCGCATCGGAAAAGAACCCGACACGAAGATTGAGCTGAAGGTAGGAAAAATGAAGACCAGTGCGTGTCTGTAGGCTACGGATAGCGTCAGATGCCAGCGACTTTTGCGTCGCCTCAAATTGAGCTCAGTACTGTCGGGAGTCGGCCACCAAAGGGAAGGCTTAGGCCTTGCTTCAGACTTCCCAGTTATATTTGTCAGCATCGGCTGGCAGTCTACCGCCAATAGGAATGGAGGCTCATGTCTTGCTTCAGACTAGTCACCCCCTCCCAGTTATATTTGTCAGCCTTGGCTGGCAGTCTACCCCCAATAGGGATGGAGGCTCATGCCTTGCTTCAGACTAGTCACCCCTCCCAGTCTATTTGTCAGCCTTGACTGGCTGTCTACCACCAATAGGGATGGAGGCTCATGTCTTGCTTCAGACTAGTCACCCCCTCCCAGTTCTATTTGTCAGCCTTGACTGGCTGTCTACCGCCAATAGAAATGGAGGCTCATGCCTTGCTTCAGACTAGTCACCCCTCCCAGTTCTATTTGTCAGCCTTGGCTGGTAGTCTACCACCAATAGGAATGGAGGCTCATGCCTTGCTTTAGACTACTCACCCCCTCCCAGTTCTATTTGTCAGCCTTGACTGGCAGTCTACCACCAATAGGAATGGAGGCTCATGCCTTGCTTCAGACTAGTCACCCCTCCCAGTTATATTTGTCAGCCTTGGCTGGCTGTCTACCACCAATAGGGATGGAGGCTCATGTCTTGCTTCAGACTACCCACCCCTCCCAGTTCTATTTGTCAGCCTTGGCTGGCAGTCTACCACCAATAGGAATGGAGGCTCATGCCTTGCTTCAGACTAGTCACCCCTCCCAGTTCTATTTGTCAGCCTTGGCTGGCAGTCTACCACCAATAGGGATGGAGGATCATGTCTTGCTTCAGACTAGTCACCCCCTCCCAGTTCTATATGTCAGCCTTGGCTGGCAGTCTACCACCAATAGGGATGGAGGCTAATGCCTTGCTTCAGACTAGTCACCCCTCCCAGTTATATTTGTCAGCCTTGGCTGGCAGTCTACCGCCAATAGAAATGGAGGCTAATGCCTTGCTTCAGACTAGTCACCCCCTCCCAGTTCTATTTGTCAGCCTTGGCTGGCAGTCTACCACCAATAGGGATGGAGGCTCATGCCTTGCTTCAGACTAGTCACCCCCTCCCAGCTCTATTTGTCAGCCTTGGCTGGCAGTCTACCACCAATAGGGATGGAGGCTCATGCCTTGCTTCGGACTAGTCACCCCCTCCCAGTTCTATTTGTCAGCCTTGGCTGGCAGTCTACCACCAATAGGAATGGAGGCTCATGCCTTGCTTCAGACTAGTCACCCCTCCCAGTTCTATTTGTCAGCCTTGACTGGCTGTCTACCACCAATAGGGATGGAGGCTAATGCCTTGCTTCAGACTAGTCACCCCTCCCAGTTATATTTGTCAGCCTTGGCTGGCAGTCTACCGCCAATAGAAATGGAGGCTAATGCCTTGCTTCAGACTAGTCACCCCCTCCCAGTTCTATTTGTCAGCCTTGGCTGGCAGTCTACCACCAATAGGAATGGAGGCTCATGCCTTGCTTCAGACTACTCACCCCCTCCCAGTTCTATTTGTCAGCCTTGACTGGCTGTCTACCACCAATAGGAATGGAGGCTCATGTCTTGCTTCAGACTAGTCACCCCCTCCCAGTTCTATTTGTCAGCCTTGGCTGGCAGTCTACCACCAATAGGGATGGAGGCTAATGCCTTGCTTCAGACTAGTCACCCCCTCCCAGTTCTATTTGTCAGCATTGGCTGGCAGTCTACCACCAATAGGGGTTCTATTATTTGTCAGACTTGGCTGGCAGTCTACCACTAAACTATTTCCACTTCTGACGACGGGCAGAGTACCCGCTACCAGAAACGTTGAGTGACCGGCTCTTTTCAGAGCCACACTCTTTCTTGAAAGAGAAGTGCCACATGGTGTCACCGCAAACCTTCCATCTAGTATTCCCTCCGTGCAAACCTTGCAAGTCTTATTTCCACTTCATTTCTAGGGGGCAGCTGATGGTAAGAACACGCTCGAGCTTCTTGTGGAGAACACAGGGCGTATGAACTACGGGCCCGATTTGGACCACGAGCGCAAAGGTCAGTTACTTTTTTGGGGAAACTCTTTTTCGCTTTTTTTTTTCAAAAGCTTTTCGCGATTTGCCTGGACCGGGATTTATAAAGCGGTTCATCCAGATGTGGACGTGAACCTAAAAGACCTTTTTTTTTTTTTTTTTTTACGTCAAACGCAACAGTGCTATGTTTTGACAAGTTTTAATTGACGACTGCAATTTTTTTTTTTTTTTATATCTGACAGGAATACTCGGCGATGTTTATATTGATGGAAAAGTTCAACAGCGATGGGATATGCTGCCGTTTGAATTCAAAAGGCCATTCCTGGATGCGTAAGTTCTGGTTTCCATCATAGTTATTTGTGTGACTTTGTACACCCATGCTTAAAAGTAAGTATCCCTCGTACTCGCTATCCCTCGTAAGTACTCAAGCAAACTCGTTAACACTCGCTGGCGCTCGACAAAACCGCGAGCGGCAGCGAGCGGTTTCGAGTGATGTCGAGGATTAGCGAGGGATATCGAGCGGCCTCGTAAACACTCGCAGAGTGGAGGGCGGCTCATCAACAACGAGCGTTTGCGAGGGCTATCCAAGCGTATCCACTGACCTCACTCACATTCTTGAGAAGGCGCCCGTTTGCGAATCCACTGGGCAGCCCACTGTGCGAGCGCCCGCTCCTCAGTGGGACCGGCGACCGCAAAGGCTTATAAAGAACACCGGCAAGGAGTGCGTGCGTGGACGTCCCCAGTCCAGGTCTTTTGTTAAGGTTTTAGCTTGCACTATAGGGCTGTAAATTGCTTTCATGAGAGACTTTTTAAGTAGCATTTTTTTGTAGTTTCATGTACATGTATGTTGTTGTTTTTTGTTGTTTTTTTATTTTATTTTTTTATGAATGTCGCCAAACACAAGGCCCCAAAAGGCCACTCAAGGTGAGGGCTAGAACAAATTTTAAAGGAAAAGAACCAGGAGCATGATAGATCAGGAGGAAGAAAGATGAGCGCTTATGTTTCATTTGAATTCAAACAAGTTATAAGAAATCTCAAAATTTAGTGGGCCTGACATTTCGATCCTAGCAGGACCTTTCTCAAAGGCAGAGGGAAAGGTCCTTTGAGAAAGGTCCTGCTAGGATCGAAACGTCAGGCCCAGTAAATTTTGAGATTTGCATTTTGGTAAATTTAGTCAGTAAGCAGTTTGCAACATTTTTGTTTATCACTTTAAGTTATAAGAAAGGGGGAAATGGGTTGCAGGTAGAGAATTCCATAGTGCAGCAAAATTTGTGTATTTTTTTTTCTTTTTTCGGAGCATCTGACACTATGAACATCCAAACCGTGAAAAGGGGGTGAAAATGTAATTTTGCCGTGAAACTAAAAAGGCACTGTGATTTCATGGTGCATTTTACAGTGAATTCACCATGAAAATAATCTCTTCTCTGACCTGATAAGGACATCTTTAGGTCACTAAAGAGACCTTGAAAAAACCCCTGAATATCTAGGTTGGCAAGCTCCAGCCTTGAGAGATGGCTAATTAAATTACCGTACCAGTAAGGACCACCAGCCCCCATAGAGGTACTGTTTTGTGTCCTTGTACCTGTCACTCCCAGATACTTCTAAATTGCCTCTAGCCATTTACCACCAGGAATGTGACCTTGGAGACCACTGGTGAAAACACCGTGAAAATGACTTGGCTAACTGAATGCCATGAAATAGGGGTGAAAACACGGTGAATTTTCTTTTCACGGCTAAATGTAATTTTCACCCCATTTTCACCGTTTAGATGTTCATAGTGTGAGGGGATTATGATTGTCAGTGTCTGTCTCTTTCCACTGAACAGGGTCTCAGCGTCTTCCAAATGGAAGGACTACAAAGACCTGAAGGATCAGCCGGCTCTCTTCAAGGCTGTCCTTGATGTCCCCGACAGCAAGCCCAAAGACACATTTGTTGATATGACGGTGCGTTGACCGGCTGTGGATGCGATAATCCTGTTCAGCTTAGAATGACACAACGGGCCGTTCGCTGCACCCATTCACAGTCACAGCTACGGACGTGATCACCGAGATTCAAACCCGGAAACCCCCATTTGTCACTTAACCACTTCGCGCCGGGGGGGTTTTTCAGCCCCGATGACCGCCATACGGGGGTTTTTGAACAATGCATCATTTTCAAATCTCGCTGAAACAATTGGAACAATATATTTATGTGAAATGAATCGATAAGAGTATACTATGGGTACAAGAGAGTAAAACCTGGCACAATTCGGACGTTGTTGTGGCTTTTGTCAAGAGATTATCCGTTCGAAAAAGGGCCCTTTGTGCATCGTCAATGGACCGTAACGGACGTGTGTGAGTGCGTGCGTGTACGCTGCTGACAATCCCTGACCGCAGACTCCAGCCTCCACTCCAGGCAGTCAAATCTTCGAGTTGGTCGGCCACAAACGAGCGTACAGATTACGGTAAAGAATGTGGGGGGAATTCCAATGCCAGACCGACGACCGTTGGGCTGTGTGGCATGCAAAGACAATGTCCCCCGCGTGCTTTCAGCTGCAGCGCCGTATCCCTCGATCCTCCACAGTAAAAGTCCCACAATTGCACAATTACTGCTGCTAATCTTGCAATTCATGTGGCAACTTGCGTCAAAAAGGGTCTTTGTACTGATTCGTATTGCTTTGTTCTAAGCTGAAAAGAGTCTTTGTTTAGAATGTGGACAATAGTTGTGCCCGGATTCGGAGGGCCCCGTTGCAAAGGCAATCCAATTGACCTCCGGATTCGGAGGTCCCGGCGCGAAGTGGTTAAAGCCCCTTACACAACATTAGTAAGATCGAAAAACAGCAAAGAAACTATCAATACAAATTCTAATGGTAATGTATTTCCCATAAAAAAATGGGCGTGTCTGTTATTATTGGTAGTTATAAGATCTCAAGCATCATGTGATTATATGGCTGGGAATCTTACAAGGACCAATTTTAATGCGAAACAGGTTTTCTTGCTTAAAGCCGCTACACAACAGTAGTAAGATCGAAAAAACAGAAATGTTCACAGATTTACATGAAACTTATACAGGTTTAGGATGGTTATAGTAGAAACCTCGCACTGAAAATTTTCTGCCTAAAATGTTGTATTTTGGGAGAAAAGAGTAAAAGAAATCGTTCACGTCTCACCGAGATCTAAACTATTTTTCGGAACAGTACGGCATTGAATGCTGCATTTTCATGAAACAAATGAAGCGGTTTTCATGAATTTCTCGAGACTCGATGGGCGGATTGAGCTGACATTTTCACAGGCGTGCTATTTCATGCATGTGTTGGATCAGACAACGTATGGATGCTATTCTTTGACCTCGACCAATGTTGTGTAGGGGCTTTAAAATGGTCAATTGCAAGCATTTGGACTCAAATGAATTTTTCATTTTGTTTTTGATTTTTTCGTCTTGTGCATGGCAGGGCTGGGGAAAGGGAGTGATTTTCATCAACGGTTTCAATCTGGGTCGCTACTGGAACATTGGGCCCACTGTCACCTACTACCTGCCTGGACCGCTGCTGAAAAAGGGCAAGAATGAGGTACATGAGAATCAGCTGTCGAGGCTTGAAGACCGGGGCCCCGATTTCAGAGAGCCGCTTCAGCGCCAAAATTTGCTTAAGCATTAAAAAAATCGTCCTCAAAAGAATCAGGTTGCCAGCCAAAATTCCGCTTGTATTTCACGTGAAGCAACCGATAGTAGAATATGAGTCAGTACTGGAGTACTGGGTAGATGGGTACTTGCCTGTTACTGGTATGGGAACTGTTCAGAGAGGTTTGGAAAAGGCATAGGAAGTAATTTACCCCCCCCCCCAACCCGTCTGCCAATTAATACATAATTAATTATGTGCCAAATACCATTACCACCCGGTGAATACAAATGAAAGTTCAAGGTCAGATAGTACCAAGGGTTTTAATCCAGCATTTTATAATGACAAGACCCTCTCGTGGGAGGCAATCCTGCGTCGACTGGGACGGGAGTAACTCTTCTCTCTCCGTCTGCCGTCAGATCCTGATTCTTGAGCTGCACCGCAGCGGCAGCAAGATCACGTTCACGGACAGGCCTAACCTGGGCGAGCGCATCCAGGTGGTCGACATATGAGACGTCGCAGGAGGCTGGCCCTGAGCGGTAAGTGCCAGGCTAGCTTACATTTAAAAAAAAAAAAACAGACGATGGGACACTTAACCACTTCGCACCGGGGGGGGGGGGGGTTTCAGCGCCGATGACCGCCATACGGGGGTTTCTGAACAATGCATCATTTTCAAATCTCGCTAAAACTTTCAGAACAATATATTTCTGTGAAATAAATCGATAAGGGTATACTATGGGTACAAGAGAGTAAAACCTGGCACAATTCGGACGTCGTTGTGGCTTTTGTCAAGAGATTATCCGTTCGACAAAGGGCCCATTGTGCATCGTCAATGGACCGTAACGGACTTGTGTGTGTGCGTGCGTGTACAGTGCTGTCAATCCCTGACCGCAGGGCCCCGTCGCATAGTCAAGCCAATGGAGCTCCGGATTCGGAGGTCCCGGCGCGAAGTGGTTAAAGGGGAATGAAACCCAGAGAAAAATGTTGGCTTATCTGATTGGGTGTTAAAAACAACCTACAATTACCTATGCGCTACTCAGCTATGAGTTTCATAAAGAGGGAAAAATCATGGAATTCGGTGGTCGAATTCGCGTTCCCGCAAACCGCCATCTTTTCACTGCGGGGGGTATGACATCGCAACGGAACACTCCCGCATGGGCCCGGACGGATGTACCCCTACTACATGTATATACTGCGTGCAGTTATAGACTCGCGAGCTGAACGATGGTGTACTGCCAGGCTTTTGGATGTCAAAAAACTCAAAATGCCAGCGGGAAAAAGCTGGGGAAATCTTTCCATGCAGTTCTCAACAAGGACAAGAGACCTGAGTTGTAGGAAGTGGGCTGCGGCCATCAAAGTTGAGAAATTTCTCAAAGTCTGCTTTTTCAGATAAGCCAACATTTTTCTCTGGGTTTCATTCCCCTTTAACCATTGACAGATGACATCACTCACTGATAAAGTGAAAAAAATGTAGACAGGCTTTGAATATTTGGATTCAGGGCAGGACCTTTCTCAAAGGCAGGTCCTCTCAATAGATTGTTTGCACTGGCGGCCATCTTTGGGGCCTTCTAGTGTTATCAAAATTAAGTGACAATAATGCAGGTACAAAGAGTGCACTCTTGCCTATCCAAGAGGAACAAAGACTAGGCCCCAAAGATGGCCGCCGGTGCAAGCGATCTATTCTCTTGTGTTATCAAAAAGCTTTGCAAAATGGCCAAGAAAACTTTGACTTGACGGGGACTTGAAGCCGAGACACTTCTGGTTTGGGTTCCAGTGCTCTAACCATCTGAGCTATCCAGTCCTTAGACGGTGGCCTTTCCAAATGGTCAGCTAGTCTTTGCCGAGGTTAGGGGCGCCAGTCTGAAGCAATTTCAACCATTATCTGATGTATATACATTCTGAGGATCACACCCCCATTTATTTCTTTTCCCAAATTTGGGAAGGATTTTTCACACACAAATAATGGACATTTCCCCACATTTATTTTGAGTTGGGGTGATATTTGGCAAAGAGGGTGCCACAGTTTGTCACAAAATTTTGAAGATTTTACCGATTCTGCTTTGCTGATACAGACTTATATGCGAATCATCCTGGGACCAGCATCTAAGCTCCGCCCACCATGACCATATACGGCAGTGACTGAGTGACATCCTATCTTGGGGGAGGTGTCACAGACCATCCAATCAAAACGTCCAGATCATCAGCCCTCTAGATTTCCAGCAGTTTAAGTGACGGATGATTCGTGATTCCATTTGTAGTTTTGTTTTCATAATTATGTACTTAATTTCCATATCACTTTCACACCTTCAGTCACTCGTCTTTCAGATTTTGTTTCTGTTTTGGCATCAAAGCCAAGGTACCCCGATGGATATGTAAGACAATAGCCGTGTTTCCACTGGACTAAAATTTAACCGAGACGATGGTTAAATTTCTAATGGTCAAATTTGACCGTCGTTCCCACTTGGACTTTTGAGTCGGTCAAATTTAACTGAGACGATGGTTAAAGTAACCGAGCTGGCAATATAACGGCTCATGAAGGTCAAGTGTCAGCCGGATACACAATGTACGTGTGTACATTTAGGCGCGCAACATGAAGCAGACACTGTGCACAGTGCATGTACGTGTTACGTCATAGGCCGGATGTGTTTTTTTACCAAGTCGCATTTAACCGAGTGGTGCGTTTTCACTGGACTAATCGGCTCGGTTAAACTTACCTGGTCACTTTTACTGGGCAGAGGTTGCTCGGTAAAAGTAACCATTGGACTCGGTTAAAGTAACCGAGAGAAATTTGACTGGGCCGTTTCCACTGGACTTATTTTGGTCAAAGTAACCATCGTCTCAGTTACTTTAACCAAAATAAGTCCAGTGGAAACGCGGCTATAGCCAGAAAGGGTTGCAGAAATGACTGCTAGGTGCTTATATTTCCAGAATTGAGGACAACGTACATGTACAGTACAGTCCATGATCCAAGTGCAAATGGTGATGAATCATGATCCCAGCAATGCAAAGAAATCAAAACTTAAACAGTCTCAAGCCTTAAAAAGAAATCAATGCAAAACTACACCACCTACCATTTATTGAGGCATTTAGATATCATTAATTATGTCAGTGACCTTGAAAGTACAGAATTCTGCCAACCAGACCCCGATAATATCAATAAGGATAAGGATAAAATCTGAGCTTTGTTAATTAATATAATTTTGTATACGCTTTAACTGAACATAGCATTTGTAAATGGTGATGTAGAGGGATGCGCCTTGAAATTCCTGATTTTTATTGAAATACACAAGCAATACACAAATTTGAGAATTGACTGTATATATCTGAAGTTGAATTGTATTTTTGTTTTCTCATTTGCGGGTATTTGGGTTGCTCGGTTTGTCCCTCCTCTGAATGTGTAGTTTGTGGCCTGTGTAGTTTGTGGCCTGTGTACTGGTAGTTTGTGGCCTGTGTAGTTTGTGGCTTGGCAGGTGGCTTGTCCCCGACCAGCCTTACCGGCCACTAAGGCCATTTTTCTTTTTAGGTTCGGTGGCCTCATGGGTTATTTCGTGGCCGGCCAGCTTTGCAGAGCATGGCATGAGCACCGTTGAAAGTTAGAATCAAGCAAACAAATGAAAAACTTGACAGGGAACTTCAGAACAAATTGAAAAAAAAAAATGACAAAGAAAACTTTGACTGTATCCGGGATTTAAATCCGGGACCTCTGGTTTGCCATACCAGCGCTCTTTATACCTTCTTTACCATTTTTATTTCATTTCATTTTTTAATTTTTAATTTTTTTCACCTTTCGGAAATTGACAAAATGGCAAGGAAAAAACCTCTGGTTTTGCTTACCAGCGCTTTTACCATCTTTGCCATTTTTTTTTCTCAAATTTCATTTTTGATTTTAATTTTTTCAACTTTCTGAAATTGGAAAAAAAAAATGGCAAGGAAAACTTTGACTGGACCCGGGATTTGAACCCGGGACCTCTGGTTTTGCGTACCAGCGCTCTGACCATCTTTGCCATTTTTTTTTTCAATTTCAGAAAGTTGGAATTGGAGTGTTGAGTTGGTGGCACTTAAAAGCCACACTCTATCTCGAAATAGACGGCTTACATGGTTGTCAACTAACTTCCTATTAATTTTGTCAGTCAATAATATGTTCACTCGATTATGACGTGAATCTGTACTAATTCACTGCAAAAGCAAACAGCAATCATCTGTTTGGGAGTTTGTAAACTACTGTACTGTGCAATTTCGAATGAGGACATGTGAATGGAGGGGAGGTGTGTTGTTAATTACAGGGAAACCTTTTCACGTGTTTGGTTGTAGTGAAAATCTTATCCATTTTTTTTTAGGGTTAGTTTTTTTTTTTTTTTTTTGGGGGGGGGGGAGTTTTGTGTTCATCCCACCCGTAGTTATACTGATTGTTGTTTTCTTTATAAAAAAAAAGGGGGGGGGAATGAAACCCAGAGAAAAATGTTGGCTTATCTGATCAACCTACATGTATGTGCTACTCACCTAGAAGAAATGGCGGGTTGATGAAAGATGGTGCCCCTTCGAAAAGATGGCCGTGGTTGCGGGAACCCAAATTCGACCACTGAATTCCACGATTTTTCCCTCTTTGTGAGACTCGTAGGTGAGTAGCACATAGGTAATTGTAGGTTGTTTTTGACACCCAATCGGATAAGCCAACATTTTCCTCTGGGTTTCATTCCCCTTTAATGGCACCCCGAGGAGAGAGTCTGTCACTTTTGGTGTAATATCCGACTCGAGTTTGGTAAAAAAAAATTATTTTTCAAGGTTCCGATAGTCAAGCTAACGCATCAAGCCACATGCACTTCACAAGGGCAAAATTGTCCGAACGTTATTTTGCCCATCCATCGTCTTTCAGAATCTACTAAAAGTCAGTCGAATTTCTACTGCTATAGTTTCTTTCCACCGGTTGATATCTCAAAAAAAAAAAATGAGCAAAACCCAACTCTGGAACAATTTGACATCTGCGTGGGTTTTTTGTCATGCTACATTTTGTTTTCGTAGACAGTAGACTGGGACGAGTCTTTGTACAATAGCGGTGTTCGGATTCAGAGGGCCCGGTATGTAGCAACACCGCTGACACTCAGAATTTAGAGGTCTCGGTGCAAAATTGTTAACACAGGCAGAATGATAGCTATCTGAGACTAGTGATAAAATTGACGTTTTTTTTTTTTTTTTTAAATAAGTCACAGTTATTATAAATTAGATGTTCATCTAGTGTATGAAATCTAAAGCTGGTTTACAATGTGGTCACTAATTTGGTTCACCCAATATACCATTTTTTATGTCCCAAATTAGGAAGCCATGACGTTTAGGATCTTAGCAGTACCTTTTTCAAAGCCTTTAATAAACACATGTATCGGTAAAATTTTATAGGAATTAGACTTCTCACTTTTAGTAATCAAGAAAGTTTATATTTTTCCTAGATGAATGTCGCACAAAGTGCTGGAGGTGTGGAAATATTTTTTTTAATGAACTAATAGGCAGAAATTAGAAAAGTATTCATGGTTGCTTCAGAATCTCTCATCAGGTGTGTAAAATTAGCAAGAAATGGGAATAAATTTTGAAAGGGAACAAACCATTGAGTGACTTTATCTTACTTCTCTACGGGCCTTGATCACTTTGTCTGGTCCAAGTATATTGTGATTTTGATTCACTTCTGACAGCAGATGTCTATCAACTACTGGTTTCATACATGAAAACATTCATGTATACAATTTTAGTGTCAGTTTACATAATACAGGCATGCAACTCTTGAATTGTAATTTTTTTTTTTTTAATGGCCGAATTAAATAAAACGCGGAAACCGCGGATAAGTTGCATGCCTGTTAATACAAACAAAATGCCCCAATGAGGTTAAAAACCCACAACCAAGCCGCTGTAGTTACATCGTTTGCACCGGCGGCCATCTTTGGGGCCTTCTAGTGTCGTTAAAATCCAGTGCCAATGCAGGTACAAAGAGTGCACTCTTACCTAGCCAAGAGGAACCAAGACTAGGCCTCAAAGATGGCCGCCGGTGCAACCGATCTATCGTCTATTGGTTATCTGACTGAAAACACTTGGGCATGATCCCAGGAGATATACGCCAGTTTATTGGTTAAATGCTTCTGAATGGCGCCCCCCCCCCCCCCCCCCCCCCCCGTCAAAGACTACATGTACAATAGTTACTGACTACATGTATTTGGGGAAGGCCACCATCTAAGGGCTGGATAGCTCAGATGGTAAGAGCGCTGGTATGCAAAACCAGGTCTCGGGTTCAAGTCCCAATTAAATCAAACTTTCTTTGCCATTTTTCAAAATGTTTTAATACTCAAAACATTTTATCTGGGACACCGGAAAAAGTGAGAATAATTCTTTTAAATTGTTTTTTGTTCTCCATAGAACAAGAAATGTAAACAAACCAACATCCAGGACACTCTATCCATTTGACAAAAGTTCAATAAATTTAATATAAAACACACAATAACTACAAACTATTCACATTATTATGTAATATGTACGAATAATGAATAAATTGCAGGCGAAATATTGAAAAAGAAAAAACCCAAAGCAAAAATCAAGAAATAATTTGATTCTCTTTCTAAATAATTAAGGGCCGAGAGAATGGGGGGTATTAAATACTTCAAATGGGGACCTCCGAATTTGGAGAGCGTTAATTTAGAGATAAATAAGACTTAAGGCTTTGCACGGTGTGTGGGGTTGCGTGTTGCTTCTAGCCAAAGCCCAAATTTCTGCAAATGTATGCATTTGCAAAACTGTTTGGGCCCAAAACGTCTCTATTTAGCTGAAGGGGTTTCCTGATTCAGATGAGGATTTGGGGAAAAGTTTGACTGAGAATGTCTAGTTTTATTGGTAGGGGTGTGATTTAAAACAGTCCATAAATGCTTTCACTTTTTGATCAAGATACCGATGCAATTTGCTGCGGAATTTCACATCGCTCCCATAGCAAATGGATATTATCGTGTACAGTGTGCAACATCTGGGGCCAATTTCATAGACCCGCTTAAGCACCGAATTTTGCTGAAGCACAAAAATGTCACGATTCGCAAGATCACTTTGACAACCCAAACATCACTTCAGTTGAATGCTGAGTGAAGAATAGTGGAATACAAGTCAGAGGCAGTTGACATCGCATCGTAATGTGCTTTGCGATCCTGTTTACACGGGGAAGACTGTTCACGCTTGGCGGATTTTCACCTTAAAGCGGCTCTACAAAATTGGGCCCAGACATCTTTGCCGCGGACAAACGGTATTCTTCTCAGAGAAGCGCTCTGCCGCTCGTATCCGTGACAACCAGAGGACGGCCCAAATGACGACTTCCGCATTCCGTTTTGTCCTGTCCCTCTCCGGTCGTAAGTCTTAGGCAAGTTATATTCACCCGGGAACGGCGTTCTTCCCAACAACGCCATTCTGCCGGTTCCCTCAGTCTGATTGGCCAATTGTCATTACATCATGTTTATATGCATATAATGCTCAATGCTCTGCTGATGGCCAATCAGAGTAAAGGGCGCTCATGCATATGCATGAGACCAGCAGAAACGACCTCCAGGAAGAATGCCGTTGCCGGGTGAGTGTACACTTCCTAAGTTTTAAACTCCCTTGGTCTGTAACGTCTTTTGTAGAACGTGGGCATCTGCTGGCTCAATGCGTTTATAGTAGTGCTCTTTCGTCTCGATAATTTCAAAGTCAAACTTCTTGTAGAACTCGATGGCCGATTCATTGTTGATTTGTACATGCCTGCAACAACACAAACAAAACAATGAACCTTGTTGTTTCGTAAATCATAAAAATGTAATGCAGAAGTGCCTAAATTTTAAAAAGGCAAAATTAAAGGGGAATGAAACCAGAGAAAAATGTTGGCTTATATGATTGGATGTTAAAAACAACCTACAATTACCTATGTGCTACTCACCTACGAGTTTCATAAAGAGGGAAAAATCATGGAATTCGGTGGTCGAATTCGCGTTCCCGCAAACCGCCATCTTTTCGAATGGCCAACCAGTCACTGCAGGGGGTATGACATCGCAACGGAAAACTCCTGTATGGAGCCCGGACGGATGTACCCCTACTACATGTATATACTGTGTGCAGTTATACACTCGCGAGCTGAACGATGGTGTACTGCCAGGCTTTTGGATGTCAGAATGCCAGCGGGAAACAGCTAGGGAAATCTTTCCATGCAGTTCCCAACAAGGACAACTGAGAGACCTGTTTGACAACCAAAAGCCTGACAGTACACCATCGTTCAGCTCGCGAGTGTATAACTACACGCAGTATATACATGTAGCTAGTAGGGGCACATCCGCCCGGGCCCATACGGGAGTTTTCCGTTGCGATATCATACCCCCCGCAGTGACTGGCGGGCCATTCGAGAAGATGGTGGTTTGCGAGACCGCCAATTCGACCACCGAATTCCATGATTTTTCCCTCTTTATGAAACTCGTAGGTGAGTAGCACATAGGTAATTGTAGGTTGTTTTTAACACCCAATCAGATGAGCCAACATTTTTCTCTGGGTTTCATTCCCCTTTAATATACAACTCTCAAAATTGTATACAAAAATGTTGCAAACTGCTTACTGACCCAATTTATCAAAATGCAACTCTCAAAATTTAGTGGGCCTGACATTTCGATCTTAGCAGGACCTTTCTCAAAGGCAGAGTCACTCTTGCCTTTGAGAAAGGTCCTGCTAGGATCGAAACGTCAGACCCACTAAATTTTGAAAATTGGAGTCGACTGAATTACTTACAGGTAGATATTACTGATGTTCCCATCCTTGGCACAGTAGTCTAGTACATGCTTCAGCATCACGGTCCCTGTACAAAATGGTCAATGAGGAGTGGAGTATTAGGCATCAGTACAATAGAGAGGTTTCGCAAACCAACGGATACAATTAATGCAACAGATATGCTACCATACACTACTTGCTATCCGCTAAATGTGCAGATGACACAGATATTTTGCTCATTACACGTGAGGAAAATGTAGGAAAATTTAAATGACTGACCCAACCCTGAGCCCAGGCCTGAGCCCAACCCAGAACCCAATCCTGAACCCAACCAAGACCACAACCCAGACCCCAACCCTGACCCCAACTCTGACCCCAACCCTGACCCCAAACCTGACCCCAATCCTGAGCCCAACCCAGAGCCCAACCCAGAGCCCAACCCAGAACCCAACCCAGAGCCCAACCCAGAGCCCAACCCAGAGCCCAACCCTGACCCCAACCCAGAGCCCAACCCTGACCCCAACCCAGAACCCAACCCTGAGCCCAACCCTGAGCCCAACCCAGAGCCCAACCCTGAGCCCAACCCAGAGCCCAACCCAGAACCCAACCCAGAACCCAACCCAGAGCCCAACCCCGAGCCCAACCCAGAACCCAACCCAGTGTCCAACCCAGACCACAACCCTGAGCCCAACCCTGAGCCCAACCCAGAGTCCAACCCAGAACCCAACCCTGAGCCCAACCCAGAGCCCAACCCTGAGCCCAACCCTGAGACCAACCCTGAGCCCAACCCAGAACCCAACCCTGAGCCCAACCCTGAGCCCAACCCTGAGCCCAACCCTGAGCCCAACCCAGAGCCCAACCCAGAGCCCAACCCTGAGCCCAACCCAGAGCCCAACCCAGAGTCCAACCCAGAGCCCAACCCTGAGCCCAACCCAGACCCCAACCCAGAGTCCAACCCAGAACCCAACCCAGAGCCCAACCCTGAGCCCAACCCAGAACCCAACCCAGAAACCAACCCTGAGCCCAACCCTGAGCCCAACCCAGAGCCCAACCCTGAGCCCAACCCTGAGCCCAACCCTGAGCCCAACCCAGAACCCAACCCAGAGTCCAACCCAGAACCCAACCCTGAGCCCAACCCAGAACCCAACCCTGAGCCCAAACCAGAGCCCCAAACGAGACCCCAAGCCTCAGCCCTAGCTTCTAAAAGGCCCCCATGTTACCAGTTACCCACCGATGCCTAATCTTCTGTAAGGAGCCAGGCACCCCAGGGTCATGATATATAACCGCCTTGTTCCCTCCTCCGTCGTGTCTATTCTACAGCAGACGGCTCCGACAACAATGTCGTTGAAGTAACCTGCAACGGCAATTAGGAATCATTAATAGAAACTGAATGCTTGCAACAACGCATGGGTAATTCAAAGGGTCAAAACAAGAAGTTTCAGGTAGGTTCAAATCCGGGTCCTCCAGTCAAAGTTTTCTTTGACATTTTGTCATTAAAAAAAAAAAATCACAAATCAAAAAAGTTTCCCGTGAGAAGAGAGTGTGCCTACAGAGTTTGGCCAGCTCCCCGACGTCCAGCACATCTTTGTAGAATTTGTCATTGTAGGAGACGGGGAACACGACCGAGTTGAGCATCTTCAGCTGTTTGATGTTGTGCGGCGTTATGTTGCCGAGTTCAATTCTACCCCTGTTGGAACAAAAGAAATAAGATTCATCAATACATTCAATTCAACAATCAAATGAAACAACAAATCTTGCCGGATTGCCAGAAATTGCTGTTTGTATCTGAATGAAAATGAGGCTTTGATCCCTGAGAAAAATAGGACAGTTAATACATATTAATAAAAATTAATAAGGTCAAGTGTTTTGTTTCTTTCACTTCGTCCATAGCTCTATGCTTCGTCTGAAGATTAGTACAGTACTACCATGGAGGTGTGACTGAGTATGACTGAGTACTCTAGTTATGATAGTCCTACCTCCATGGTAGTTGGTAGTGGTACTACTACTACTATACTACGTAAGTACAAGTAGTACTAGTTTTAGTATTTCACTAGTAGTAGTTCTACTACAAAAGTAGGTATACTGGTAATATAAATAAGGATTAGAATTTAATGCTTCTGAGTGACTTGATTTTGAACTCTGAGAAAGGTCCTGCTACTAGTGCTAGTATAATTACAAAGTCCCACTTACTGGGCCGCTAGGGGCTCCTCCGAAACGATATCTGTGTAGTGTGTTGATCTGTCGCACTAGCATCCCACCACGTCTAATAGTAAAACAGACATTCTCAACGTCTAGTACCCAGCCTTCGTGTAATATGGTTTGTATATGTGGGCTCATTGCTAAAGCGCATGATGAGATTTTACATCGTGTACACGGTGTACAATTTATACAAACATATTGTGTTTTGAACAACTCGACATGTCCAATGCCGACAAAGGAGACATTTTGTCGTAAGTACTGCTGAAATACAACTTGTTTGTCTTGACATGTGTAGAATCCGGCAGGTGCTTTTATTGAATCTTTTGAAGCGATTTCGGGCACTTTTAAGGCCATCTGTTGAGAATGTCTGTTTATTAGACGCGGTGGGACGCCAGTACGACAGATCAACACACACATCGTTTCACTTTCAGAGGAGCTCCTAGCAGCCCAGTAAGTGGGACTAATAATACTAGTATGATTAATAGTATTAGTAATACTACTTACACATGTATGTAGTTGCGGTAACTCCATGCCGTAACCCTCATCCTCCCTCAGGTCGGAGACCTGAGGGAGGATGACTTTGAGGGTTACGGTTACCGCAACTAACAGTAGCATGTAATGTATGTATAGATATAGTGTGGATGATAGATCGAAACGTCAGGCCTTCTAATTTTCAACAAACAATCACGTTACAATACAAATGATGCAAAGCAATAGATCAATATGAACAACTACAAGTGGAGACATTGGTGCGGTTTGAGTATTTTTAGTCGCTGACTTATACAGGCACATTCCGTTCCAAGAAATGACACACCAGAGAACTCAGTCTCATTCATAAACTAAGCAACACACAGTTCACAAGCATTTTTGTAAAAACACCGCCGACTCACCGCTTCATATTTCACACTTTTTCTCGCAGACAACGATTGAAAGTTCCGCCCGATCGCCGACCAATCGATTGGTTCTTGAATCAGAATGACGACGGTGCCGCTTTGGGTCCAAATCACGGCTTCTGGCCAATGTTTTTAATCCCTCCAAATTTTCCCGGGAAAAAAAAAATTGATCACAACCTCGGGGCCGGTCACGAAAGTCGCGGAATTACGTGCTGGTAAATTTTTAGCATGTGCACGGGAAACTGGTATCCTGTCCTCCCGAGTTTCTTTTTGAGTCACATCCACGCGCTCACAGACCCGCAGTCGGGTGCCCTTTTATTCTCACGGCCGATCGGCGTTCGCTCGGGAGAGAGGTTACCAGACTATTTTGGGCGCTCTAAAGAGGATAACGTATGTTGTCGCGATCCTCTGCCGAGTATTAATATTCATAAGGTATGACGTCACCGCACACCGATCCGTTCCGCACCACTGACCGTACCACTCAGTATATATACGGTGTCGCGACACTGAAGAGACGGCGCGCGTCTCAGCCGAGAATAACTGGCTGCAATGTCTACAGCAAAGATCTTATAGCGGCGCTATACCAAGGAGGTATTAGGCGAGCCTCCTTGGCTATACTATCTTTGGTCTACAGTATGTTAATTTGTGTCGCGACACTGTGAAGAGACGGCGCGCGTCTGAGCCGAGAATAACTGGCTGCAATGTCTACAGTATAATTAGTTAATTTGTGTCGAGACACTGTGAAGAGACGGCGCGCGTCTCAGCGGAGAATAACTGGATGCAATGTCTACAGTATGAGTTAATTTGTGTCGCGACACAGTGAAGAGATGGCGCGCGTCTCAGCCGAGAATAACTGGCTGCAATGTCTACAGTATAAGTTAATTTGTGTCGCGACACTGTGAAGAGTCGGCGCGTGTCTCAGCAGAGAATAACTGGCTGCAATGTCTACGGTATAAGTTAAGTTGTGTCGCGACACTGTGAAGATCGAGTCGGCGCGTGTCTCAGCCGAGAATAACTGGCTGCAATGTCTACGGTATAAGTTAAGTTGTGTCGCGACACTGTGAAGAGACGGTGCGCGTCTCAGCAGAGAATAACTGGCTGCAATGTCTACGGTATAAGTTAAGTTGTAATTGTGTCGCGACACAGTGAAGAGATGGCGCGCGTCTCAGCGGATAATTACTGGCTGCAATGTCTACAGTATAAATTAAGTTGTAATTGTGTCGCGACACTGTGAAGAGACGGCGCACGTCTCAGCAGAGAATAACTGCAAATGTACGTGACCCGGTGTACCAGAGCTTCCTCCACAAAAGTAGGCTGCACACTGCTAGTAAGCGAGTATAGTATGGTACAGTGTATTATTCTATACTGTTGTCAGTGGTGCGGATTCGGAGTAGTACGGATGCGGTCGTTGTACAGTGACGTCATACCATATGTATATTCATACTCGGCAGAGGATCGCGACAACATACGTTACCTCTAAAGAGAACATAATTATTGGCTCTTTCGGTAGCCCAATCGAGATCGATGTGTTAGGCTCCTTGGGTATAGTAGGTGTGCTAAACCTTGCAAAATCAATCACATGATTTTAGTGCACAAGAGATAGTTAGTTATACGTGCTAGTATTTTTTTAGCATGTGCACGGGAAAAGGGTATCCTGTCCTTCCGAGTTTCTTTTTGAGTCACATCCACTGCGTTCACAGACCCGCAGTCGGGTGCCCTTTTTTCCCCTGGCCCAATCGACGTTCACTCGGGAGAAAGGGTTACCAGACTATTTTGGGCGCTCTAAAGAGAACCTATTTGCTCTTTCGGGAGCCCAATCGAGATCGATGGTGCGCGTGATCCAATAGGGGGGTTGGGCTCCTTGAGTATAGTAGGTGTGCTAAGCCTTGCAAAATCCATCACATGATTTTTTTAGTGCACAAGAGATAGTGGGACGACTGAAAAGACCGGTGAGTGTTGAAGTAAGCCTTACATTTATTCCATGAAATTCGTCCCTTCCCCCCCCCGGGTAAATATTTACAGTTGTACCTCAGTCTTCAGAGACGTTCTCGCGAAATGAGGAAATTCCCGTCCGTATTCGAAGAGTAACTGCAAATTGTCGGTGGTTTTGTTTCGTCCGCAAGAAGCAAAGCTGAATGAATTGTAAACATTACACTGAATTGTAAACTGAACATGGCATCTATTGCAATGAATGAATCAGCTATTAATTAGACATTTTAATGTGTACGCGTACCTGCATATTTCCCTTTGGTATAACTGCTCTATACACCTCATATTCTCATCCATTTTGGTGAGAAAATACAGCCGGAAAACTTGCCCACATATTATTAATTATCATTTTGTTTAAAATTGCATTCTTTAAATTGCATTCTTACAATCTTAGTCTTACAACTAATTTCAATTTGGAGCTTACAAAAGTTAGTTGCATCCATTATTCAATTTAAAAAATGTAGAGAGTCCATGACGATTTAATCTAGTGAAATTACAAGTGGGACCTTTCCTAGATGTCAGACTGTCCCTGTAGTACATCCTGCTACTAAGTGCTAGTTAGACCCTTTTATTTTAGTTTTACTCCTTTTTTAACAATTTTTATTTTGAAAAAAAAAGGAAAAAATACTAAGAAAACTTTGACTGGATCGGGATGTGAACTCAAAATAGATGCAGATGGAACATTTACCATGCAAGCAGACAAACGGACAAAAACATCAGACAAGCAACTGAGAAAGTAGACAGACAGACAGACATGCATGCATACAAACCAGACAGACAGACAGACCTGCGCCCTTGTTCCAGAACCCGGCTTAGGCTTCGGCTCCTGCTTCGTCTCTGTCATCCAAAAAGCTGAAATCACAGGGTGGAGTTCTTTGTTGAAGTTGAAGCTTTGGATTTTTGTTTTTCAAAGCTTAGTAAACCGAAGCCAAAGGCCTCCTATTTCCATGCCTTGTACTTTAAACTGCACATTAAAAGAAACAGAGACAAAGTCGGAGCCTGAGCCTAAGCCGGGTTTTGAAAAAGGGGCCCATTTTTTAATGTCGAGGTTTGAAACCCCGTCAGTTTGAAAAGACTTGAAGGTTTGCACGGTGGAAACAATTATTATTAATTGGTTTGCGGTGAGACCATGTTTATCATCTCTTTTGAGACTGAGTGTGGCTCTGAAAAGAGCCGGTGACTTAACGTTTCGAGCAGTGTGTACTCTGCTCGTCGTCAGGAGACTGCTGGATTCCAACTATCATCAGGGGTTTTGTAGGGCTTGGAGGAGCGGTGAAGCATGGAGGAACCTTCCAGCCAAAAGAGATGATAAACATGGTGTCACCGCAAACCAATTAATAATACCCGTCAGTTTGGTTGTGAATAATGCCAAGATGGCCAGCAAGCCTTTGGAGATAAAAGAAGACATACCATATTCAGTTATTCCAGTACTTCAGTGCAAGATTGACTGCTATCTTTAGTTTCAGCCATCATGGAAAAAAAAATCAAAAAAAAATCAAGTGCAACAAACAAATTTATCTTCTGACTTGGCCTTGTGTAGACTTTGCATTATGAAACTGATAACTTTGATAAGTTCAACTAACATCTGGCATTTGTGGTAAATTTCAGAGTGCTGCATTTCAAAGCTCATACAATTACCTCATTTGCCTTTGTTTTAACATTTCTCGAATTACAAATGCAAAATACAGTTTTATTCAAATATGTTTACTCCATGTAGTTAGTAAATGCATTCATTTATCGTTTATTCATTTATTCGTTTATTCGTTTATTCGTTTATTCATTTATTCATTTATTCATTCAGTTGTTCTTTCTTTCTGCTTTCTTTCATGGATTTATGATTCATGATTTTTGCATCAAGAAGAATATTATTCGATGAGGGTCCGTATTGAGTGCTCAGTGCTTTGCTCGATTACCTGCTAAAAAAATACAGGCAGATCAGGCAAGACTCGAACATATGACTTAACTGCTCTCTAGTTTCTAGTGCAGACATCTTAACCACTGGACCAAGGAGCTGGTCGAGGTCGTGTGGCAGATTGGAATATGTGTAGCGGCCAGTGCCGCGTTGTATAATATGATTCATGAATACATGTAATAGGGCCTAAGTATTTTTTTTAGCAGGTGATTGAGCAAACCACTGAGCACTCAGTGGTTATTACGTCGAGTAGGGCAACCCCTCATTGAATAATTTGTTCTTTTGTCTGTCTGTCCATCTGTTGGTCTATCAGTGCACACATCCTTTCGTCATTCTAACATTCAATCCCATTTTTTAAATCCTAATTATTTTTGTCAGGTTTGTTTAGTTTTGGTCAAAAGTACCAGAGAGCAATTTGCAGCATTTTTAAAAATCTTTGATTTTCTTTTTATACTCAATTCTATGGTACAGGGGATTCTGCAATCTGAATCATGTCACAGTTCAACAAACTTCCCAAGGTCCGTGATGCGGAGAAGGAGAGCGAGTATGGCTATGTCCATGCAGTCTCGGGACCCGGTAAGTTGCCATGGTTACTGTGACCAGTCCCATACCGTCCATTTCATCTTGTCTGAAGAGAAACCATGGATCAGTTGAGCTATTTGTCAATGGGGAATCACAGAGTAGACTACATAGGAATACAGGGTAATGACTAACACCATGCAGCTTTCTGATAATCCTTCTTTTGTGTTCAGTCTTTCACACTTCTCTCTTTGATCTTTCCCCCTATTGTCACTAATCCCTCCCCACTCCTTGCCCTTCTCTTTGATCTTTCCCCCTCCTCTCACTAATCCCTACCCTACCCCTTGCCCTTCCCTTTGATCTCTCCCTACCAGCTTCACTCTTTGTCCTTTGTTTCTCATCCGTGTCCTATTCACTCTCTCCCCCCTGCCTTCGTGTACATGTATCTGTTTTGTCCTTGTCACTCTGCCTTTGAGAAAGGTCCTGCTAGGATCGAAACGTCAGGCCCACTAAATTTTACATAGGAATACACTGTGTATTTCCAATCCAAAAATCGGTAATCTGTTGTCAAGAGCTTGTAAAAAGTGATACATTTTTACTCCCCAAGAGTAAACGACATAGGAATACATGTATGCATTTCCAAGCCGAAAATCGGAATCTGTAAAAAGCTTGTAAAAAGCGATAATTCTTTACCCTACAAAAAGAGGAAAGATTCCTCCAAAATAGGTATGGTTGGGAGCTATGCACGGACTAGTCTCTTCTCAAGTCTGCACATCTGGAGTGCACACTCACACATTCTGTTCAGAGCCCACACCTCGCATGATGAAGAGACTAGTCCGTGGTGTGCCCACAAACCTACATCCTATCTAATGAGATTTGAAGGTCTGCATGGTGAGAATATCAGGATAAAAAGGTTTGCGGAGACACCGTGTAAATTCTCTTTTGTGAGTAAGTGTGGTTCTGAAAAGAACCAGAGGAACTCGACGTTTCGAACAGTATACTCTGCTCGTCTTCAGGAGAATGCTGGATTCCAACTGGGAGTTGGGCTTATGTAGTGTGGAGAGGGATCCTGGTGAGGGGATTAGCTCAGTGAAGGGTGAAGGCGGGAACTGTAAAGGCAGGAACAAGGGATGCTGCACAGGATCATCCTATCATACCGGATCATCCTATCTACCGGTAACTCCCACCATGCAAAGCTTTTAATCTCACGTGGGATAGACGTTTCGATCCTAGCAGGACCTTTCTCAAAGGCAGAGTGACAAGGACAAAACAGATACATGTACACGAAGGAAGGGGGGAGAGTGAATAGGACACGGATGAGAAACAAAGGACAAAGAGTGAAGCTGGTAGGGAGAGATCAAAGGGAAGGGCAGGGGGTAGGGTAGGGATTAATGGGAGGAGGGGGAAAGATCAAAGAGAAGGGCAAGGAGTGGGGTAGGGATTAGTGACAATAGGGGGAAAGATCAAAGAGAGTGTGAAGGACTGAACACAAAAGAAGGATTTTCAGAAAGCTGCATGGTGTTAGTCATTACCCTCCTGGATGTTGAGACCATGTGGTTGAATAGTCCGAAGACGCTTCATCCACATTTTCTCACGGCTAAGACGGACGGCATTATTACGGTGACCAAGTGATTCTATGCCCAGTACACTCATGTCTGATATCGAATGATCAGGGAGATTGAAGTGATACCCAACAGGGGTGTCCATTTTACCAGTTTTGATACATTTTGGTAATTTTAGTCAGTAAGCAGTTTGCAACATTTTTGTATATCACCTCACGTGGGATAATTCACTTGTTGTATTAAAGTAAAGTGACGATGCATCAGTAGGCTTTGCCAAATCCATCAGTGTCTCATTGTCGTTGTTGTCGTTTGCCCTTCAGTGGTGACTGCCGAGAGGATGTCCGGAGCGGCCATGTACGAGCTGGTCCGTGTCGGTCACAGCGAGCTGGTCGGCGAGATCATCCGGCTAGAGGGAGAGTTTGCCACCATCCAGGTGTATGAGGAGACGTGTATCCTTGAGAGAGAACCACCCAAAAAGTGCATTTATAGCATAGACATATGTGACCCGGCACAGCGACATGAGGAATATCCCACCAAAATACTTTTTGAGTAAACAACGCCTGAAGTCAAAGTATCTTCTCAATTCGATTAAAATCAATTTTTTTTTTGTGGTATTTTCTGAAAGTTAATGTATTGGACGATATTATGTCCAAAGGATTTTTCCGATATCCGTCTCTAAATGTTGAAAAAACAAGGATTTCGGAGGAGTGTTTGTGTACTGTTTTCATGAAAATGTACAGTTCCTGCCTTTTTGAATGGCTGCTTTCGAGGAGTTAGACTGGTGCTGCTATATTGGGTCTGGTACCAAATGAACGAGCGAAGTCCCCTTGTACTATTTACACCAAAGGTCACACGGAAATAAATTTGATATCATTTGAAAGCTAATGGTATACTCTTTCACATCATTAGAAAATCTCAAAATCTCAAAAGTGGGGGTTATTCCTCATTATGCTGTGCCGGGTCACATATGTAGAACGGAGGGGTATCGGAACAGCTTCTTCCCTCGTTCTGCCTCTCTCTGGAATTCCCTTGTTCTTGCTTTCCCCCTGCCTACGATCTTGCCATTTTTAAAAGGGATGTTTAATCATTCCTATCTCCGGCCTTCCTGAGTCCCTCTCTATCTCCTTCTTTTTCCTAGCCCTTAACCTTGAGTGGTTTTTCAGCCTTTGTTTTGGGTGATTTTGCATTAAAAGGCTCTGCCTTTGAGAAAGGTTCTGCTAGGATCAAAATGTCAGGCCCACTAAATGTTGAGATTTAAAAAAAAAAAAATAAAAAAAAAAAAAAAGAGAATCGAATTGTTTTCGCTTAAAAGTTGACATAATGTGGATTTTTGTGGGGTAAAGATTATGATACACAGCACTAGTACACCTGAACAACTGAATTGTTCTTTCCAAAAATTTGGTAGAAATAAAATTGAGCTAAATGGTTTGTTTATTAAAGTACACATATGTATTTTTCAGTTTTTGAGGAAAAAAGGGTAACGGATACAGTGTGCAACTGAATTGTTCTTTCTAAAAAGTTGGCGGAAACAGAAGAGAATCAAATTGTTAGTGCATGAAATTTTGGGGGGAAGAAAAAGGTAATGGTTACAGTGTACAACTGAAATGTTCTTTCAAGAAAAAGTTGGTAGAAACAGAATTGAACAGAATTGTTTTGCGCATAACAGTCGACAGAAACACTGTCAAACCTTGAATTGCAATCTTTGAATCCTGTTCGTTTCGGGTTTTATTTATTTTTTGTAGACGAGTGTTTCCTTAACGGTTCTTGTGCCTTCACAGCCGGTGTCAGCGTAGGGGATCCCGTCCTGCGGACTGGCAAGCCACTGTCTGTGGAGATTGGTCCCGGCATCCTGGGCTCCATCTTTGACGGAATCCAACGACCTCTGAGGGTGCGCCATTTAACCCCCCCCCCCCAAAAAAAAACCCGAAGGAGTGTCGATTCACCCGGCAACGGCCTTCCGCTGTTGCCGGGTGAATCTAAACTCCCTGTGATTTAAATTCAACCAACCCTGCATACATGTAAATCATATTTATGTTGGCTGAAGTATATATGAAGCACTTTGCCAGTACATGACTCAGCATAAAAAAAAGTAACAACTAGAGATTTATGTCTGTTGGCTAACAGAACATAACGCTTTTCCGCATTTGGTTCTCTTTAAAAAAAATATAAAAAAAATTGATGAAAACAAAATTGACATCAACGGGATTCGAATCCGTAACCTCCATTCCTAACCCAAAACGCATGTGTATATTTTGTGCACAAAGTCTATGGCACTTCATTATATTTTTCAAAAAATCATAATAATTCTGAACAATGGTCAATTGCTTCCAAACTCAGGATTTAGAATCTCTAGCCCAATAGCTAAATGCCCACCAAATTTCGAGACGATTAACCTTTGACAAATATGCGTTTTAAAAACACGCATTTTGATGACGTTACAATTGCGTCATGGCATTTTGGCCCCGGAGGGTGTTTCTAAACTACATCCCCAATAGATATAATCGAAAAAATGAAAAAAATCTTGCTCCGTTGGCCAAATATGCTCAATTGAATGTTAAAATCTTAAAAGTTTATGACCTCATTAATATTCATGAGATAACGTCACGATCAAATGAGGGCAATTTTTGGATACACCTTTTCCCAACTTAGATATACTGCAAAATTGAAACCAAACAAAATTGCATTTTTGCTTAAAATGGAGTTTGAAATTTGCCACTTTAAAGCACTGTCACGTGACACGTGGTGACGTCATGACGTTTTCAAGACTACGACGCAAAATTTCAGCAAGGGTTTTATGCATATACCAAGTTTGAAAAAAATCAAAATTTGTTCAATGGCAAAAATGCCTTCCGAAAAAACCCTGTGCTTTGTCTATGGGATTTTTCCGACAAAAAAAATTGATCCTAGCAGGACCTTTCTCAAAGGTCCTGCTAGGATCAAAACGTCAGGCCCACTAAATTATGAAAAAAAAAAAAAAAAGTTTTGATCCTAGCATGACCTTTCTCAAAGGTCCTGCTAGGATAAAGAATTTCAGGCCCACTAAATTTTTAGATTTGCATTTGGGTAATTTTAGTCAGTAAGCAGTTTGCAACATTTTTGTATTTGAATTTTTTTTTTTTTAATTGTTTTTGAAGGACATTAACGATTTGACCAAGAGTATCTACATTCCGCGTGGCATCAACGTGGCTGCGCTGAATCGCACGTTAGACTGGGACTTCCAGCCGTACCAAGGGATCAGGGTGAGTAAGGTAGCCGTTACGGTTGGCCAGAGCTATGGTGGCAGCTATGGTTAGGGCTACAGCTGCAGCCATGGCTGTCATGGCTGTCATGGCTATCTGTTTGGACAGCCTTAGCCTCAGTGCAGGCACATGCTCCATCGCTTTAAAGGCCCAATACAACATTGGGAAGATCGGAAAACATCGATGCCCACAGATTTCCCTCTAATTTACACACTTTGTATAGATGGTCATGATAGAATCCTCATGTTGTAATCTTACGGTCTGGGATGCTGTACTTCTCGAGAAAAATTCACTCAAACATCGACAAACAGTTTATCACTCGCGAGTGAGAAACTATTTCTTACAGTACAGAACGGTGCAAAAAATGTGAGGGTTTTTTGCCTTTTTCTACTTTCTCAGATTACCATTTGAGCTGCGACCTTCGCAGGTTTTCTTTTTGGGAATGTTTAATGGTTCAACACACAAACTGTGGCAATCTTTTGACCTTTACCAGTGTTGTACATGTACTAGGACCTTTTAAAGTTGTAAACCCGGCTACAGCAGCTCAGGGATCCCACAGAATAGATGCAGGTTTCGAACACTAAGTTCCGGTTGAAACCATTTTCTGCAGGTGGGAAGCCATATAACGGGAGGGGACTTCTATGGAATAGTCCACGAGAACTCGCTGATTGAGCACCGGCTGATGCTCCCCCCCAAGTGTCGTGGAACGGTCAAGTGGGTCGCTCCATCCGGCTCGTACACCATCACGGTGAGTGAACACCAAACAAAATCCATCTCCATCATCAGTAAACCAACAGCAAAGGTTGACAAATAGAACTGGGAGGGGGTGACTAGTCTGAAGCATGGCATGAGCCTCCATCCCTATTGGTGGTCGACTGCCAGCCAAGGCTGACAAATAGAACTGGGAGGGGTGACTAGTCTGAAGCATGGCATGAGACTCCATCCCTATTGGTGGTAGACTGCCAGCCAAGGCTGACAAATAGAACTGGGAGGGGGTGACTAGTCTGAAGTAAGGCATCAGCCTCCATCCCTATTGGTGGTAGACTGCCAGCCAAGGCTGACAAATAGAACTGGGAAGGGGTGACTAGTCTGAAGTATGGCATGAGACTCCATCCCTATTGGTGGTCGACTGCCAGCCAAGGCTGACAAATAGAACTGGGAGGGGGTGACTAGTCTGAAGCATGGCATGAGCCTCCATCCCTATTGGTGGCAGACTGCCAGCCAAGGCTGACAAATAGAACTGGGAGGGGGTGACTAGTCTGAAGCAAAGCATCAGCCTCAATCCCTATTGGTGGTAGACTGCCAGCCAAGGCTGACAAATAGAACTGGGAGGGGGTGACTAGTCTGAAGCAAGGCATCAGCCTCAATCCCTATTGGTGGTAGACTGCCAGCCAAGGCTGACAAATAGAACTGGGAAGGGGTGACTAGTCTGAAGTATGGCATGAGACTCCATCCCTATTGGTGGTTGACTGCCAGCCAAGGCTGACAAATAGAACTGGGAGGGGGTGACTAGTCTGAAGCAAGGCATCAGCCTCAATCCCTATTGGTGGTAGACTGCCAGCCAAGGCTGACAAACAGAACTGGGAGGGGGTGACTAGTCTGAAGCATGGCATGAGACTCCATCCCTATTGGTGGTAGACTGCCAGCCAAGGCTGACAAATAGAACTGGTAGGGGGTGACTAGTCTGAAGCAAGGCATGAGCCTCCATCCCTATTGGTGGCAGACTGCCAGCCAAGGCTGACAAATAGAACTGGGAGGGGTGACTAGTCTGAAACAAGGCATGTAACTTGGAAGCATGCATGCACTTGATTAAAATATGCCAAGAAAAATGGACCGGACCAGGAGATGAACCCGAGTCTCCTTCCAGACTTCGACAGCACTCTAACCAGCGCTCTCCCCCGTACACTCTGTCTCTCCTGAGGTGTAGAACAAAGAGGTATCAGAACAGCTTCTTCCCTCGTTCTGCCTCTCTCTGGAATTCCCTTCCTGGTTCGTGTTTCCCACCCTTGCATAATCTTGCCCCTTTTTAAAGAGGAATGTCAATTCCTATCTCCAGCCTTCCTGAGGTCCTCCCTATCTCCTTCTTTCCTTTAGCCCTCAACATGGAGTGGCTTGTCAGCCTTCTTTTGGACAAAAATTTCCACAAATAAAAAAATAAAAAAATCTGATCTACGCAGCCCTAAGGTTCTGAAATTGTTTGGGCGTTTTGCCTCTCTCTGGAATTCCCTTACTGGTTCGTGTTTCCCACCCTTGCATAATCTTGCCCCTTTTTAAAGAGGAATGTCAATTCCTATCTCAAGCCTTCCTGAGGTCCTCCCTATCTCATTCTTTCCTTTTTTCCCTCAACCTCGAGTGGCTTGTCAGCCTTCTTTTGGACCAAAATTTCCCCCCCAAAAAGCCCTAAGGTTCTGAAATTGTTTTGGGCATTTTTGGTTCTCTCCAAACCTCGCAGGACCCCATCTTGGAGACGGAGTTTGACGGTGAGGTGACCAAGCACTGCATGCTCCAGGTCTGGCCCGTCAGACAGATGCGTCCCGTCTCGGAGAAGCTGCCCGCCAACTATCCCCTGCTCACCGGCCAGCGAGTCTTGGACGCTCTCTTCCCGTAAGGCAGACGACCGTCCCCTGTCTTGGCCCCTCCTCGTTGGCCATGGTTTCCCCCCCCCCCAAAAAAAAAAAACGGCTGCTTCCCACCATATCCCATCAAGTCTTTACCCCCTTTCCTTTGATTTCCGCCGATTCTCTAACCTTCCTCAATCCTCCACAATCCTCCAAAGGGTAATGGAGGGTTGTGGAGGATTGAGGAGGGTTGTAAAATTTGTACTGGAGGATTGAGGAAGGTTGTAAAATTTGTACTGAAGGATTGTGGAGGAGTGAGGAAGGTTGTAAAATTTACACTGGAGGATTAAGGAAGGTTGTAAAATTTACACTGGAGGATTGTGGAGGATTGAGGAAGGTTGTAAAATTTGTACTGGAGGATTGAGGAAGATTGTAAAATTTACACTGGAGGATTGAGGAAGCTTGTAAAATTTACACTGGAGGATTGTGGAGGATTGAGGAAGGTTGTAAAATTTGTACTGGAGGATTGTGGAGGATTGAGGAAGGTTGGAAAATTTGTACTGGAGGATTGAGGAGGATTGAGGAAGGTTGTAAAATTTACACTGGAGGATTAAGGAAGGTTGTAAAATTTACACTGGAGGATTGTGGAGAATTGCTGAAGGTTGTAAAATTTACACTGGAGGATTGTGGAGAATTGCGGAAGGTTGTAAAATTTACACTGGAGGATTGAGGAAGGTTGGAAAATTTACACTGGAGGATTGTGGAGGATTGAGGAAGGTTGTAAAATTTACACTGGAGGATTGTGGAGGATTGCGGAAGGTTGTAAAATTTACACTGGAGGATTGAGGAAGGTTGGAAAATTTACACTGGAGGATTGTGGAGGATTGAGGAAGGTTGTAAAATTTACACTGGAGGATTTTTGAGGATTGAGGAGGGTTCCAGGCACGCAGCACTCGGGGGTTAGATGAAGTTGATACAAAAACTGTTGCAAACTGCTCACTGACTCAAATGACCTGCAATTTAACATAAACCTCAAAAGTTAGAGGGCCTGACGTATCGATCCTAGCAGGACCTATCTCAAAGGCAAAGTGACGAGGACATACACAGACAGTCAGGGGAAGGAAAGCCCTGACACACATGACAGAGGAAGGACAAAAGGGAAGGGACTGACTAATGTCATTAGCTCCCATCAATATCATTCACTCAGTAAATTCCACTGACTCGGACTCATTCCTGGTTTATCTAGTGATGCCAGCTGACACTCAGTCTTTTTTCATTCCCCGTGAATTCCCACTGATTCCCACCTATTCCATTAATTCCATTGAAATCTACTGGCTCCAACTGATACCATTTAATTGCATGCCCTAGGTTCGAGCTGACACCCACTCATTCTCATTTTTATCAAGTGATTCCCACTGATTATTTACACATTGATTCCCACTGAATGATTCAGATGATTCTGATTTTCCCATTGATTCCCACTGGTTCCCACTGATTCAGATGATCTCTATTTTATCCATTGATTCCCACTGATTATTTTCCCATTGATTCCCACTTGTTCCCACTGATTCAGATGATCTCTATTTTATCCATTGATTCCCACTGATTATTTTCCCATTGATTCCCACTTGTTCCCACTGATTCAGATGATCTCTATTTTATCCATTGATTCCCACTGATTATTTTCCCATTGATTCCCACTGGTTCCCACTAGTTCCCACTGATTCAGATGATTCCTATTTTATCCATCGATTCCCAGTGATTCTTTGCCCATTGATCCCCACTGATTCAGATGATCCCTATCTCATCCCTTGATTCCGATCTCGCTTGCAGGTGTGTCCAGGGTGGTACCACGGCCATCCCAGGGGCCTTTGGCTGTGGTAAGACCGTCATCTCACAGTCCCTGTCCAAGTACTCCAACAGTGATGTCATCGTCTATGTAGGATGCGGTGAGCGTGGCAACGAGATGTCTGAGGTGCTCCGAGACTTCCCAGAGGTGCGTAGGTGTAAGGCCCAGGCACAGACAAGAGGAATGGCTACAGGCCCAAGAGCTGCATCCAGTGTCTTTGCTGTCAGTCTGCTGGTCCGTCTGTCAGTCACTCAGTCAGTCAATCGCTCTGCCACTCAATCACTCAGTCAATCTGTCAGTCAGTCAGACAGACTGTCAGTCATTCAGTCACTCAGTCACTCAGTCACTCAATCAGTGTCAGTCAGTCACTCAGACAGACTGACAGTCAGTCAGTCACTTGGACAGTCGGGTGAGTCACTAACTCAGTCAATTAGTCAGTTTGTTAGACAGACTGTCAGTCAGTCACTCACTCACTCAATCAGTCAGTCAGTCAGACAGACTGTCAGTCAGTCACAGCCTCTCAGTCAGTCAGTCACTCACTCAGTCAATCAGTCAGTCAGTCACTCACTCACTCAGCCTCTCAGTTAGTCACTCAGTCAGTCAGACAGACAAACTGTCAGTCAGTCAGACACTCAGCATCTCAGTTAGTCAGTCAATCAGTCAGTCAGACAGACTCAGTCAGTCAGTCACTCAGCCTCTCAGTCAGTCACTCATGCACTCAGCAGTCTTGTCTCAGGACTTTCTCCTGACGCAGCTGACTGAGACAAGGATACAGCGATACGATCAGGGCATTGAGCTGGGTTGTGGTGGTGTTCTCTTTGCTGTCATTCGCAGTTGACCGTTGAGATCGGGGGCAAGACGGAATCCATCATGAAGCGTACGAGTCTAGTGGCCAACACCTCCAACATGCCGGTGGCTGCTCGAGAGGCCTCTATCTACACCGGTAAGCAGAGATAGGCCACTGCTTTGCTGGCCAGCCGGCCACTAGATTGATATCCATGCTTTTTCCGTTTAGCTCTAGTCAGCCAAATAAAGGAAAAAAAACTGATTGGGAACTTTTGAACAGGTTTGAACAATAAAAGTTGCTTCCATACTTTGACAAACTCAACGCATCCATAAAGTAACACCAGTGTAAGTTTCAGGGTCATGTTCAAACATAGAGGGCGGTATTCGTAAAAGTAACACCAGTGTAAGTTTCAGGGTCATGTTCAAACGTAGAGGGCGATATTCGTAAAAGTAACTCTCTGAACATAATTTCCTCTTTTCTCGAAAAATGGCAGATTTTCGAGCCCCAACATTTCACAGAATGTCTGATACCATTACAAACTTCCCGATGAGAAGGTCATTTTTCTGAATTTTGGAATGCCCGGAAATTTAGGCACGTTGCAAATGGTATTCTTTCTTCTTCTTTTTTTCCGGTTGATTTGACTGCCTCGTCTTCTCCCTCAGGTATCACCCTGGCAGAGTATTTCCGCGACATGGGCTACAACGTGTCCATGATGGCCGACTCCACCTCCAGATGGGCCGAGGCGCTGCGAGAAATCTCTGGCCGATTGGCCGAAATGCCGGCCGGTAAAAAAAACAAAAACAAAAACTCTCTTTTAAACTCACCAGTCTGCTCCCAACTTGGTTGAAGTGTTTGATTCCCCTGCCCTGTGATTCCCTTTTGTTAACTTCTTGGCTGTCCATTCACAAAGATTCTGCCTTTGAGAATGGTCCTGCTAAGATCGAAACGTCAGACCCATATAATTTCGGTAAATCTCGAAAAAAATGTTTGTTTTCATGTCTTTCAGATCGTTCGGCTTTAAAATTGAAAAAAATAATGTGGATTTTTTTTAATTTATTTTTTATTGGACCTTGACTTGAGCCCGAGACCTTTAGGCCCAATTTCATTGAGAGTGAAAATCTACTGAGCACGAAAAGTCTTCCCCATGTGAACAGAAATGCTTCTGACTTGTATTCCACTCTTCTCTACCCAGCATGGAAGAAAAGTGAGGTTTGGGTTGGCAAAGTGATCTTCTAAATCGTGACATTTTGGGCTAAAAGCCAATTTTGGCACTTGAGCAGCTCTATGAAAGACTTAAAGGTTTGCATGTTGGAAAAGCTAAGTGGAAGGGTTTGCGGGTGACACCATGTAGCACTTCTCTTTCGAGAAGGGAGTGTGGCTCTGAAAAGAGCCGGTAACTCAACGTTTTGGGTAGTGTGTGCTCTGCCCGTCGTCAGGAGACTTTTGGATAAGACTTGAAGGTTTGCATGGTTGAAAAACTAAGTGGAAGGTTTTGCGGGTGACACCATGTAGCACTTCTCTTTCGAGAAGGGAGTGTGGCTCTGAAAAGAGCCGATAACTCAACATTTCGGGTAGTGTGCGCTCTGCCCGTCGTCAGGAGACTCTTGGATAAGACTTGAAGGTTTACACGGTGGAAAAACTAAATGGAAGGTTTGCGGGTGACACCATGTAGCACTGCTCTTCGAGAAGGAGTGTGGCTCTGAAAAGAGCCGGTAACTCAACGTTTCTGGTAGTGGGTGCTCTGCCCGTTGTCAGGAGACTTTTGGATAAGACTTGAAGGTTTGCACGGTGGAAAAACTAAATGGAAGGTTTGCGGGTGACACCATGTAGCACTGCTCTTCGAGAAGGAGTGTGGCTCTGAAAAGAGCCGGTAACTCAACGTTTTGGGTAGTGTGCGCTCTACCCGTCGTCAGGAGACTTGTGGATAAGACTTGAAGGTTTGCACGGTGGAAAACTAAATGGAAGGTTTGCGAGTGACACCATGTAGCACTTCTCTTTCGAGAAGGGAGTGTGGCTCTGAAAAGAGCCGGTAACTCAACGTTTCTGGTAGTGGGTGCTCTGCCCGTTGTCAGGAGACTTTTGGATAAGACTTGAAGGTTTGCACGGTGGAAAAACTAAATGGAAGGTTTGCGGGTGACACCATGTAGCATTGCTCTTCGAGAAGGAGTGTGGCTCTGAAAAGAGCCGGTAACTCAACGTTTTGGGTAGTGTGTGCTCTGCCCGTCGTCAGGAGATTTTTGGATAAGACTTGAAGGTTTGCATGGTTGAAAAACTAAGTGGAAGGTTTTGCGGGTGACACCATGTAGCACTTCTCTTTCGAGAAGGGAGTGTGGCTCTGAAAAGAGCCGATAACTCAACGTTTCGGGTAGTGTGCGCTCTGCCCGTCGTCAGGAGACTCTTGGATAAGACTTGAAGGTTTACACGGTGGAAAAACTAAATGGAAGGTTTGCGGGTGACACCATGTAGCACTGCTCTTCGAGAAGGAGTGTGGCTCTGAAAAGAGCCGGTAACTCAACGTTTACACGGTGGAAAAACTGAATGGAAGACTGCTGAAACCTTCCACTCAGCTCTATGAAACAGGCATGCAACTTGTCCGGGGATCCGCGGATTTCCGCGTTTTATTTAATTCGGCCATTAAAAAAAAATAAAAAAAATAAAAATGTGGTTTTTTTTTTGGTTTTTTTAAATCAAAGTCATAAGTTGTCACAAACTACTCAGAATGCACCACAGAGCATCTAGAATCCAAAATTTTCCCGGGCCCTTAAGCAGGCCCCAAACCACACACCGTAAGGGCTTCGTGCTCGCAGTTTCATTCGGACATTTTCCTCTTTTTTTTTTACAATTCAAGAGTTGCATGCCTGATGAAATCAGCACCAGGTTTTTGCATGCCAGCGCTTATACGCCGGCGCTATCCGTGCGCATTGATCGATCCTTTTCGTGCCCTTGTCCGCCTTACAGATAGCGGGTATCCAGCGTACCTTGGAGCCAGGCTGGCGTCTTTCTACGAGCGTGCCGGTCGCGTCAAATGTCTGGGCAACCCGAGCAGAGAGGGCAGTGTCAGTATTGTTGGAGCGTAAGTTCAGCGTCTTCGGTCACTCCACAAAGCACTTCCCCCCCTTCTCTCGTATGTCAACCATAGCAGTCAAAGTTGGCAGTTAGGCCAAATAAAAAAAAGAACATGTTTAGCGTGCTGCCTTTTTGGAAAAAGGGAAGGAGGATGCCCTTTTTTTTTTTTTTTTTTTTTTTCAAAATGGCCGACCGACCCATTTAAACAAAACAACCGGCCGGGTTACTGTTACAAGATGGCCGCCATTTTTTTTTTTTTTGGTAAGTCAAAAAGTTAACACATACGAATAGACAATTTCCACAGTGACGACTGAGAATATAAAAACTACAATTTATCATAAAATCATTTTTCCCTGAAAAAAATCATAAAATATACACTTTGTGGGGTTTGGAGAAAAAAAAATTAATTAAAAAGCATGTGGCCTCCAGAAAGAGAGCGGGTGGGGACGCTAAACATGTTTTTTTTTAATTGGCCTTACTGAGCTAGGTGACCAGTTCTGGTTCATCTATCTCTGTGAGTGGGCATGGGGGGGGTCTCATCACAAGGTCACTCGTTAATGAGGTGCTGATGGGTTTGTATTCGGCCGCACGGCCAGAGGTCAGAGTCGTGACAGGCTTTCAGATGGAGGCTCATGGCTTGCTTCACAATCTAGCCTCTCCTTTCCAAGTTCCTGACCTGCCCCAGTTTGGACACGAGAACCCACGGATCGGGCTCAGGCTCTGGCTTCGTCTCTGTCCAACAAAACCTGCTAATCCAGGTTGTGATTTTTGGGGCGAATTTGAAGGTTTGTTGGCTTGATAAGTACCGAGGTAGTCACCAAGAAAACGAGGGCCAAATGCTAGTTTTCTAGATGCCTGTGACATTAAATCGGTTGAGGGAAACAATGACCGAAGCCTAAGCCTTCATTTCCTAAACGGCCTCGGACGTCGGGCATTTTTTTTCAGCAAGGGCGCCCTCTGTTGTTCATTGCAGGGTGTCTCCCCCCGGCGGTGACTTCTCGGACCCGGTCACCACGGCGACGCTGGGCATCGTCCAGGTCTTCTGGGGCCTAGACAAGAAGCTGGCGCAGCGCAAGCACTTCCCCTCCATCAACTGGCTCATCAGCTACTCCAAGTACATGCGGGTCCTGGACGACTTCTACGACAAGAACTTCTCCGAGTTTGTGCCGCTCCGGACCAAGGTGAGGCGCAGTGCGGACGGGGGGAGTGGACTGTGCTGAATGGAGAGGTGTCTAGAGAGTGTGGTCGTGTGAATTGGTAGGATTTTACCCTCGCCCCTTAGCCTCCTATGAGTTCTTGCTTCGGACTCAGTCGCCCCTCTCCCAGTTCTTTGTCGGCTTTGGCAGGCAGTCTGCCACCAATAGGGATGGAGGCTCATGCCTTGCTTCAGACTAGTCACCCCTCCAAGTTCTATTTGTCAGCCTTGGCTGACAGTCTGCCACCAATAGGGATGGAGGCTTATGCCTTGCTTCAGACTAGTCACCCCCTCCCAGTTCTATTTGTCAGCCTTGGCTGGCAGTCTACCACCAATAGGGATGGAGGCTCATGCCTTGCTTCAGACTAGTCACCCCCTCCCAGTTCTATTTGTCAGCCTTGGCTGGCAGTCTACCACCAATAGGGATGGAGGCTTATGCCTTGCTTCAGACTAGTCACCCCCTCCCAGTTCTATTTGTCAGCCTTGGCTGGCAGTCTACCACCAATAGGGATGGAGGCTCATGCCTTGCTTCAGACTAGTCACCCCTCCCAGTTCTATTTGTCAGCCTTGGCTGGCAGTCTACCACCAATAAGGGATGGAGGCTCATGCCTTGCTTCAGACTAGTCACCCCTCCCAGTTCTATTTGTCGGCCTTGGGTGGCAGTCTACCACCAATAAGGGATGGAGGCTCATGCCTTGCTACAGACTAGTCACCCCTCCCAGTTCTATTTGTCGGCCTTGGCTGGCAGTCTACCACCAATAGGGATGGAGGCTCATGCCTTGCTTCAGACTAGTCACCCCTCCAAGTTCTATTTGTCAGCCTTGGCTGGCAGTCTACCACCAATAAGGGGTGGAGGCTCATGCCTTGCTTCAGACTAGTCACCCCTCCCAGTTCTATTTGTCAGCCTTGGCTGGCAGTCTACCACCAATAAGGGGTGGAGGCTCATGCCTTGCTTCAGACTAGTCACCCCTCTCCCAGTTCTATATGTTAGCCTTGGCTGGCAGTCTACCACCAATAGGGATGGAGGCTCATGCCTTGCTTCACACTAGTCACCCCCTCCCAGTTCTATTTGTCAGCCTTGGCTGGCAGTCTATTACCAATAGGGATGGAGGCTCATGCCTTGCTACAGACTAGTCACCCCTCCCAGTTCTATTTGTCAGCCTTGGCTGGCAGTCTACCACCAATAGGGATGGAGGCTTATGCCTTGCTTCAGACTAGTCACCCCCTCCCAGTTCTACTTGTCAGCCTTGGCTGGCAGTCTACCACCAATAAGGGATGGAGGCTCATGCCTTGCTTCAGACTAGTCACCCCTCTCTCAGTTTTGTCAGCCTTGGCTGGCAGTCTACCACCAATAAGGGATGGAGGCTCATGCCTTGCTTCAGACTAGTCACCCCTCTCTCAGTTCTATATGTTAGCCTTGGCTGGCAGTCTATCACCAATAGGGATGGAGGCTCATGCCTTGCTTCAGACTAGTCACCCCTCCCAGTTCTATTTGTCAGCCTTGGCTGGCAGTCTACCACCAATAGGAATGGAGGCTCATGCCTTGCTTTAGACTAGTCACCCCTCCCAGTTCTATTTGTCAGCCTTGGCTGGCAGTCTACCACCAATAAGGATGGAGGCTCATGCCTTGCTTCAGACTAGTCACCCCTCCCAGTTCTATTTGTCAGCCTTGGCTGGCAGTCTACCACCAATAAGGGGTGGAGGCTCATGCCTTGCTTCAGACTAGTCACCCCTCTCTCAGTTCTATATGTTAGCCTTGGCTGGCAGTCTATCACCAATAGGGATGGAGGCTCTTGCCTTGCTTCAGACTAGTCACCCCTCTCTCAGTTCTATATGTTAGCCTTGGCTGGCAGTCTATCACCAATAGGGGTGGAGGCTCATGCCTTGCTTCAGACTAGTCACCCCTCCAAGTTCTATTTGTCAGCCTTGGCTGGCAGTCTACCACCAATAGGAATGGAGGCTCATGCCTTGCTTCAGACTAGTCACTCCTCCCAGTTCTATTTGTCAGCCTTGGCTGGCAGTCTACCACCAATAAGGGATGGAGGCTCATGCCTTGCTTCAGACTAGTCACCCCTCTCTCAGTTTTGTCAGCCTTGGCTGGCAGTCTACCACCAATAAGGGATGGAGGCTCATGCCTTGCTTCAGACTAGTCACCCCTCTCTCAGTTCTATATGTTAGCCTTGGCTGGCAGTCTATCACCAATAGGGATGGAGGCTCATGCCTTGCTTTAGACTAGTCACCCCTCTCTCAGTTCTATATGTTAGCCTTGGCTGGCAGTCTACCACCAATAGGGATGGAGGCTCATGCCTTGCTTCAGACTAGTCACCCCCTCCCAGTTCTACTTGTCAGCCTTGGCTGGCAGTCTACCACCAATAAGGGGTGGAGGCTCATGCCTTGCTTTAGACTAGTCACCCCTCTCTCAGTTCTATATGTTAGCCTTGGCTGGCAGTCTATCACCAATAGGGATGGAGGCTCATGCCTTGCTTTAGACTAGTCACCCCTCTCTCAGTTCTATATGTTAGCCTTGGCTGGCAGTCTATCACCAATAGGGATGGAGGCTCATGCCTTGCTGTTAGGAACATGTTTGTTCTCTCTAAAATGGGGCTGACCTCACCCTTGACCCCTGAACCCCCCCTTATGAATATGCATGTCCACAGGTCAAGGAGATCCTGCAGGAGGAGGAAGATCTGTCTGAGATTGTGCAGCTGGTCGGCAAGGCCTCGCTGGCCGAGTCGGACAAGATCACCCTGGAGGTGGCCAAGCTCCTCAAAGACGACTACCTCCAGCAGAATGGATACACGCCCTACGATAGGTTAGTGGACTGGACTGGCTTGTTTGGCCACTGGTTAGCGGACTGGACTGGCTTGTTCAGTCACTGGTTAGTGGACTGGCTTGTTTGGTCACTGGTTAGTGGACTGGCTTGTTTGGTCACTGGTTAGTGGACTGGCTTGTTTGGTCACTGGTTAGTGGACTGGCTTGTTTGGTCACTGGTTAGTGGACTGGCTTGTTTGGCCACTGGTTAGTGGACTGGACTGGCTTGATTGACCACTATTTAGTGGACTGGCTTGTTATGCCACTGGTTAGTGGACTGGCTTGTTATGCCACTGGTCAGTGGACTGGCTTGTTATGCCACTGGTAAGTGGACTGACTTGTTATGCCACTGGTTAGTGGACTGGCTTGTTATGCCACTGGTTAGTGGACTGGACTGCCTTGTTTGGCCACTTTTTAGCGGACTGGACTGGCTTGTTTGGCCACTGGTTAGTACACTGGCTTGTTTGGCCACTGGTTAGTGGACTGGACTGCCCTGTTTGGCCACTTTTTAGCGGACTGGACTGGCTTGTTTGGCCGCTGGTTAGTACACTGGCTTGTTTGGCCACTGATTAGTGGACTGGACTGCCTTGTTTGGCCACTTTTTAGCGGACTGGACTGGCTTGTTTGGCCACTGGTTAGTAGACTGGCTTGTTTGGCCACTGGTTAGTGGACTGGCTTGTTTGGCCACTGGTTAGTAGACTGGCTTGTTTGGCCACTGTTTGGTAGACTGGCTCATTTGACCTCACTGTGGCCCCTGGTGTTCCATCTCTCCTCCCTCCCCTTCACCCCACAGGTACTGTCCCTTCTACAAGACGGTGGGAATGCTGCAGAACATCATCCTCTTCTATGACTTGGCCAGGCACGCCGTGGAAACCACCGCCCAGTCCGAGAACAAGATCACCTGGACCATCATCCGGGAGAACATGGGCGACGTCATGTACCAACTCAGCAGTATGAAGTTCAAGGTATGGAGGGACAGCCCTCTGAACATTGTAGCGTCTTTACGAATCCACGGATCAGGCAGAGACTATAGTTGACCATTTTGGGAAGGCCACCATCTGAGGGCTGGGTAGCTCAGATGGGGAGAGCCCTGGTGTGCCAAAGACTAGTTGACTATTTTGGGAAGGCCACCACCTGAGGGCTGGATAGCTCAAGTGGTAAGAGCCCTGGTGTGCCAAAGACTAGTTTACTATTTTGGGAAGGCCACCATCTGAGGGCTGGGTAGCTCAGATGGGGAGAGCCCTGGTGTGCCAAAGACTAGTTGACTATTTTGGGAAGGCCACCATTTAAGGGCTGGATAGCTCAGATGGGGAGAGCACTGGTGTGCAAAAGACTAGTTGACTATTTTGGGAAGGCAGCCATCTGAGGGCTGGATAGCTCAGGTGGTAAGAGCGCTGGTACTCAAAAAACAGAGGTCTGGGGGTTCAAGTTCTGGTCTAAGTTTACATATTTCCTTACTGTTTCCACAGATAGTGACGATAGTTAAATATCATCAAAATGAGACGAGACTTATTAAGGCTTTGCATGGTGGGTGAAACAGTATAGGAAGGTTTGCAGTGACACCATGTATAAGGTCTCTTAAAGAAGAGGTGTGGTTCACTCAGGTTCTTTTCAGAACCATACCTACAGTAACCCCCTAGTGCTGCGTGCCTGGAACCCTCCTCAATCCTCCACAATCCTCCAACGTGAGTTTGTGCAAGATCCTCACTGCCTCAATCCTCCACAATCCCCCAATATGAGTTTGTGCATGTACATGTACCCCACTGCCTCAATCCTCCACAGCTAAGTACATTAGTCCTTTGTTTATAGACAGTACATGCATGGAGCTATAGGTAGGTAGCTCCATGGTACGTGCCTTTGTCAAAGTTCCACAGCTTTTCATATCCTCAAAAATCCTCCAGTGTAAATCGAACAACCTTCCTCAATCCTCCTCAATCCTCCGGTGTAAATTTTACAACCTTCCTCAATCCTCCACAATCCTCCAGTGTGAATTTTACAACCTTCCTCAATCCTCCAGTATAAAAATTACCTGCCTCAATCCTCCACAATCCTTCAACTGGAAATTTTCATACCTGCCTCAATCCTCCACAATCCTCCAAGTGGAAATTTTCATACCTGCCTCTATCCTCCACAATCCTCCATTATCCCACGGAGGATTGTGGAGGATTGAGGAAGGTTAGGGGGATATATATATATATATACCTTATTTTACATGGTGTCACCGCAAACCCTCCTATATCATATCATCCAAATTGTTTGTGACTTAGAATTGATTCTTTTGTCTAATCTTTTCTCCAATTTTGCCACAATTCTTTCTCTCTTTCTCTCTTTCAGGATCCAGTCAAAGATGGGGAAGCCAAGATTAAAGCAGATTTCAACGAACTTGCCGACAACATGCAGACGCAATTCCGGAACCTAGAAGACTAAAAAAAAAAAAAAAAACAACCTAAAATGGCAAAAAATATAAACATCCCCCAAGTCATCTAGAAAATATCTATAAATATATTTGATGATATAATATGAATAATGACAAAGTACTTTGTTATGTAATATTTTAATATTATAGTGCTGTATAAAGTATGGTGTGATATTCAGGCAGTTTGAAGTATCCCGCATTCAAAGCCCAGCGAAAGATAGATGCACCTTACAAAAGCAGGTTTTGTTTCCTTTTCTTAGATTTTTTAAAGAAATGCAAAGCATTTCAAACATCATTTGGCTTGAAATGATGAAGATTAAAAAAAATCAAGTGTCATTTGGTGAATGAAATGTTAAGGCCATATCTGTCTAATATCAGTAACTAACATGTTTTTTTGTTTGCAAACTAATGTCATCTTGGCTGACACTGGCATGCAAGTCTAGGAAACTGTTGCTGGGGTATTTGTTGCCTAGGTCTCTGTTGCCGTGGTCTTCAAAATGGCAGCCATTCTGTTCCTATAAAGGTGGAATGTGAGAATGACTGCAGATCTCAGTCAAATACTTTATAAAGCACTCGATAATATTCTAATATTAACAGTACTAAACCATTGGTGTATATTTTCCACTTTGCAGGCTAGTAGTATGTAGCACCCAAGGTGGTGTATTGGAGCAGTTGGAATAGGGAATTGATCAATTTCTGGAATGTCAGTTGGTGAAATTGGTGTATGGTTTCTGGTGGATCTGTGATGTCCGTAAGTTCAAGAGGTATCCGGAGTATGATTTTACTACATGTATACTTGAGGAATGGTCAGATAGAGTTTGTAGAAGTGGTTTGCTGGTAGTCTGTCACAAGTAGGAATGGAGGCTTTACATAAAAAGTCTTGCTTCAGACTAGTCATCTCTCTCCCTGTTCTGTTTGTCAGCCTTGGCTGGCAGTCTACCACTAATAGGAATGGAGGCTTATGCCTTGCTTCAGACTAGTCACCTCTCTCCCTGTTCTATTTGTCAGCCTTGACTGGCAGTCTACCACCAATAGGAATGGAGGCTTATGCCTTGCTTCAGACTAGTCACCTCTCTCCCTGTTCTATTTGTCAGCCTTGACTGGCAGTCTACCACCAATAGGGATGGAGGCTTATGCCTTGCTTCAGACTAGTCACCCCCTCCCAGTTCTATTTGTCAGCCTTGGCTGGCAGTCTATCACCAATAGGAATGGAGGCTTATGCCTTGCTTCAGACTTGTCACCCCCTCCCAGTTCTATTTGTCAGCCTTGGCTGGCAGTCTACCACCGATAGGGGATGGAGGCTTATGCCTTGCTTCAGACTAGTCACCCCCTTCCAGTTCTATTTGTCAGCCTTGGCTGGCAGTCTTAGTTTTGTTTCGTATCCTCAGTTTGTTTTCCATGCTCTCGGGAGACATGCTGTTTGATTGTCAATGGTTCCGACAAAAAAAAATATTTGGGATGATAGCATAGAATGATAACCAATGTTGCATCTGTAAATAGTGCCAACACTACAAGACTACAAGACTTCCATTGACAATTGTGATTTAGTCAACACATTTAGCTGCCCTCCGTATTTGAACGTGAAAAGGGCGCCTGAATGAATAATTCTTTCAGTCTTCTTTTGAAGTGACATCCTCCACTTTTTGTTAAGCACTCGACCAACTCATTTTTTTCAAATAATCTCTATTTTAACTTTCTTGTTCTGCCTCTCTCTCTGCTCTGTATTTATTTATTTGTTAAAGTCGAGGTTTTCCCCGGTGAATGCCAAGTGGGAGTGGTCTTTTGTCCCTTGTCGGGAACGGTCGACTAGCCCGCCCTTCTCAGGAGCCACACTCGCCCACGAAAAGAGTTTTAGGGCGGTGGTGACCACAGCACACAAACCGTTCACGCCGTAAAAAGTGTATTGCCCTTTTCCCAAACGCAGTGGCTGTTGTTACAGCAGTCGTCCGTGTGGTTCCCCGACTTCACAGTATTCGTCAGGATGTTTAGCTCTTGGAACCAGACTATCAGCTAATAGACTGTAATGCTGACGAAATTTAATCAAGTCAGGGAACCACACGGACGACTGCCGTAACAACGGCCACTGCGTTTCCCAAAACTCGGCTTCAGCTCGGACTTCGTCTCTGTTATCCAAAAGCTGAAAACACAGGTTGGAGTTCTTTTTGGAAGAAGTTGAAGCCAGTGATATGAAAATGAAGCCAACGGTCTCCAGTTTTCATGGCTTGTGTTTTTAAATGGACGAAAGAAGCAGAGACAAAGCCGGAGCCTAAGCCGGGTTTTCGGAAAGAGCCCAGTCGCCAGCATCTACGGAAGCCTGGTGATTCAAATAAAAAAAAAATCAATTCGTGCTTAACAAAAAAAAAAAAATTGATTGCAATTTACTGAGAAGCACCAAACTATAAGACAGGTCACAAGTTACGCGCCGCTTTGTGTAGCAGCCCGATTAATAAATATTGTGCTTTGCAGACATTTTCCTTTTTTGGGTGGTTTAGAAGGGACACCGTAGATTTGAAGTTGTTGGGATTCGTCGGTTGCTCGTATTGTCTTGTCTTGTCTCGAAGGGACACGCGCGTGTGTTTGTTCGTGGACTCCTTACTATTACTCGTCAATGTTATGACTTCATAACGTGCTAATTTATAATCATAAAGTAAAGTGTTGATTACGGTAGTCATGGTAGTGGTAATTTATGCGTTACTGTACCCGCATGGAAATTGGACAATGGCCGGCCGAGTTGTAAAAAGATAACAACATTCGTCTTACCAAAAAAAAAAAAAAAAAATACGGCTCGTTGATTATTTTGTTCTATTCCTGTATTGGGTATAATGTATTCTACCATTCAGCTGATAATGTGTAAAGTTCAACCTATGTTCTCTGTCTACAAAACAACCAAAACATTTTGTGTGTGTTTATGCAACAGTCTATGTTTTTAACGATAAGCAATACATTTTGTTTTTGTCCCGTTTCTTAGAAATATTATTTAGTTGTTGTGGCCCACCCGAGTGAAACCCCAGAGTAATTTAAAAAGTTAGCAAAAACGTTTATTACTTTGTGAGGAAAAACTGCATTCCAGTATTGAACGATAATTTATAAACTTGATATAAAAAATAATACATGTATAGTATTGGCTTAAGATTAATCATGGTAATGTAAGAACTATCAATAAAACTTGTAATGGTAATGTATTACCCACAAAAAATCTTTGAATGGAGATGCGTGTATTTTATTATTGTAGTTATAAGATCTCAAGCATCGTGAGATTATTATGGCTGGGAATCTTACATGGTCCAATTTTAATACGAAGCAGGTTTCCTTGCTTAAAGCCCCTACACAACATTGGTAAGATCGAAAACACAGAAATGTTCACAGATTTACATGAAACTTATACAGTTTGAAGATGGTTATTGTAGATACCTCGCACTTAATAGTTCTGCCTAAAATGTTGTATTTTGGAGAAAAGAGTAAAAGAAATCATCATTTTACGTCTCACCGAGATCTACGCTATTTTTCGGAACAGTACGGCGTTGAATGCTGCATTTTCGCGAAATAAACCGACAAATGAAGCGGTTTTTCACTTTTTTCTCGAGACTCGGTTTGCGGATTGAGCTGACATTTACACACCCAGTGGTCGATTTCACCAGAATCGTCGTAACTTACGACCAATCGCAAGACTATGAGCAATGCACTGAAACCATACGGTTTAACACAACTTACGATGTGTTATCCATCGTAAGTTGAGTTACGATGCATCGTAAGGCTTTGTGAAATCCACACCAGGTGTGCCATTTCATGCATATGTTGGATCAGACAAGGTATGGATGCTGTTCTTTGACCTCGACCAATGTTGTGTTATCTATGAAATTGGTCCCAGTGCAGAGCAAGTATACGAAAATGCCGTGCCCCACAGGAAAAATAACTAAAAAAAACTAAAAACAAATTAATATCATGTACATGTACATGTACATGACTTGTAGGCCCATCGCTAAGTCATGGCAACTGCTAAACAAGGCAACTGTTTTGTACTCCTTGCAATGGGATTTTGGCTCCGTCTCTGGCTATGGCTGTCCGAATTAGTCACTGCATGGCAACGGCTTCGAACTCCACACGTGTCTATGGGAGAGGCTGATGCAGCCAGATTCCATAGACCCGTGCGTTACTTCAAGCCACATCCACTGATTTCGGACTCGCAGCCTCTCTTGCGTTGAACTTTGTCTGCCCATGCGCCCGTGGCGTCAGTCTTTTGATTGGTCATTGGGCGAGTGGGCAGGGCCAAATTTATTTTTGAAGATTTTGAAATTCACGAGGGAATTAATTCACCACTTTATTTAAAACAAAACAAAAATTAGACCGTGCATGTTCCAGTGCCACAAAAACTTTTGGTTGAGCAAGACTTATGTTAGATTGCACAATTATTATTTTGAGGGTTGTATTGTTGAGGCGTGATTTCTCCATTATCATTTGTTTCGCTTGGCCAGAGACTACGGCCGTGTCCGAGGTCATCTTTCACGGCTTTGAAATACGCACGAGTCTATGGAAGCCTCCAGTGAGCGGCTTCGTCCGATTCCTATAGACTTGTGTGTTAATTCCAGCCTAGCCGTAAAAATTCCGCCATGGTCCGACAATATTCACCATGGAAACTTTAGTATAGCGCCCTCAATTGTTCAAGAAAAAATAGACAGGTACTCACAGCGGATGCCTGAAGATAGTATTATTTACCGTGTGCACGTCTGGGTACCTGTCTTTAAGGAGGGGCCGTGTTTTGTTGTGAAGCAAACCCGTAGTCTAGAGATGCACAGTACCTCAACGAGGAATCCCTGACACTGTGACAGTGAGTGACATTGACCTGCTTTGACCGCTCAGCCTTCGCAAAGAGAACAAAAAAAATCCTCATCTGAAGTCGGTCCGGCGAAAGGTACGCGTTAGTCTATCCATGGTTTATCTTGAGAGTTTGAGTTTTTCCTGAGATTTAGGCCTAGGCTAGTCCGAGTAACTTGGACCCTTACAATCGCCCTTTTTAAAGATTTTGAGATTTCGAAATTTTTTAAAAAGGGCGATTGAAATGTAAGGGTCCAAGTTACTCGCACTAGGCCTAGGCCTATCTGATTTATATCACTATTAACAGTTTGACTGAGTAAAATGTCAATCTACTTTATCTAGGGTTGGTTTCTAAAAAAAAAGGAGGAACTATCTAGTATCAATCATTAACTTGATTAAGACATTATCAAAAAGTATCAATCATAAGTAATTAAGTATCACAGTTGGTTGGTGTTTTTTAGGCAGCAGAATAATTGATTTCATGGTTGAATGATCATTTTTTTAAGCCTTTAGTTTATAACTTAGCAATAAGGCTAGATGCATTGAATAATTGATTGTGTAGCAGAATAATTTATTAATAATTGTATGATTGGCTGATTGATTGTGTTTTAATTTAAGTACATAACTTTGCTAAGGCAGCAGAATACTTGATGATTGGTGATCGATTGATTGATTGTATAATTGTTTTTGAGGCAGCAGAAATATTGATTGATTGTGTTTTAAGGCAGCAGAAGGATTGGTTGCATGATTGATTGATTTTGTTTTTGGCAGTAAAATGATTGATTGTTTTATTTGATTGATTGTTTGATTGAATACGGTAGTTGTGTTTTGAGTCAGCAGGATCATGAGCTGTTGACTGATTGGTTGATTGGTTGATTGGGTTTTATAGGCAGTAGAATGATTGATTGATTGATTGATTGATTGATTGATAAGGCAGCAGGATCACGGAGCTGTATGACTGATTGGTTGATTGGTTGATTGGGTTTATAGGCAGTAGAATGATTGATTGATTGATTGATTGATTGATAAGGCAGCAGGATCACGGAGCTGTATGACTGATTGGTTGATTGGTTGATTGGGTTTATAGGCAGTAGAATGATTGATTGATTGATTGATAAGGCAGCAGGATCATTAGCTGTATGACTGATTGGTTGATTGGTTGACTGATTGTTTTTTTTAGGCAGTGGAATGATTGATTGATTGATAAGGTGGCAGGATCACGAGCTGTATGACTGATTGGTTTATTGCTTGGCCGATTTAGCGCTAGGCCCCCGCCGCTGTCCCACCATGGAGCTGAGCCTGTATAGAATCAGCCTCCTGGTCCTGCTCTCCTGCCTCGTCTGGACATCCGTCTACGGCCTGTTCTGCTGCCTCTTCCCCCAGCGCTCCTACGAGTGGAGCTGCCGGGCCACCACCTTCCTCCACGCCGTCACCATCATCTCCCTCTCCTACGTCTTCGGGATCTACTACAACCCCTGGCCCTTCACTCACCCAGGTAGGAGGACACGATGCATTATCTTAAGCAGTTTGGCGGCACCCGACTCCTGGCATTGATGTCATTAGAAGACTCTCGGAAATTTCCAGATTTCCAGAAATTTTCAGAATTTATTTTATTTGTATTTGTATTTTTTATTATTATTATATAGATATATATTTTTAAAATTTAAAACGGGTATCTCACACTGCTCATTTTGATCTGTTAAAGCCCTAAAAACTGAAGGGTGTCTGCGACCCTCTCGTGAATCTCTGGGTCGCGTAAGCGCTCACTCGTAGTCGCGTCTCCGGGTCAAGTAAGCTCTCACTCGCAGTCGCACAATTGATTGGCCTTCAGTGATTTTCAGCAAAATTATGACTTTGTCGGTCACTTACATCCCTGTGATTAGCATCTTGTACTTTCATTGGCAATTTTTGATAAACGATTGCCAAATTATCGGGTTGAACCGTGAATATTCATCAGTGATGATAATATTCATTCGTTCATCTTTCTTCCTTCCCCCCGACTAGGCGGTAAGTCCAGCATCCACGAGGTGTGCACCATGATCGTCTGCGTGGGCTACTTCCTCTTCGACTTCGGCTGGTGCCTGTGGTTCCGCGACCAGGAGTCGGGCCTGATGCTCCTCCACCACCTGATCACCGTGGTGGGCCTGGCGGGGGCGCTCTACTGGGGCCGCTCGGGCACGGAGGTGGGCGCCACCATCTTCGGGGCGGAGCTGAGCAACCCCTGGCTGCAGCTGCGCTGGTTCATGCGCGCCGAGGGCCGCAAGGCGGGCTGGCTGTACGAGCTGAACGACCTCCTCTTCCTGCTCTCGTTCACCGGCTGCCGGGTGCTGATCGGCAGCTACTTCCTCTACTGCGAGCTGGCCCACCCGCGGCCGGCCCTCTTCTTCAAGTTCGGCGCGGTGGCGCTCTACTTTGTCAGCTGGGTGCTGATGGCCAGCATCGCCCTCTTCGCCCGTCGCAAGTACGCCAAGCTCTTCCGGCGGTGGCTCTCGAGGGAGCCCCCCTCCTCCTCCTCCCCGCCGTCGCCGGCAGTCGGTGGAGACGCCACCGCCGGCGCGCCAGCGAGCGAGGACAGTCTGAGAAGGCGGAACGGTCACCTCGTGACGGAGGGTTAGTCTTAGTCGACCCTGGCCGCCGATTGCTGACGTCGGGACCGGTCGTCGTCTTGAAATCGGTTTCTTGTCTCTGCGCTGCCGCAGCACCTGGGCCGGATTTCACAAAGCCTTTACAATGCATCGTCACTCGACATGCAATCGGTAACCCATCAGCGCAAGTTGAAATGGGGCCGTGTGGTTTCTGCGCATCGATCATCTTCTCGCGATTGATCGCAGGCTACGACGGGCTTGTTGAAATCGACATCTGGTCTGCAAATTGTTGTCCTGTTGCAAGATGTTTGTTACAGGAGATCAACTTTATTTTTTACAGATTTTTTTTTTTACAAGTCCAGATGCCTTTGCAAGATGGAAGTTGAACTTGACTGTAACAAGGCATTAGCCTCTTCAAAATGAATATTGTGCCTAGTCTAAAGCATGGCATGAGCCTCCATCCTTATTGGTGGTAGACTGACAGCCATAAAGCTAACAAATAGAACTGGGAGGGGGTGACTACTCTGAAGCAAGGCACAAGCCACATCCCTATTGGTGATAGACTGCCAGCCAAGGCTGACTAATAGAACTGGGAGGGGTGACTAGTCTGAAGCAAGGCACGCGCCTACCGATCCCTATTGGTGGTAGACTGCCAGCCAAGGCTGACAAATAGAACTGGGAGGGGTGACTAGTCTGAAGCAAGGCACAAGCCCCATCCCTATTGGTGATAGACTGCCAGCCAAGGCTGACAAATAGAACTGGAAGGTGGTGACTAGTCTGAAGCACGGCACAAGCCAGACTGACAAATACATGATACACAGTTTTTACACACATGGTTGTTTTGCAACTATAGATGTCGTGTCACTTTCCATCAGTACTTTATAACGACAGGCAGTACTTGTTCAATTGCAGACTTGTGAAATCGATTTGATTACCAAAATGTTTCGGAACTTTTTATACCTCAAAAGGCATTACTGAAAATCATCCACTTTAAAATCAAGAACGCCTCATGTTATGAAGAAGGTTTGTGTAATTTAATGTCAGTGCATTATCTAATGTTTTAATGGTGTAAATTAAATTATGGATAGCTTCCTTTCCAAAGGTCTTTTACATCCCAGGAATTTTCTCAGAAATTGTTGTTCGCTTTGAAAAAGAAAGGCCTGCAGTACTGTTTGTTTTATTTATTTCAACTTATCAACTAAACAAAAACATACTTTCTGTCCTAAGCCGATTTTTGCCGATTTTGGTCCGTCTTGACAATTTTGACCCGGCACAGCGACATGAGGAATATCCCACCAAAACACTTTTCCAGTAAACAACGCCTGAAGTCAAAGTATCTTCTTAATTCGATTAAAAAAAATTATTTTTTTATTTTTTTTATTTTCGGAAAGTTAATGTATTAGAGGATGTTATGTCCAAATGATTTTCCGTCTGAAATCCGTCTCTAAATGTTGAAAAAAAAACCGAGGATTTCAGGGAGTGTTTGTGTACTGTTTTCATGAAAATGTAAAGTTCCTGCCTTTTTGAATGGCCGCTTTCGAGAGTTAGACTGGTGCTGCTATAATTATTGAGTCTGGTACCAAATGAACGAGCGAAGTCCCCTCGTACTATTTACAACCAAGTTCATACGGAAATAAATTTGATATCATTTGAAAGCTAATGGTATACTCTTTCACATCATTAGAAAATCTCAAAATCTCAAGAGTGGGGGTTAATCCTCATTATGCTGTGCCGGGTCAAATATAATTCAAGGAGGGTTTGCCCTGCTCGGCGTAATAAGCACTGAATGCCCAGCGCTTTGCCCGATGCCTGTTGAAAAAAAAAAAAGACATCTGCACTAGAAAGCAGGAGTCGCGGGTTCGAATCCCGCCCGAGCTGCCTGAATTTTTTTCATCAGGCATTGGGCTTTTTATGCATATTTTGATCCCTTTAGAATAAGGGATCTTTTTGAGAACGCAGTGGCTGTTGTTACGGCAGTCGTCCGTGTGGTTCCCTGACTTCACAGTATTTGTCAGGATATTTAGCTCTTTGAGCCAGACTATCAGCTAATGGACTGGTTCAACCAGCCTGCAATGCTGACGAAATACAATCAAGTCAGGGAACCACACGGACGACTGCCGTAACAACAGCCACTGCGTTTTGCGAAAGATCCTGCTAGGATCGAAACATCAGGCCCACTAAATTTTAAGATTTGCATTTGGGTAATTTCAGTCTGTAAAGCAGTTTGCAACAATTTTTGTATATAACCCTTTAGAAAATCGTTTAAAAGGGTCTGCAAGCGTCTGTTTCGTGAAATGGTCGCCTTTTTTCCCTGCGTAATTTATTTATAACTACATTCTCCTTTCAGTGCGCCAGCATTCTCATGCAAATCTGTCGATGTTTATTCATACCAGGGTCACGAGGTCACGAAGACATTACCCAATGTCCATACAGATCACTGGCTTTAATTTCTCTCATCAAAGAAATCTAACAAAATCAATGATCGGCAATGGAAAAGTGAAGAATGGAAAAAAAAATTGTTGACGTTGCAAAAGAACCGTGGATGACTCTGTTTCAGAAAGATGTGAAAGTGCTCTTAATATTTATATTTCATTATTTTTTTAATCTTTTTTGATCTTTCCCCCTCTTGTCACTAATCCCTACCCTACTCCTTGCCCTTCTCTTTGATCTTTCCCCCTCCTCTCACTAATCCCTACCCTACCCCTTGCCCTTCCCTTTGATCTTTCCCTACAAGCTTCACTCTTTGTCCTTTGTTTCTCATCCGTGTCCTATTCACTCTCTTCCCCCTTCCTTCGTGTACATGTATCTGTTTTGTCCTTGTCACTCTGCCTTTGAGAAAGGTTCTGCTAGGATCGAAACGTCAGGCCCACTAAATTTTAAGATTATTTTTTTAAGATAAGACTGGTTGGCATAGTGGAATCACAAAATGTGGGAGGTTGGCAGTGGCAACGTGTACCGGAATTTTCGGAATATAAGCTGCCCAGAGTATGAACAGCAGTATTTTTTTTTACGGGCAAAATCCAATGTATAAGACGCGGCTTACATTCCGAAAGTTACGGTCGTCTCTTTCACAAGCCGTCTCTCTTTGAGAAGGAGCGTGGCTGCGAGTAGAGCCAGTATCTCAATTAACGTTTCGGACATCGTGTGTGCTCCGCGGGTCAATGCGCGTGCGCCTCGTGCACTTTCCACCAATCACAGCTGTCAAAAAAACGCCTGCAATCTCCATGAAGCGCGTCTCGGTGCAGATATGACGTCATTGGGTTTTTTTTCTGTGCGCTGTATCATTTATGGTTTAAAATTTAAAAAACAAATATGAGTACTGAGATTTATTGGTTTTGCCTGATTTATGAAAAAGTATCAGATGCCTATTTATCAACGAAAAAGTTTATTTTCCATAGCCGTATGGTTAAATATGTACCTTTTTTTTTACTTCAGTACTTTTCGAGGAATTGTTGATTGTATATAGACCGATTGTGTCAAACATCTGAATGGAAGAATTTTATAGAGTGTGATTTTTTTTAATGATTTTGGAATTAAAAAGGAAGAGGTGAATGGAATTGACCATTGAATCTTTGCTGTCGTGTCTGTTTATGGAGACTCCATGTAATAGCATTTCCCCTACATATCAAATTGTGAGGTAACTTTGAGAGCACACGAACACGCTTTTTTACATCTTAAAGCCCCTACACACCATTGGTAAAGATCTTAGAAAACGCGTCCATACTTTGTCTAATCCAGCGTGTGCATGAAATAACTCACCTGTGAAAGTTTCAGCTCAATCCGTCAACCATGTCGCGAGAAAATGGTGAAAAACTGGCTGGTTTTTTTCTTCATCAAAACTGTGTCAGCTTCGAGGATCGTGAAAATGCACCTAGCAGAATTTCAAATTGCGCCGATGTGCGTTTAAACCAGAAAATTGTCACCCGGCACATCGACATGAAGAATATCCCACCAAAACACTTTTCGAGTAAACAACGACTGAAGTCAAAGTATCTTCTCAATTCGGAAAAAAAAAGTTTTGGGGTATTTTCGGAAAATTAATGTATTGGAGGAGATTATGTCCAAAGGATTTTTTCGAAATCCGTCTCTAAATGTTGAAAAAACGAGGATTTCGGGGGAGTGTTTGTGTACTGTTTTCATGAAAATGTAAAGTTCCTGCCTTTTTGAATGGCCGCTTTCGAGGAGTTAGAATGGTGCTGCTATAATGTGTCTGGTACCAAATGAACGAGCGAAGTCCCCTTGTACTATTTACAACAAAGTTCACACGGAAATAATTTTGATATCATTTGAAAGCTAATGGTATACTCTTTCACAGCATTAGAAAATCTCAAAATCTCAAAAGTGGGGGTTATTCCTCATTATGCTGTGCCGGGTCACAATTGCGAGTAAATCTAGAAACAGTCGTCGGTAATAAATGTTGGATTTGTGCAAAAATGGAGTGTAGGGGGGGGGGCTGGTAAGCACGTTGTTGTTTTTTCTCCAAAAGTCGTTTTAAAACGACCGTTGGAAATTCATACAAAATTCCACTTTTCATTAAAATTTCACAGCATGCCTGATGCTGGTATTAATTAAACGTCCCACTTGAGTAGGAAGTTACTTTAACAAAAGGCGTCAGATTCGAAATTTGGATTATGTGCAAAATAATGGTGTGTAGGGGCTTTAAACCCAGTCCGTGCCTGGGGCACTTTGCGTAAACTCAACACACCTCATCTTATGCATCTGATGCATGGGATGGTTGCACCTTATGAGGTCGTGGTTGCATGCTAAGTATGAAGGTTACACAACAGGGTCCTAATTTCATCAGAGCATGCGCATGGAAATCTGCTCAGCAGGAAAAGTCTTCCTTGTGTAAACTGGATTACACACCACACTGTGACGCGATGTCAATCGGTTTTGACTTGTAATTGTATTCCACTCTCCTTTACTTAGCATGAAACAAAAGCGATGCTTGTTAGCAAGGTGATCCTATCAACTATAGGTTAGTCTTTCCATGGAGGCTCCATTGCCTTTCAAATGTTACCCAGAAAAAAAACCCACATGTATGTATGCAGTTCATGTATAGCTAGCTAGTATAGCTAGATTTTAACTTGCCGACTTTGAACTGACCTTTTTGGGCTCAATGATCTTATCGGTCAAAAGGCCGTGCATGGATTAAGTTTTCAAAGCCTACGTGATAAGACCGGGGTTGGTCTTGTAGCGTGGGCACCACGTGCCGTTCACGTTGAGTGCCGGGATTCTGACCCGTGACCTGCCAAAGGTCAGCTGATGACGCGTTTCGCGCGTGCGCACTGCAGTTCTGGCGCCCCTCGGTTTTTCCTGTCAAACCCTGATGACACTGAACCCGAGCCTGCGCACCATATAAGTTACGCTGTGGCTGTTGTTACGGCAGTCGTCCATATGGTTCCCTGACTTCACAGTATTTGTCAGGATGTTTAGCTCTTGGAACCAGACTATCAGCTAATAGACTGGTTCAACCAGCCTGCAATGCTGACGAAATACAATCAAGTCAGGGAACCACACGGACGACTGCCGTAACAACAGCCACTGCGTATAAGTTATTATAACGGCGGCCATCTTTGAGGCATAGTCTTTGCTCCTCTTGGATAGGCAAGAGTGCACTCTTTGTACCTGCATTGTCACTGGTCGATCGACCTTTGAGAAAGGTCCTGCTAGGATCGAAACGTCAGGCCCACTAAATTTTAAGATTATTAAACAACACTAGAAGGCCCCAAAGATGGCTGCCGGTGCAAACGATCAATTGTTTTACAGATTTTCTTTGGATGTTTGTTTATAGTCTCAGTCATCTGTTATATTATCTTGATGACTTGAGTCCTAGTCATGGAAAATGAAACTCTTTCATTTTGTTGTCGAAGCTTTTTGTTAAAGCTGGGCCAATTGCTTTCTTCTAAACGACGAACTTCTCCAAAACCGAAGTCTATGACTTCCCGTGTTTATTTGTCTGGTACTGAAAAGGTGTGATAGAAATGGAGAGAAAACCGGGGTCCAAGCCTATATAACTCTACACAGGGTTGCAGCACACACTTGTCTTATTCAATCCAAAATGACTCCGCCGAGCTGATTATCACACAACGTGTGGACGCTCAACTTCTTATTTTATCTAATAATTAAGGGCCTTTGGAGTCTAGCTAACTGATGATAAGCGAAGTTTGAGACAACCCGGGGGTTCAATGTTCAACCATTATTTCATGCGTAATTTGGAACCTATTATTTTTGGCTTTGGATAAAAAGGGGCATTTTGTTCTCCCGATGACGGCCAAAGCATACTGGTCGAAACGTCGAGTTACCTCTCAGATTCTTTTCAGAACCACACCTCTTCTTTAAGAGACCTTATACAAGGGGTCACCGAAAACCTTTCTATATAGGGCCTATATATATATGGACATTTTTTAATCTGCACAAAATCCAATGGGCTAAAATAAGAACACCAACAAATGAAAAGAAAACGAGAGATGAAGGTCCAATCTACAATTCGGACTCTAGTTACAAGACCTGAGAGACGTTTGGTCTTGGAACTTGACTTTGAAAGTGAGTGTTTTTGTATTCATACAGTGAGCTCGATTTGTGACCCGGCACCGCATAATGAGGAATAACCCCCACTCTTGAGATTTTGAGATTTTCTAATGATGTGAAAGAGTATACCATTAGCTTTCAAATGATATCAAAATTATTTCCGTGTGAACTTTGTTGTAAATATATAGTACAAGGGGACTTCGCTCGTTCATTTGGTACCAGATACATATATGACAGCGCCATTCTAACTCCTCGAAAGCGGCCATTCAAAAAGGCAGGAACTTTACAATTTTCATGAAAACAGTACACAAACACTCCCCCGGGCCGAAATCCTCTTTTTTTTCAACATTTAGAGACGGATTTCGGAAAAATCCTTTGGACATAACATCCTCCAATACATTAACTTTCCGAAAATACAAAAAACAATTTTTTTTTTTTTTTATCGAATTGAGAAGATACTTTGACTTCAGGCGTTGTTTACTCGAAAAGTGTTTTGCTGGGATATTCCTCATGTCGCTGTGCCGGGTCACATTTAGTGTAATGTACCCCTTAATTGGATGAATACCGCCCTCTGTAGTCAGCTCGTACCTCCCGCAGTCTACGCTCTGAGCTGACCGGGTGAGGTCAGGGCACAGGATGATAAGAATAATACCGTACGTGTGCGGAGAGAGACGTACGTATAGCCCCGCCTCCTGTTCAGCGTTACCCGGCGGCCGAGGATCGGAGAGGCAGAGAGAAGGGAACGGCGGTCTTGTGGAAACAAATCGACGGCACCGAGGCGGAGGAAGGCAAGACGGTAAAAACGAAAGGTCACCCTTTGCCGACTGCTCAACATGCACCACGGAATCCACCGTTGATTCGATCGGTGACCAGCGGACTGCGAGCCGCGGAGCAGGACTACTAGGCGGGACTGTAGCCGATTCCTCCACCCCGGCACTGATCAATTATTTGCTGTAGCCGACCTCACACAGCTGTTCCAGCTAATCAGTGACTGCGAAGGAGTCTACGCGTTGTATTATTATACGGCAGGTATGTATAGTGCGCGCTGCCCGTTCAAAATTGCCTCACTGAGGTATATAGCTGAGAGCTAGCCCATAGCAGACTGCACATTATATTATCACCATTCCCTTCCTTGCTACACACGTTGCGCCAGGTTACGGCCAAATCGAATGCCATTATGAATATGATTCAGAAAGGCCATTTCAATGTGCGTGCATGTTGTCCTCGTCATAATCACATGCTGCATGCTGTGTGTATAGGTTTTGTAACCCGCGCTTGAACCCCTCCATTGGCTTCACGTGTACGGTGAGAATTGTTCGTTCACAATGTGCTATTGTGCACCGTGTTTTTCTTCCTCTAACCAGTCGGTGACGATCGAGGAAAAATCGATGCCACGATAGCCTATATATAATACATCGCCTGGGTTGATAGCTGACTTGGAGCTCATCGATCACTGTATTATAATGCATGGATCTACAGCTAGTGCAACCCTAGTTCTAGTGTTCAACCATGGAGCGCCAGTGCGCATTCCATGGTTCAACCACAAACCAAACAGCAAGGTACAACTTACCCTTGTTTTAATCTACATGGTTATTATAATTATCTCCATGGATTTCCGCTTAGCGGCAGAACAGAATAACGCAGTCAACACGTACGTATACATTGCACCTATACCCACATGTACATCAAGTGACCCGTGCATGTATGCTTAAAAAAAACCCACACACACACATGAGCTTGAAGCTTGGAAAACACCGGTTTTCTTTTTGTTCGCTCGCCAGGGGGGATTGCAACATTGCTCCAAGCGTCCTATAGGAATACATAACGGGGTATAATTATAATTACCGCCATCCGCAGAACTCAGGGCTCGGGTTACAGCACATTGTGTATACGGTTTCGTCTTCACGCGGTGTATGCATGCAACGCAATGGTGACCACGCGAAACTAATTTCATGTTTATTTGCCAATGTACATGTAGGCCTACATCGTAGGCCTAGCGAAGGGTAATAATAATTTTATGTACGCTCGATCATCTCTTGGACACCCGCGAATCAGCGGAGTAAAATATTATAATCCTGATATACAAACATTGTTGCAAACTGCTTACTGACTAAAACTACTATAATTGCAAATCTCAAAATTTAGTGGGCCCGACGTTTCGATCCTAGCAGGACCAATTCTCAAAGGCGCCCTTCCTTACTTTAGTCGTATTAACAAGTGTGTCTTCATTATATGCTGGATGAAAAGCGCTGCCGTGACACTTAGTGTCAGGCAATCTCTGCCGCTGACGACGAACCATCATGAATAAATTATGCAAAATAAATTATACAAAATGTGAGTATAATGAGCTACGTCCGCATAGTGTGATACCCGAGCTACCTGCTGTAGTCAGGTTTACAGCAGAAATTAATTGTTTGCATCTGAATGAAGGCGGGGTTGCGATCCGTAGAGATGATATGCGGCAGCTGGTTGAGTTGCTTCTGACTGCATGGCACCCCACCCGGTACCCCGGCAGAGACTATAGTTGACTACAGTATTAGTGAAGGCCTCCATCTAAGGGCTGGATAGTTCGGATGGCAAGAGCACTGGTACGCTAAACCAGAGGTCTCGGGTTCAAATCCCGGTTAAGTCAACGTTTTCTTTGATTTTTCTGTTAATGATAACATTTAGAAAGAAAGATGGCCTCATTTGTTTTTTATTCTAGCAGGACCTTTCTCCAAGGTGGGGTGCCTTTTTGGCCATTGAAGTCATTCACAATAATGCCTGTTTATAATTATTAACATTCTGATATTAATTATACAGTGCAGGAACTACATGTTATTATTCTACTGTGCTGCAATTGAGCTCGTGATGTGCACGAACAATGCTTTCACTTGGCCCATTACAACATCGGGAAGATCGGAAAACATCGATGTCCACAGATTTCCGTCTAATTTACACAGTTTGTAGATGGGCATGATATAATACTCATGTTGAAATCTTACGGTCTGGGATGCTGTACTTCTCGAGAAATCTTCACTCAAACATCGACAAATAGTTGTATCACTCGCGAGTAATCAACTATTTCTTACACCACAGAACGGTGCGTAAACCGTGACTGTTTTTTTTTGCATTTTCCTGCTTTCTCAGATTACCATTTGAGCTAAAACCTTCGCAGGATTTCATTTTTGGGATGTTTAATGGTTTAACACACAAACTGTGGCAATCTTTTATTATTATTATTATTATTATTATTATTATTATTATTTATTAATCTCATCCAACAGCAAACAAAGTGCCAGTTACAGGGAGATATATAAAAATAAATAAAACACTAATTTGATAAATTAATTTACAATGAAATAGTTAAATAAATAATGGATATATCATTCATAGAACATTGAAACAAACAGACAGACAAACAAACAGAAAACAAGCAAACAACCTTTGACCTTTACCAATGTTGTATAGGGCCTTTTATGGTTTAACACACAAACTGTGGCAGTCTTTTGACCTTTACTAATTTTGTATAGGGCCTTTAATTATTAAGGAACGAGTAGATGGTGATGTCCTGATTTCTAATAATTGTATTACGTCATTCCTCAAAATCGAGGCTGCACAATGCACTGGAAGCGTGACCGTGTCTTTTTTAGATGATTATTTTGCAGTAACAAAACTGCTCCAACTGCCTGATGTTTTTCTTCTTCAGCAGGCCATCGGGCAAAGCTCTGAGCACTCGGTATCTATTACGTCGAGTAGGGCAAACCCTCATTGAATAGACCGATTCCGTGACAAGTGTTTACATGCCATCAAGTGACTTACAGTTGGCATTTTTGCTTCTCATTTTTGGTGCAGAACAGGAGTGGAAATGAGCAAAGAAGTCTATCATAATATTGTCCACATTCTTCTTTGTCCACATTCTGCTCTGTGCAAATTTGCCAAATGGGATGAAAAAAATACCCACGATAACTACATTGTATAAGTCACGTGATGGCATAATTTTTATAAACAGTGGTAGCGCAATAATATTGGTCTGTTACATTCTCTTCGACGCGAACATCATTACTATATCAAGTATTACGGTCAATTTATATCTATTCGTTCAGTGAAGCGCTTAGAAACATTGTCTTCAGCGCTATAAATTATGTGAATTTCTCATGTGACCCGGCACAGCGACATGAGGAATATCCCACCAAAACACTTTTTGAGTAAACAACGCCTAAAGTCAAAGTATCTTCTCAATTCGATTAAATTTTTTTTTTTTTTTTCCGGAAAGTTAATGTATTGGAGGAAATTTTGATATCATTTGAAAGTTAATGGTACACTCCTTCACATCATTAGAAAATCTCAAAATCTCAAAATTGGGGGTTATTTCTCATTATGATGTGCTGGTCATATATTATTATCAGTACAGTAGTAACTGCGCATACTCGATTGTAATTGTACACGCGAGTATACCGGCACAATGTTGAAGGCCATTATAGAGCTAGCTATATTGAGTGCAGAAAAAAAAATGTAATTGAACCACGGAATGCCATTTTGTCGTTGACCTTTTCGGCCTCTGCGATGCTTTGATTTTTCTGCCCGAATGGATGACTCTCTCGTGCGTTCTTTGAATGAGTGGTACGCGGTGGTAGTTCATGGAACTATATATACGTGCATACGTATGAAGCTCAATCCCCGAAAAGAATCCCACACGTTTCAGTGGGCGATTTTTGTTGGCCACGGCGGAGCTAACTGTTTCCCTGCAAAATGAACGAAACGCTGTAAGACTGTCGCCTACCCCTACCCCCACCCCCACCCCTACCCCCTACCCCTACCCCTACCCCCTACCCCTACCCCTACCCCTACCCCTACCCCTACCCCTACCCCTACCCCCTACCCCCTACCCCTACCCCCTACCCCTACCCCCTATCCCTACCCCTACCCCTACCCCTACCCCCTACCCCCTACCCCCTACCCCTACCCCTACCCCTACCCCTACCCCTACCCCCTATCCCTACCCCTACCCCTACCCCACCCCCTACCCCTACCCCTACCCCCACCCCCACCCCTACCCCTACCCCCTACCCCCTACCCCTACCCCCTACCCCTACCCCTACCCCTACCCCTACCCCCTACCCCCTAATTGAAGATACAATAAAATATTGAGCTTCATACGTCGGTCTGCATATATATCTCAGTTTATGCGTGCATGATATAGGATCCCGTCCTTGTGGTAACCTCTGTTAATTGTGACCCAGCACATCATAATGTGGAATAACCCCCAATTTTGAGATTTTGAGATTTTCCAATGATGTGAAGGAGTGTACCATTAACTTTCAAATGATATCAAAATTTCCTCCAATACATTAACTTTCCGAAAAAAAAGAAAAAAAAAAGAAAACAAATTAATCGAATTGAGAAGATACTTTGACTTTAGGCGTTGTTTACTCGAAAAGTGTTTTGGTGGGATATTCCTCATGTCGCTGTGCCGGATCACAATCATACATGTAGCCTATGGACGTATTGCTCGCGTTCTGTGTTGGTGATTGTGAAGCACCACGTCACCGCACACAACCACGATAACGACATTGGGTTTTTTTCCATCGTCGTTCATCCAAACACTGTTTTGGGAGTGCAGCTACACCGTTGCGGTATATTGAATAGCGCGTTGTTTTTCCCCACAGCGATCTCAGAATATCACGTATAGACCTTTAGCACAGATCAACTGACCGGTTGACTGGGAATAAAATGTTAATAGATCACGTCTTTGTATGCAAATCCATCGGTATCTGATTGAAGATTCATTTTGGGTAAACACTATGTCCTTTCTGCGTACAGATTGGCGCCGTACAACGGTCAAGATGGCCGACTTGTCCTCGGCAACTATCTTCGGGCTGACGGTGACGTCGTTCGCCGGCTGGAGCGCCCTCTACGGCCTGGTCTGCAAGGCCCTGCCGCACCGGTCGTACGAGTGGAACTGCCGCCTGGTAGTCCTGATTCACGCCCTCACCATCCTGACACTGTCCACGATGTTTGGCGCCCTCTATAACCCGTGGCCTTTCACTCACCCAGGTAGGTTCTCTCTCCGTCCGTCCGTCTGTCTGTCTGTTTATCTACCTGTATGTTTGTCTGTCAGCCTTTCTTATGTCTGTCTATTTGTAGTACATCTGGCTGTCTGTCTGATTGTCTGGCTGTCTGTATGGTTGGTTTGCAGCCTATCTGTCTGTCTGTCTGTTTGTCAAAGTTATATCTGTCTGTCTGTATGACTGGGTGGATGTCTGTCTGTATAGCTGTCTGTTTGTCTAGCAGACTGTCTATCTGGCTGTCTGTTTAATTTGTCGTGCATGAATGTTTATAATGTCTGTCTGTCCATCTGTCTGCCTGTCCATCTGTCTGTCTGTCTATTTGTTTCTCTGTCTCCTTTTAGAGCTGTATTGATCACTCGTGCACCTTTTTTTCAACTCATAGGAGGTGAGTCTAACATCTACGAGATCAGCACCATGATCACGTGCCTGGGCTACTTCCTCTTCGACTTCTGCTGGTGCGTCTGGTTCTACGACGAGGAGACGCGTATCATGATCGTCCACCACCTGGTGTCCATCGTTGGCCTCGTGGCCTCCCTGTCCACCGGGCTGTCGGGCACAGAGATCGGCGCCTGCATCTTCCTTGCTGAGGTGACCAACCCCATGCTGCAGGCCCGCTGGTTCATGCGCAGCTCGGGCCGGAAGGGGGGCGCCCTCTACGAGCTGAACGACTTCCTGTTCCTGGCCACCTTTGCCCTGTGCCGGGGAGGCGTGGGCACGTACTTCCTGTACCGCCACGCCTCGCACCCGCTGCCCAAGCCCTTCTTCAAGTTCGGCGGGCTGGCGCTCTACCTGGTCAGCATGGTGCTGCTGACGCAAATCCTCGCCTTCGCCTACCACAAGTATACGCGGCTGTTCCTGGAGTGGAGGTCAGGGCACGCGACCAACGTTGCAACAAAGTCGAAATGAGCGCCAAGCTGATGAACTTTTCCTTGCCTAAATCACGTCTGGGTCTTGAAAAGCCTTCGTCTCTGTCGGCTTTGCAACTAAAGGCGCCGGTTTCAAGTTCAAAACAATGGACCATGCATACGCAGACTTCTCATCCAATTCAGCGAGGGCGCTGTTTGATCTTGTGCGTTGACCATGCGCAGAGATCTCGTCCGATGGTAGGCCTACTTCTAACCTCGGTGAGGGCGCTGTTTGATCTTATGACGTGCACGGACCGTACGCATACCATCCAATGGCATGCTTTTATTTTACCTCGGTGATGGTGGTGCATGATCCTGCGACGTGCAGCGCGTTTGTCTAAAGACAGGCCTTCCTTCGAACTCAGTGAGGGTGCTGTTTGATCATGTTACGTGCAAGGACCTCAAACAACTCTCGCCCAATGAGACACCTACCTCTGACCGCGTTGAGGGCGCTGTTTTATACTGTTTCTTCGCCCTCGGTGAGGGCGCTGTTTGATCTCGCTACTTTCGCGGACCACGTGCATATCATCCAATGAAGAGCTTCATGAGCAAACGAGAACAAGCTTGGCCGTATCAGGGAGCAGGGACAAATGGCCAGCACCAACATTTTGAGACAAAATCGACCGAAAGAATTCAACAGCTCACGATCCATCAAGTATTTTTTTTAGGGAACACAGAATGAATTCCGATGATTAATGAAATAAAGAAATGGTTTTCATCCCAAGTAAAGTATATACGTGAACGAAATGTGAAGTAGAAAGAGAGAATTATCGTTGACGGCAAATTGATGCTATTTTTTGAAGAGGAGGAAGAACATAATTCTACATTTGAATGAAATGTCTGAACAGTTTTCTATTAAACAAAGAAAAGGAAACGATCTGGGAATTTAGAAGAAAAAATATTTATGAAAAATAGCATTTGCTGCATCTGTTTGAACAATTATAAAGATAATTTTATCACTCGTCTTTTTAATCAAAGCTGAATGGGATTTAACCGTAACGTTTTCCGAAGAGCTCTAGGGATCTAATCTTTATAATTTTCTTTTTCGAGTTGAGCATAATTATATCATGCTTAAATCTGCACCGCTGAAACAATAGCGTTTTTTATATAATGCACCCTTCAAAGCTGTCCCTTTGAAACAAATTTTGCGAACTTTATCGTGCACAATACTTTGTTGTTTATTCAATTTGAGTTTAAACATGAAATTATTTATTGTTTCTATTCAGTGCAACACGATGCATCTTGCTACGTCATTACACATTCCAGCTGAGTATATGGTAATTTTTCTTTCGATTTCACAACTGACGCTGAACTAAAGTTGTTGAAGGTTGAACTGTTCACCGGGGCTCCGCCCATTATTGCACGAGGTGTTGTTTTATTCAGTGTCTAATGAATTATTTATGAGGACCGTGCATGCGCATTGCAATCGTGTTAGAGATACAGCAACTGGGACTTTTTCGGGGGGCCTTGAGTCTACTTCAGTAACACGCGACACACTCGAGATCCACGATTCCATTTACAAACATGACGAATCTAACTTTAAAAAAAATCTCAACATTTAGTGTGTCTGACGTTTCGATCGTAGCAGGACCTTTCTCAAAGGCAGAGTGACAAGGACAAATACAGATACATAATAGACGAAGGAAGGGGGAAGAGAGTGAATAGGACACGGATGAGAAACAAAGGACAAAGAGTAGCTGGTAGAGTGAGATCAAAGGGCAAGGAGTAGGGTAGGGATTAGTGAGAGGAGGGGGATCAAAGAGAGAAGTGTGGAGGAGTGAACACAAAAAGAGGGTTTATCAGAAAGCTGCATGGTGTTAGTCATTACCATCCTGGATGTTGAGACCATGTGGTTGAATAGTCCGAAGACACTTCATCCACATTTTTTTCTCACGGCTAAGACGGACAGCATTACTGTACGGTGACCAAGGGATTCTATGCCCAGAACACTCATATCTGATCTCGAATGATCAGGTAAAAAAAAATGGGTCGTTTCAAAGTAGAATTCTACCTTGAAAAGTGGCCCCTCATCTCGCCTGATTTTCTTAGTCCACTTTTTTCCCCCGCAGTGTTCTATCCTTTGGAAATAGGTGGAAGCTGATTTCTGGCGCTGTATTTCTCTCGTTCGAGGAGCACAGTGGAACCGTGCAGTGTTTCGCCGACATCTCGGAAATCTAGCGCCCATAAGCCTCGCTTTCAGTTCGATGCATACAATTTGCATTAACGTTAAGAAAGGCCTATACCGCCCTCTGTAGTCAGGTCGTGCCTCCAGCAACCGAGGCATATAAGCGTCACGACGTATGAAGCTTAACCACAGTGGCTAAGCTATAAGTGCGCATGCGCGAAGCCAGGTTTTGCTGAGGCCTCCCGCATTCATTCATTCATTCATTCATTCATTCATTCATTCATTCATTCATGCATTTCTGGGGTAGTTACAGGCATAAGCACGAAACAACCATAACTCTTATCCTAATCCTAACCCTAACTACCCTAATCCTGAACCTAACCCTAATCCTATTACCAATCCTAACTCTATCAGTAACGCTAGCCCAACCCGAACTCTAACTCTGTCCGTAACCATAACCCTAACTGTAGCGCCGTAAGCCTAACACACGCTGGTTTACAAAACACGTCCTTGTATAGTCCCCACACAATTTACGGGGTACCAGCATGGCTGAACGACGGTGGTTAAGCGTCATAATTTATGTCGGTTCTCTTATATATCTCCAGCAGCCAATGCTCTTGAGTTGACTGGGTGGGGTAGTGGCACAGATAAGAATACTACCGTGCGTGTGCGGAGAGAGACGTAGTAGCCCCGCCTCCTGTTCAGCGTTACCCGACCGAGGATCGGAGAGGCAGAGAAGGGAACGGCGGTCTTGTGGAAACAAAATCGACGGCACCGAGGCGGAGGAAGGCAAGACGGTAAAAAACGAAAGGTCACCCTTTGCCGACTGCTCAACACGCACCACGGAATCCACCGTCGACTCAATCGGTGACCAGCGGACTGCGAGCCGCGCAGGACTAGGGTTTGTTTGTACGGTGAGAATTGTCGTTTAAAAATGTTCTTCTTTCTAACCACTCGGTGACGAAGAAAATCGATGTCACTATCCATGCATACACATCGCCTGGGTTGAACTTGATAGTGAATATTATTATGGAGCACTTCAGTATAATACACATTATTATCAATTCCTTTTCGCTCCTTTTCAATGCACCACAACAACCACTAGAACATCCCCCATAGGAATGGTACACTGGAATCAGCTGGCTATTTTCATATCAATGTCATAACTAACGAACGCGGTAAAAGTCTTCGTTGTTAATCGAGTATCATGGAGAATGTATACTTTCGATTCATGTGAATTTTATTTAAAAAAAACAAACCGACAATTAAAGACCGTCATTTTCTGGATAAACGTCACAACTCTCTCCAGTTTTTTGTTAAAATGTGTGTGTATAGAATCGGTACTTCTGCTAGTTTCTGCTGTACTGCCCTTTTTCAACTCGCCCTCCTCTGACTTTGTTAATCGCACAGGAGACGCTGTGATTCCTAAGCTGACTATCAATACAAGATTCATTGTGATTGGCCAATGTTAATCACCGTCCAAATGAAGACAAAGATTTTCCGGCTATTGTTTACACAATAGTTAATCCCAAAGATCAAGAGATAAGGGTGCAGGCACAGCAGTTTTCGAAGGAGCGTTTTTGCTATGGAAGGAACTGATATGACGATGGGCCTGCAGATTGCAGCCCTAGTTCAGTTCTAACATTCAACCAGGACGCTCCATTGTTCAACCAGAACCCCCCCCGTTTATATCTGCATGACATTATCTGCATGGGTTTCCCCTTAGCGGTACAACAAAAAAATACGCAGCCAGCACTTTGTACCTACCCACATTTTGTGAGCCTATTATCAAGTGACCCATATAAAACATTCAGAAAATCAGAAAACATCGATGTCCATAGATTTCATTCTAATTTACACAGTGTGTAGATGGTCATGATAGAATCCCCATGTGGAAATCGTACGGTCTGGGATGCTGTACCTTTTCGAGAAATGTTCACGCAATCATTGACAAAATAGCTTTTTACTCGCGAGTAACACACTATTTCTTACACTACCCAACGGTGTGTCAACCGTGACGGTTTTTCTTGCATTTTTCCACTTTCTCAGATTACCATTCTGAGCTAAAACCTGCGTAGTATTGCGTTTTTGAAATGTTTCTCATGGTTTAATACTACAAAAATTGTGGCAATCTGTTGACCTTTACCAATGTTGTATGGGCCTTTCAAAAGACACATCCATGATATGACAAGCTTTGAAAACACCGGTTTTTGTTGATGTCCGGGGGATGCAGCAGTGCTCCTAGCGGCCTAGAAAATTCATAGAGGTCTCGGGTTCACGTCCCGGTGCAGTCAAAGTTTTCTTTGATTTTTGTGTTAAAACTATCATTTGTGACCCAGCACATCATAATGAGGAATAACCCCCAATTTTGAGATTTTGAGATTTTCTAATGATGTAAAAGAGTGTGCCATTAACTTACAAATGATATCAAAATTTCTTCCAATACATTAACTTACCGAAAATACAAAAAAAATAAAAATAAAAAAATAATCGAATTGAGAAGATACTTTGACTTAAGGCGTTGTTTACTCGAAAACTGTTTTGGTGGGATATTCCTCATGTCGCTGTGCCGGGTCACATTTTTAGAAAGGAAGAGGGCTTCACGTTCCGATCATATAGCAGGACCTTTCTCCAAGTTAGGGTGTGTTTTTGGCCATTAAAATCATTTCCAATAACCTCTGTATATCTGAAAATTTAGTGGGCCTGAAGTTTCGATCCTAGCAGGAGCTTTGTTTGAGAAAAGTCCTGCTAGGGACGAAATGTCAGGCCCACTAAATGTTGAGATTATTTTGCATTTTGGTAATTCTAGTCAGTGAGCAGTTTGCAACATTTGTGTATATCACTTTAAATCTCTGTATATAATAATTATATTAACATTCTTATATACATTACACAGCGCAGGAACTACATGTTATTATTCTACTGTGCTGCAAGAGCTCGTGATGTGCACGAACAATATGCTTTCACTTTGGACTATTTAAAGGAACGAGTAGATTGTGATTTCTTGGTTTCTAATTACGTCATTCTTCAATATCGTCTTTGGAAATCCGTCTGATCACGTATGTATGCAAATCCATCGGTATCTGATTGAAGATTCATTTTGGGTAAACACTATGTCCTTTCTGCGCAAAGATTGGCGCCGTACAACGGTCAAGATGGCCGACTTGTCCTCGGCAACTATCTTCGGGCTGACGGTGACGTCGTTCGCCGGCTGGAGCGCCCTCTACGGCCTGGTCTGCAAGGCCCTGCCGCACCGGTCGTACGGCTGGCACTACCGCGTGGTGATAATGGTGCACGCCCTCACCGTCCTGACACTGTCCGCGATGTTTGGCGCCCTCTATAACCCGTGGCCTTTCACGCACCCAGGTAAGCTCCCTGTCCGTGTGTTCGTCCGTCCGTTCGTCGGTCTGTATGTTTGCCTATCCTGCCTATCTGTCTGTAGTACTATCTGGCTGTCTGCCTGATTGTCTGGCTGTCTGTAAGGTTGGCCGGCAGACTGTCTGTCTGTCTGTCTGTCTGTCTGTCTGTTTGTCATATTATTATCTGTCTGTCTGAATGCCCGGGTGGATATCTGTCTATCTGGCTGTCTGTCTGTCTGTTTGTCTCTCTGTCTCCTATTTACAGCTGCATTGATCAGCCATGCACCTTTCTTCATCTCACAGGAGGCGTGTCTAACATCTACGAGATCAGCACCATCATCACGTGCCTGGGCTACTTCCTCTTCGACATATGCTGGTGCGTCTGGTTCTACGACGAACAGACGCGTATCATGATCGTCCACCACCTGGTGTCCATCCTTGTCCTCGTGGCCTCCCTGTCCACCGGGCTGTCGGGCACAGAGATCGGCGCCTGCATCTTCCTGGCCGAGGTGACCAACCCCATGCTGCTGTTCCGCTGGTTCATGCGCAGCTCGGGCCGGAAGGGGGGCGCCCTCTACGAGCTGAACGACTTCCTGTTCCTGGCCACCTTTGCCCTGTGCCGGGGAGGCGTGGGCACGTACTTCCTGTACCGCCACGCCTCGCACCCGCTGCCCAAGCCCTTCTTCAAGTTCGGCGGGCTGGCGCTCTACCTGGTCAGCATGGTGCTGCTGACGCAAATCCTCGCCTTCGCCTACCACAAGTATACGCGGCTGTTCCTGGAGTGGAGGTCAGGGCACGCGACCAACGTTGCAACAAAGTCGAAATGAGCGCCAAGCTGATGAACTTTTCCTTGCCTAAATCACGTCTGGGTCTTGAAATGCCTTCGTCTCTGTCGGCTTTACAACTAAAGGCGCCGGTTTCAAGTTCAAAACAATGGACCATGCATACACAGACTTCTCATCCAATTCAGCGAGGGCGCTGTTTGATCTTGAGCGTTGACCATGCGCAGAGATCTCGTCCGATGGTAGGCCTACTTCTTACCTCGGTGAGGGCGCTGTTTGATCTCATGACGTACACGGACCGTACGCACACCATCCAATGACATGCTTTCATTTGACCTCGGTGATGGTGGTGCATGATCCCGCGACGTGCAGCGCGTTTGTCTAAAGACAGGCCTTCCTTCGAACTCAGTGAGGGTGCTGTTTGATCATGTTACGTGCAAGGACCTCAAACAACTCCCGCCCAATGAGACACCTACCTCTGACCGCGTTGAGGGCGCTGTTTTATACTGTTTCTTCGCCCTCGGTGAGGGCGCTGTTTGATCTCGCTACTTTCGCGGACCACGTGCATATCATCCAATGAAGAGCTTCATGAGCAAACGAGAACAAGCTCGGCCGTATCAGGGAGCAGGGACAAATGGCCAGCACCAACATTTTGAGACAAATTCGACCGAAAGGATTCAACAGCTCACGATCCATCAAGTATTTTTTTTAGGGAACACAGAATGAATTCCGATGATTAATGAAATAAAGAAATGGTTTTCATCCCAAGTAAAGTATATACGTGAACGAAATGTGAAGTAGAAAGAGATAATTATCGTTGATGGCAAATTGATGCTATTTTTTGAAGAGGAGGAAGAACATAATTCTACATTTGAATGAAATGTCTGAACAGTTTTCTATTAAACAAAGAAAAGGAAACGATCTGGGAATTTAGAAAAGAAAAATATTTATGAAAAATAGCATTTGCTGCATCTGTTTGAACAGTTATAAAGATAATATTATCACTCGTCTTTTTAATCAAAGCTGAATGTGATTTAACCGTAAAGTTTTCCGAAGAGCTCTAGGGATGTAATCTTTATAATTTTCTTTTTCGAGTTGAGCATAATTATATCATGCTTAAATCTGCACCGCTGAAACAATAGTGTTTTTTATATAATGCACCCTTCAAAGATGTCCCTTTGAAACCAATTTTGCGAACTTTATCGTGCACAATACTTTGTTGTTTATACAATTTGAGTTTAAACGTGAAATTATTTATTGTTTCTATTCAGTGCAACACGATACATCTTGTTACGTCATCAAACATTCCAGCTGAATATATGGTAATTTTTCTTTCGATTTCACAACTGATGCTGCACTAAAGTTGTTGAAGGTTGAACTGTTCACCGGGGCTCCGCCCATTATTGCACGAGGTGTTGTTTTATTCAGTGTCTAATGAATTATTTATGATGACCGTGCATGCGCATTGCATTCATGTTAGAGATACAGCAACTGGGACTTTTTTTTTTGGGGGGGGGGCTTAAGCCTACTTCAGTAACACGCGACACACTCGACATCGACGATTCCATTTACAAACATGACGAATCTAACTTAAAAAAAAATCTCAACATTTAGTGTGTCTGACGTTTTGATCCTAGCAGGACCTTTCTCAAAGGCAGAGTGACAAGGACAAAACAGATACATAATAGACGAAGGAAGGGGGAAGAGAGTGAATAGGACACGGGTGAGAAACAAAGGACAAAGAGTAAAGCTGGTAGGGTGAGAACGAAGGGATGGGCAAGGAGTAGGGTAGGGATTAGTGAGAGGAGGGGGGATCAAAGAGAGAAGTGTGGAGGAGTGAACACAAAAGAAGGTTTATTAGAAAGCTCCTGGATGTTGAGACCATGTGGTTGAATAGTCCGAAGACGCTTCATCCACATGTTTTTCTCACGGCTAAGACGGACAGCATTACTACGGTGACCAAGGGATTCTATGCCCAGTACACTCATATCTGATCTCGAATGATCAGGTTAAAAAAAAATGGGTCGTTTCAAAGTAGAATTCTACCTTGAAAAGTGGCCCCTCATCTCGCCTGATTTTCTTAGTCCCCCTTTTTTCCCCCGCAGTGTTCTATCCTTTGGAAATAGGTGGAAGCTGATTTCTGGCGGTGTATTTCTCTCGTTCGAGGAGCATAGTGGAACCGTGCAGTGTTTCGCCGACATCTCGGAAATCTAGCGCCCATAAGCCTCGCTTTCAGTTCGATGCATACAATTTGCATTAACGTTAAGAAAGGCCTATACCGCCCTCTGTAGTCAGGTCGTGCCTCCAGCAGCCGAGGCATATAAGCGTCACGACGTATGAAGCTTAACCACAGTGGCTAAGCTATAAGTGCGCATGCGCGAAGCCAGGTTTTGCTGAGGCCTCCCGCATTCATTCATTCATTCATTCATTCATTCATTCATGCTTTTCTGGGGTAGTTACAGGCACAAGCACGAAACAACCATAACTCTTATCCTAATCCTAACCCTAACTACCCTAATCCTGAACCTAACCCTAATCCTAACACCAATCCTAACTCTATCAGTAACGCTAGCCCAACCCGAACTCTAACTCTGTCCGTAACCATAACCCTAACTGTAGCGCCGTAAGCCTAACACACGCTGGTTTACAAAACACGTCCTTGTATAGTCCCCACACAATTTACGGGGTACCAGCATGGCTGAACGACGGTGGTTAAGCGTCATAATTTATGTCGGTTCTCTTATATATCTCCAGCAGCCAATGCTCTTGAGTTGACTGGGTGGGGTAGTGGCACAGATAAGAATACTACCGTGCGTGTGCGTAGAGAGACGTAGTAGCCCCGCCTCCTTTTCAGCGTTACCCGACCGAGGATCGGAGAGGCAGAGAAGGGAACGGCGGTCTTGTGGAAACAAAATCGACGGCACCGAGGCGGAGGAAGGCAAGACGGTAAAAACGAAAGGTCACCCTTTGCCGACTGCTCAACACGCACCACGGAATCCACCGTTGACTGGATCAGTGACCAGCGGACTGCGAGCCGCGCAGGACTAGGGTTTGTTTGTACGGTGAGAATTGTCGTTTAAATTTTTTTCTTCTTTCTAACCACTCGGTGACGAAGAAAATCGATGTCACTATCCATGTATACACATCGCCTGGGTTGAACTTGATAGTGAATATTATTATGGAGCACTTCAGTATAATACACATTATTATCAATTCCTTTTCGCTCCTTTTCAATGCACCACAACAACCACTAGAACATCTCCCATAGGAATGGTACACTGGAATCAGCTGGCTATTTTCATATCAATGTCATAACTAACGAACGCCGCGGTAACAGTCTTCGTTGTTAATCGAGTATCATGGAGAATGTATACTTTCGATTCATGTGAATTTTATTTAAAAAAAACAAACCGACAATTAAAGACCGTCATTTTCTGGATAAACGTCACAACTCTCTCCAGTTTTTTGTTAAAATGTGTGTGTATAGAATCGGTACTTCTGCTAGTTTCTGCTGTACTGCCCTTTTTCAACTCGCCCTCCTCTGACTTTGTTAATCGCACAGGAGACGCTGTGATTCCTAAGCTGACTATCAATACAAGATTCATTGTGATTGGCCAATGTTAATCACCGTCCAAATGAAGACAAAGATTTTCCGGCTATTGTTTACACAATAGTTAATCCCAAAGATCAAGAGATAAGGGTGCAGGCACAGCAGTTTTCGAAGGAGCGTTTTTGCTATGGAAGGAACTGATATGACGATGGGCCTGCAGATTGCAGCCCTAGTTCAGTTCTAACATTCAACCAGGACTCTCCATTGTTCAACCAGAACCCCCCCCCCCGTTTATATCTGCATGACATTATCTGCATGGGTTTCCCCTTAGCGGTACAAAAAAAAAATACGCAGCCAGCACTTTGTACCTACCCACATTTTGTGAGCCTATTATCAAGTGACCCATATAAAACATTCAGAAAATCAGAAAACATCGATGTCCATAGATTTCATTCTAATTTACACAGTGTGTAGATGGTCATGATAGAATCCCCATGTGGAAATCGTACGGTCTGGGATGCTGTACCTTTTCGAGAAATGTTCACGCAATCATTGACAAAATAGCTTTTTACTCGCGAGTAACACACTATTTCTTACACTACCCAACGGTGTGTCAACCGTGACGGTTTTTCTTGCATTTTTCCACTTTCTCAGATTACCATTCTGAGCTAAAACCTGCGTAGTATTGCGTTTTTGAAATGTTTCTCATGGTTTAATAATACAAAAATTGTGGCAATCTGTTGACCTTTACCAATGTTGTATGGGCCTTTCAAAAGACACATCCATGATATGACAAGCTTTGAAAACACCGGTTTTTGTTGATGTCCGGGGGATGCAGCAGTGCTCCTAGCGGCCTAGAAAATTCATAGAGGTCTCGGGTTCACGTCCCGGTGCAGTCAAAGTTTTCTTTGATTTTTGTGTTAAAACTATCATTTGTGACCCAGCACATCATAATGAGGAATAACCCCCAATTTTGAGATTTTGAGATTTTCTAATGATGTAAAAGAGTGTGCCATTAACTTACAAATGATATCAAAATTTCTTCCAATACATTAACTTACCGAAAATACAAAAAAAATAAAAATAAAAAAATAATCGAATTGAGAAGATACTTTGACTTAAGGCGTTGTTTACTCGAAAACTGTTTTGGTGGGATATTCCTCATGTCGCTGTGCCGGGTCACATTTTTAGAAAGGAAGAGGGCTTCACGTTCCGATCATATAGCAGGACCTTTCTCCAAGTTAGGGTGTGTTTTTGGCCATTAAAATCATTTCCAATAACCTCTGTATATCTGAAAATTTAGTGGGCCTGAAGTTTCGATCCTAGCAGGAGCTTTGTTTGAGAAAAGTCCTGCTAGGGACGAAATGTCAGGCCCACTAAATGTTGAGATTATTTTGCATTTTGGTAATTCTAGTCAGTGAGCAGTTTGCAACATTTGTGTATATCACTTTAAATCTCTGTATATAATAATTATATTAACATTATTATATACATTACACAGCGCAGGAACTACATGTTATTATTCTACTGTGCTGCAAGAGCTCGTGATGTGCACGAACAATATGCTTTCACTTTGGACTATTTAAAGGAACGAGTAGATTGTGATTTCTTGGTTTCTAATTACGTCATTCTTCAATATCGTCTTTGGAAATCCGTCTGATCACGTATGTATGCAAATCCATCGGTATCTGATTGAAGATTCATTTTGGGTAAACACTATGTCCTTTCTGCGCAAAGATTGGCGCCGTACAACGGTCAAGATGGCCGACTTGTCCTCGGCAACTATCTTCGGGCTGACGGTGACGTCGTTCGCCGGCTGGAGCGCCCTCTACGGCCTGGTCTGCAAGGCCCTGCCGCACCGGTCGTACGGCTGGCACTACGGGTGCAGCACACAAAATCCATCCAAGATGGCTCCGCCGAGCTGATTATCATAAAGTGTGTACCCACAACTTTTTTTTAATAAGGGGTCTTTGGAGGCTAATTAACTGATACATTGTAGAACAAGTGAAGCTTAAGACAACCTGGGGGTTCACTCTTCAATTTGGTATGAAATATGGACCATATCCTGCTTTAAATGTGGCCCTATTTGGCTGCGGAAGTGGAGGGGTCCATCTCAAAATCCTTGCAGAAATTCGGCTTGGACGACTAGACATTTTGGGGGTGTTTTTTTCTGGGGGTAATTAGCAAAAAATCTAATCGGCTAAGGGCACTAAAATTGAAAAGAATCTGAGAGATGAAGGTCCAAACTACAATTTTAAGTATAGCTACAAGAACTGAGAGACTTTTGGGCGTGGGATAATTGGCTTTGAAAGTGAGTGTTTTTGTACAGTGTTCAATGGGAGCTCTATTTAGTGTTCTGCACCCTATAGTAAGGATGGTGTCGCCCAGGCGGCCATTTTGGAGGGTGATTTAAAAATGGCCGGTTTGTTTACAAACATCCGTAGACTTGAGACGAGCACAGAAGAGAGTTTTTGGAGGCATTCTTATGAGGTAAAGTCACATTTTTTAATTAATTAACCACTCTTTAGAGAAATACAGCATTTACAATGTAAACAAGGCATAATTTAATACAATTATAATATAAATGATACAAACGTTGGCGTTTTTCAGGTTTTTTTTTTTTTATGTTGCTTGAGAGACTACTATTACCAAGTTAAATTGGATAACTTCAGTCAGACTCAGTCAGAGACAGTAACAAGATGGATTGCGAATGGATTGCACGTGTGACCGCTGCCATCAAAAAGAAAACCAAGACCAAGCACGGAACAGAATGCCGTGTTTGGCACGGATTTATCCGGAGGAGCAAGGGGATATGGCATAATGAATGTCCGCATGCCAGGCAGCCATTCCCGCACAACGATGCGTGTTCATAGGTTGGCTTACATCATACATACTGGTAGTTTAATACCCCAGGACAGGCAGGAGTATGATGTGAGCCACCTATGCCACAACTCGTTGTGCGTGAATATCCACCACCTCTCACTAGAGCCCCATTGCATAAATAATACAAGAAAAATCTGCAAGAGGCAGAAGGAGTGCAAAGGGCATGGGGATTACAGGCCATGCATCCTGTGAAACTTGTGAGTTTCTTTTAACCCTGCAACCTGCAAATGGACCAAACTCAAACCCTAACCCTAACCCTAACCCTAACCCTATGCCTAAGCCCAACACTAACCCTAAGCCCAACCCTAACCCTAAGCCCAACCGTAACCCTAAGCCCAACCCTAACCCTAAGCCCAACCCTAACCCTAACCCTAGCCCTTTTAAGTTCACTTTTGAGACATTCTACTATAATTATGTTCCTTGTGGAGTTTGATACCTTCGTCGTTAATTCTTGTACAGCTGATGCCGCTTGATTTGGGATCAAGTTGGCCCGGATTGTATGATTTACTCTTGGCATAATAATTGTGGAATCGCTCGACTCGACACTGTGATCGTCTCCTTTTGTAGTGTCTCCCCTTTGCCCTTTTCATATGATATGCTTGCTCTTTATCAATTGCAGCAAGGGCAGTTGCTGAAGGAGAACCAGCAGGTATCGGACATCCAGCAGCTTTACATTTCTTTATGATAGAATTTGCATGACCATTGTTAACGAGATGGATGGCACTGTGGTCTCTTGGAGCCCCATTTCTCGAGAAAGTCAGTGTCCCTTTAGGGTTTGTAACAGAAAAGGCATGGTTCATTGATTCTGTTTTTTGCGTGCTTGTTTGGAACCTAGTTTTCATCATTGCCTCACTACCTATACGCTTTTTCATGATCACTTCTAAGATCTTGGCATCAGATTGAGTAATAATCAGTCTACGCTGGACATAGCGGGAGAGGTACGGGTATTTATATTTCCCCCGACAAACTTGTGAATGGGTGAGGCATTTTTTATGATCTCCCATATAACAATCTGGAATTGCATCAATTGCCCTTGCTGCCAGTCTATTGATTTTGGTAACATCAATGCCTTTGCACTTAATAAGTATTTGCTTTGCTTCAGCTTCAACCCTATGACTTACATCATCTGCAAAGCGGTCTTGGGTCTTACTGCGCACTGTTTTCGTGTCACCGGGAAACATATGCCTGCTAAAGTTTGCCCGACTTATTGCAGCACAGAGGGATCGGTTGAGATGCGATGGGTCGAGGAAAGTCTCCATGTCTCTACCAGTGTCCTGCTTCATAATAGAGTTCAAGCCCTGTGCCAGGCAGCCGTCTGCATCGGTGGTTACTCGGTTGACCCGCAGCGGTTCTTCACAGTTCAGCAGCTTGGTAGCCGTTTGCACTCCTCCCTCCTTCTCGTCTCCCATGTTGAAATGTGCCGGTCTTGTGGCCGTACAGTTCTTAGCAGCATGCTGAGGACGTTCACTCCTTTTTGCAGAGTTGGCTGCTCGTTCGTGGTCCGAGCTTTTGCATAGTTTGCTTTCGTGATGGTACATGACAACAAACTTGGCAGAAGTCACATTTTCGCATGTTGTGTCCCTCGTCTGCGTTGCAGGAACAAATGGGGTGCTCTTTCTACAGTTGCGGAGGGGATTGTTGTATTGCCGGTCGATTTCCACTGCGATGGGGCTGTCCCGCTCAAAGCCCTGGAGCTCGTGAATGTCTTTGGTCAGTTTTCTTTTATGTGCCATGTCTCTGATGTTTTCAGTCCTGATGATGTCTGCACATTTGTTTGCACCTCTCTGCAGACCAGTTCTGGATGGGACCGCTGTGCCCATCGCTGCCAACAGTCTCCTCGCACCTGCGGTTGCAATACCGGTGTTGTGAAGACCAATCTGCAGGGACATATTTGGAACAGCAGTGCTCCTTCCCCGCCTCTTGCTCCCACGAGGTACTTCACTATACAGTCTCTTTGTCCGTGTTTTGTAGTCACACTTGTCACATGACAGTGCCTCTGAGACTGCCAATCCTCTACGCTGTTCAGCCTGGGCTTGGATTCTGAGTTGGCCGTCACAGTGAGGGTGTGTCTGCTGATGTTCAACTGCAGCTTGGATACCAAGTTCCACGGCTAAGTCTACGTCAACAAATCGATAACTTCCTTCACGTTGATCTGATCCACTCACCGGCTGTGGCTGCCCAGATGTTGCGGCTATAGGCTTCACAGTCTTGAGCTGGATCTCGTCAACTGGAGTAATCTCTGCAGTTTTGGGGCGAAGCAGCATCACATTCCTGCAGTCCTCTCGTGCAATGTTTGCCGTGTCATGGCAGAATTCTCCTCGTTCATCTCTGAGAGTTGCTAGATGCAATTGCTGATGTGTCGGCCTGACGTATCTTGTGGATGTTGTGCTGCAGGGTGTGCCAGGTTCAGGTGCCTGTCGGTTGCTTGGCGTGCCTGGTTCAGGTGCCAGTTGGTTGTTTGGCTTGAACCAAGTTTTCTGCATCTTGTAAATGCCCTGTCTCACTCTACCCATCTTTAGGCAATTGCTGCGTTGAGTGTTGCTGCAGTGAGAGAGGTCTTTTGAGGTTCGCAAATTGTTTCTGCTCCTCTAGGAAGAAAACTCTCACCTTTATAGTATTTTGCTGATAAGTGTAATGAATATTAATGGGTTGGAAGTTTTTGTTTCCAAGTAATTAGGGCCCATTCATGACGTCAGGAAAGCACCCCTTCAAAGTGTCCTAATTATTGTCCTTAAAAGGAAGGCATTTACAGGGTTTGTGATGTCATTGCAAGTGATTGCACTACCCCCCCCCCCCATCCCCAACACCAACCCCCCCAAACATCCCAAGGGCAACTTGGGAATAGAATCCACCTGTTCAGGGAACACACTGACCATGCTATACTGGCTAAATGTAAACTTTTATCGTTGCCAAGCAACAAGCTCCGCCCACCCCAAGACCCCCTTTCACCAATTCTAGGGACAAAGCAATACTTTTGCAGGTAGAAATTGTTGTAAAAATTGTGCATATGTGTCCCTTTTCCAAGACAAGTGCAAAATAAAACTTAATGTGAATATGTGGTGACAAATGTTGGAAGAGAAAGTAACAGCCCCCCCCCCTTCTCCCCCATCCTTCTCTCTGTCTTTTTACAGGTTTGTGATACTATCTGTCCCCTCCTTTTGGTTAATTGGACAGTTTGTAATGTTGGGAAGATTGTAACATCAAAAATATGACATATGAAAAAAATTGGGGGGGAAAATGTTGATGTCACTTGTGACTTGTCCCCAAAGTGTGCACAGTGCTATGCAGGGTTTCTCTTGTCAGACTGTGTACAAAGGCATGGGCAGTAGGCCCTTAGAGTTTCTCTCACTGCAGGCAAACGCAATCATATTTTTCAGTTTTTTTTTCACATTTGGCATCAGTGATAGATTTGCCACATCTTGAGCTCAATTTTATGACCCAACTCTAAAGTTTAGCCCCCTTATAGGGTGCAGCACACAAAATCCATCCAAGATGGCTCCGCCGAGCTGATTATCATAAAGTGTGTACCCACAACTTTTTTTTAATAAGGGGTCTTTGGAGGCTAATTAACTGATACATTGTAGAACAAGTGAAGCTTAAGACAACCTGGGGGTTCACTCTTCAATTTGGTATGAAATATGGACCATATCCTGCTTTAAATGTGGCCCTATTTGGCTGCGGAAGTGGAGGGGTCCATCTCAAAATCCTTGCAGAAATTCGGCTTGGACGACTAGACATTTTGGGGGTGTTTTTTTCTGGGGGTAATTAGCAAAAAATCTAATCGGCTAAGGGCACTAAAATTGAAAAGAATCTGAGAGATGAAGGTCCAAACTACAATTTTAAGTATAGCTACAAGAACTGGGAGACTTTTGGGCATGGGATAATTGGCTTTGAAAGTGAGTGTTTTTGTACAGTGTTCAATGGGAGCTCTATTTAGTGTTCTGCACCCCTACCGCGTGGTGATAATGGTGCACGCCCTCACCGTCCTGACACTGTCCGCGATGTTTGGCGCCCTCTATAACCCGTGGCCTTTCACGCACCCAGGTAAGCTCCCTGTCCGTGTGTTCGTCCGTCCGTTCGTCGGTCTGTATGTTTGCCTATCCTGCCTATCTGTCTGTAGTACTATCTGGCTGTCTGCCTGATTGTCTGGCTGTCTGTAAGGTTGGCCGGCAGACTGTCTGTCTGTCTGCCTGTCTGTCTGTTTGTCATTATTATTATCTGTCTGTCTGTATGCCCGGGTGGATATCTGTCCATCTGTCTGTCTGTCTATTTGTTTCTCTGTCTCCTTTTAGAGCTGTATTGATCACTCGTGCACCTTTTTTTCAACTCATAGGAGGTGAGTCTAACATCTACGAGATCAGCACCATCATCACGTGCCTGGGCTACTTCCTCTTCGACATATGCTGGTGCGTCTGGTTCTACGACGAACAGACGCGTATCATGATCGTCCACCACCTGGTGTCCATCCTTGTCCTCGTGGCCTCCCTGTCCACCGGGCTGTCGGGCACAGAGATCGGCGCCTGCATCTTCCTGGCCGAGGTGACCAACCCCATGCTGCTGTTCCGCTGGTTCATGCGCAGCTCGGGCCGGAAGGGGGGCGCCCTCTACGAGCTGAACGACTTCCTGTTCCTGGCCACCTTTGCCCTGTGCCGGGGAGGCGTGGGCACGTACTTCCTGTACCGCCACGCCTCGCACCCGCTGCCCAAGCCCTTCTTCAAGTTCGGCGGGCTGGCGCTCTACCTGGTCAGCATGGTGCTGCTGACGCAAATCCTCGCCTTCGCCTACCACAAGTATACGCGGCTGTTCCTGGAGTGGAGGTCAGGGCACGCGACCAACGTTGCAACAAAGTCGAAATGAGCGCCAAGCTGATGAACTTTTCCTTGCCAAAATCACGTCTGGGTCTTGAAAGGCCTTCGTCTCTGTCGGCTTTACAACTAAAGGCGCCGGTTTCAAGTTCAAAACAATGGACCATGCATACACAGACTTCTCATCCAATTCAGCGAGGGCGCTGTTTGATCTTGAGCGTTGACCATGCGCAGAGATCTCGTCTGATGGTAGGCCCACTTCTAACCTCGGTGAGGGCGCTGTTTGATCTTATGACGTACACGGACCGTACGCATACCATCCAATAGCATGCTTTCATTTGACCTCGGTGAGGGTGGTGCATGATCCTGCGACGTGCAGCGCGTTTGTCTATTGACAGGCCTTCCTTCGAACTCAGTGAGGGTGCTGTTTGATCATGTTATGTGCAAGGACCTCAAACAACTCCCGCCCAATGAGACACCTACCTCTGACCGCGTTGAGGGCGCTGTTTTATACTGTTTCTTCGCCCTCGGTGAGGGCGCTGTTTGATCTCGCTACGTTCACGGATCACGTGCATATCATCCAATAAGGAGCTTCATGAGCAAACGAGAACAAGCTTGGCCGTATCAGGGAGCAGGGACAAATGGCCAACACCAACATTTTGAGACAAATTCGACCGAAAGGATTCAACAGCTCATGATCCATCAAGTATTTTTTTTAGGGAACACAGAATGAATTCCGATGATTAATGAAATAAAGAAATGGTTTTCATCCCAAGTAAAGTATATACGTGAACGAAATGTGAAGTAGAAAGAGATAATTATCGTTGATGGCAAATTGATGCTATTTTTTGAAGAGGATGAAGAACATAATTCTACATTTGAATGAAATGTCTGAACAGTTTTCTATTAAAAAAGAAAAGGAAACAATCTGGGAATTTAGAAAAAAAAAATTTATGAAAAATAGCATTTGCTGCATCTGTTTGAACAATTATAAAGATAATATTATCACTCGTCTTTTTAATCAAAGCTGAATGTGATTGAACCGTAAAGTTTTCTGAAGAGCTCTAGGGATCTAATCTTTATAATCTTCTTTTTCGAGTTGAGCATATGTGACCCTGCACAGCATAATGAGGAATAACCCCCGCTTTTGAGATTTTGAGATTTTCTAATGATGTGAAAGAGTATACCATTAGCTTTCGAATGATATCAAAGTTATTTTCGTGTGAACTTTGTTATAAATAGTACAAGGGGACTTCGCTCGTTCATTTGGTACCAAACACAATATAGCAGCACCATTCTAACTCCTCGAAAGCGGCCATTCAAAAAGGCAGGAACGTTACATTTTCATGAAAACAGTACACAAACACTCCCCCGTCATTTAGAGACGGATATCGGAAAAATCCTTTGAACATAATATCCTCCAATACATTAACTTTCTGAAAATACCAAAAAAAATAAACAATTATCGACTTTAGAAGATACTTTAACTACAGGTGTTGTTTACTCAAAAAGTGTTTTGGTGGGATATTCCTCAAGTCGCTGTGCCGGGTCACATATATTATGCTTAAATCTGCACCGCTGAAACAAGTGTTTTTTTATATAATGCACCCTTTGAAACGTTGTCCCTTTGAAACAAATTTTGCGAACTTTATCGTGCACAATACTTTGTTGTTTATACAATTTGAGTTTAAACGTGAAATTATTTATTGTTTCTATTCAGTGCAACACGATACATCTTGCTACGTCATCAAACATTCCAGCTGAATATATGGTAATTTTTCTTTTGATTTCACAACTGACGCTGAACTAAAGTTGTTTAAGGTTTAATTGTTCACCGGGGCTCCGCCCATTATTGCACGAGGTGTTGTTTTATTCAGTGTCTAATGAATTATTTATGAGGACTGTGCATGCGCATTGCATTCATGTTAGAGATACAGCAACTGGGATTTTTTTTTTTTTGGGGGGGGGCTTGAGCCTACTTCAGTAAAACGCGACGCAAAAAATCTCAATATTTAGTGGGCCTGACGTTTCGATCCTAACAGGACCTTTCTTAAAGGCAGAGTGACAAAACAGATACACGTATACACGAAGGAAGGGGGAAGAGAGTGAATAGGACACGGATGAGAAACAACGGATAAAGATTAAAGCTGGTAGGGTGAGATCAAAGGGAAGGGCAAGGAGTAGGGTAGGATTAGTGAGAGGAGGGGGATCAAAGAGAGAAGTGTGGAGTGTAACACAAACAAAGGATTATCAGAAAGCTGCATGGTGTTAGTCATTACCCTCCTGGATGTTGAGACCATGTGGTTGAATAGTCCGAAGACGCTTCATCCACATTTTTTCTCACGGCTAAGACGGACAGCATTACTACGGTGACCAAGAGATTCTATGCCCAGTACACTCATATCTGATCTCGAATGATCAGGTTAAAAAAATGGGTCGTTTCAAAGTAGAATTCTACCTTGAAAAGTGGCCCCTCATCTCGCCTGATTTTCTAAGTCCACTTTTTTTCCGCAGGGTTCTATCCTTTGGAAATAGGTGGAAGCTGATTTCTGGCGGTGTATTTCTCTCGTTCGAGGAGCACAGTGGAACCGTGCAGTGTTTCGCCGACATCTCGGAAATCTAGCGCCCATAAGCCTCGCTTTCAGTTCGATGCATACAATTTGCATTAACGTTAAGAAAGGCCTATACCGCCCTCTGTAGTCAGGTCGTGCCTCCAGCAGCCGCCTCGAGGCATATAAGCGTCACGACGTATGAAGCTTAACCACAGTGGCTAAGCTATAAGTGCGCATGCGCGAAGCCAGGTTTTGCTGAGGCCTCCCGCATTCATTCATTCATTCATGCATTTCTGGGGTAGTTACAGGCACAAGCACGAAACAACCATAACTCTTATCCTAATCCTAACCCTAACTACCCTAATCCTGAACCTAACCCTAATCCTATTACCAATCCTAACTCTATCAGTAACGCTAGCCCAACCCGAACTCTAACTCTGTCCGTAACCATAACCCTAACTGTAGCGCCGTAAGCCTAACACACGCTGGTTTACAAAACACGTCCTTGTATAGTCCCCACACAATTTACGGGGTACCAGCATGGCTGAACGACGGTGGTTCAGCGTCATAATTTATGTCGGTTCTCTTATATATCTCCAGCAGCCAATGCTCTTGCGTTGACTGGGTGGGGTAGTGGCACAGATAAGAATACTACCGTGCGTGTGCGGAGAGACGTAGTAGCCCCGCCTCCTTTTCAGCGTTACCCGACCGAGGATCGGAGAGGCAGAGAAGGGAACGGCGGTCTTGTGGAAACAAAATCGACGGCACCGAGGCGGAGGAAGGCAAGACGGTAAAAACGAAAGGTCACCCTTTGCCGACTGCTCAACATGCACCGCGGAATCCACCGTTTACTCGATTGGTGACCAGCGGACTGCGAGCCGCGCAGGACTAGGCTTTGTTTGTACGGTGAGAATTGTCGTTTAAAAATGTTCTTCTTTCTAACCACTCGGTGACGAAGAAAATCGATGTCACTATCCATGTATACACATCGCCTGGGTTGAACTTGATAGTGAATATTATTATGGAGCACTTCAGTATAATACACGTTATTATCAATTCCTTTTCGCTCCTTTTCAATGCACCACAACAACCACTAGAACATCCCCCATAGGAACGGTACACTGGAATCAGCCGGCTATTTTCATATCAAGGTCATAACTAACGAACGCCGCGGTAAAAGTCTTCGTTGTTAATCGAGTATCATGGAGAATATATACTTTCGATTCATGTGAATTTTATTTTTAAAAAACCCCGACAATTAAAGACCGTCATTTTCTGGATAAACGTCACAACTCTCTCCAGTTTTTGTTAAATTTAAATGTGTGTATAGAATCGGTACTTCTGCTAGTTTCTGCTGTACTGCCCTTTTTCAACTCGCCCTCCTCTGACTTTGTTAATCGCACAGGAGACGCTGTGATTCCTAAGCTGACTATCAATACAAGATTCATTGTGATTGGCCAATGTTAATCACCGTCCAAATGAAGACAAAGATTTTCCGGCTATTGTTTACACAATAGTTAATCCCAAAGATCAAGAGATAAGGGTGCAGGCACAGCAGTTTTCGAAGGAGCGTTTTTGCTATGGAAGGAACTGATATGATGATGGGCCTGCAGATTGCAGCCCTAGTTCAACCAGAAACTCCCCCCGTTTATATCTGCATGACATTATCTGCATGGGTTTCCCCTTAGCGGTACAAAAAAAAAATACGCAGCCAGCACTTTGTACCTACCCACATTTGTGAGCCTATTATCAAGTGACCCATATCAAACATTGGGAAAATCAGAAAACATCGATGTCCATAGATTTCATTCTAATTTACACAGTGTGTAGATGGTCATGATAAAATCCCCATGTGGAAATCGTACGGTCTGGGATGCTGTACCTTTTCGAGAAATGTTCACGCAATCATTGACAAAATAGCTTTTTACTCGCGAGTAACACACTATTTCTTACACTACCTAACGGTATGTCAACCGTGACGGTTTTTCTTGCATTTTTCCACTTTCTCAGATTACCATTCTGAGCTAAAACCTGCGTAGTATTGCGTTTTTGAAATGTTTCACATGGTTTAATAATACAAAAATTGTGGCAATCTGTTGACCTTTACCAATGTTGTATGGGCCTTTAAAAAGACACATCCATGATATGACAAGCTTTGAAAACACCGGTTTTTGTTGATGTCCGTGGGTTGCAGCAGTGCTCCTAGCGGCCTAGAAAATTCATAGAGGTCTCGGGTTCACGTCCCGGTCTAGTCAAAGTTTTCTTTGATTTTTGTGTTAAAACTATCATTTGTGACCCAGCACATCATAATGAGGAATAACCCCCAATTTTGAGATTTTGAGATTTTCTAATGATGTAAAAGAGTGTACCATTAACTTTCAAATGATATCAACATTTCCTCCAATACATTAATTTTCCGGAAATACAACGAAAAAAAATTAAAAAATTATTCGAATTGAGATGTTTCTTTGACTTAAGGCGTTGTTTACTCGAAAAATGTTTTGGTGGGATATTCCTCATGTCGCTGTGCCGGGTCACATTTTTAGAAAGGAAGGGGGCTTCACGTTTCGATCATATAGCAGGACCTTTCTCCAAGTTAGGGTGTGTTTTTGGCCATTGAAATCATTTCCAATAACCTCTGTATATCTAAAAATTTAGTGGGCCTGAAGTTTCGATCCTAGCAGGACCTTTGTTTGAGAAAAGTCCTGCTAGGGACGAAATGTCAGGCCCACTAAATGTTGAGATTATTTTGCATTTTGGTAATTCTAGTCAGTGAGCAGTTTGCAACATTTGTGTATATCACTTTAAATCTCTGTATATAATAATTATATTAACATTCTTATATACATTACACAGCGCAGGAACTACATGTAATAATTATTCTACTGTGCTGCAAGAGCTCGTGATGTGCACGAACAATATGCTTTCACTTTGGACTATTTTAAGGGACGAGTAGATTGTGATTTCTTGGTTTCTAATTACGCCATTCTTCAATATCGTCTTTGGAAATCCGTCTGATCACGTCTTTGTATGCAAATCCATCGGTATCTGATTGAAGATTCATTTTGGGTAAACACTATGTCCTTTCTGCGCAAAGATTGGCGCCGTACAACGGTCAAGATGGCCGACTTGTCCTCGGCAACTATCTTCGGGCTGACGGTGACGTCGTTCGCCGGCTGGAGCGCCCTCTACGGCCTGGTCTGCAAGGCCCTGCCGCACCGGTCGTACGGCTGGCACTACCGCGTGGTGATAATGGTGCACGCCCTCACCGTCCTGACACTGTCCGCGATGTTTGGCGCCCTCTATAACCCGTGGCCTTTCACGCACCCAGGTAAGCTCCCTGTCCGTGTGTTCGTCCGTCCGTTCGTCGGTCTGTATGTTTGCCTATCCTGCTTATCTGTCTGTAGTACTATCTGGCTGTCTGCCTGATTGTCTGGCTGTCTGTAAGGTTGGCCGGCAGACTGTCTGTCTGTCTGTCTGTCTGTCTGTCTGTTTGTCATTATTATTATCTGTCTGTCCGATGCCCGGGTGGATGTCTGTCTATCTGGCTGTCTGTCTGTCTGTTTGTCTCTCTGTCTCCTATTTACAGCTGCATTGATCAGCCATGCACTTTTCTTCATCTCACAGGAGGCGTGTCTAACATCTACGAGATCAGCACCATCATCACGTGCCTGGGCTACTTCCTCTTCGACATATGCTGGTGCGTCTGGTTCTACGACAAACAGACGCGTATCATGATCGTCCACCACCTGGTGTCCACCCTTGTCCTCGTGGCCTCCCTGTCCACCGGGCTGTCGGGCACAGAGATCGGCGCCTGCATCTTCCTGGCCGAGGTGACCAACCCCATGCTGCTGTTCCGCTGGTTCATGCGCAGCTCGGGCCGGAAGGGGGGCGCCCTCTACGAGCTGAACGACTTCCTGTTCCTGGCCACCTTTGCCCTGTGCCGGGGAGGCGTGGGCACGTACTTCCTGTACCGCCACGCCTCGCACCCGCTGCCCAAGCCCTTCTTCAAGTTCGGCGGGCTGGGGCTCTACCTGGTCAGCATGGTGCTGCTGACGCAAATCCTCGCCTTCGCCTACCACAAGTATACGCGGCTGTTCCTGGAGTGGAGGTCAGGGCACGCGACCAACGTTGCAACAAAGTCGAAATGAGCGCCAAGCTGATGAACTTTTCCTTGCCTAAATCACGTCTGGGTCTTGAAATGCCTTCGTCTCTGTCGGCTTTACAACTAAAGGCGCCGGTTTCAAGTTCAAAACAATGGACCATGCATACGCAGACTTCTCATCCAATTCAGCGAGGGCGCTGTTTGATCTTGAGCGTTGACCATGCGCAGAGATCTCGTCCGATGGTATGCCTACTTCTAACCTCGGTGAGGGCGCTGTTTGATCTTATGACGTGCACGGACCGTACGCATACCATCCAATGGCATGCTTTCATTTGACCTCGGTGAGGGTGGTGCATGATCCTGCGACGTGCAGCGCGTTTGTCTAAAGACAGGCCTTCCTTCGAACTCAGTGAGGGTGCTGTTTGATCATGTTACGTGCAAGGACCTCAAACAACTCTCGCCCAATGAGACACCTACCTCTGACCGCGTTGAGGGCGCTGTTTTATACTGTTTCTTCGCCCTCGGTGAGGGCGCTGTTTGATCTCGCTACTTTCGCGGACCACGTGCATATCATCCAATGAAGAGCTTCATGAGCAAACGAGAACAAGCTTGGCCGTATCAGGGAGCAGGGACAAATGGCCAGCACCAACATTTTGAGACAAAATCGACCGAAAGGATTCAACAGCTCACGATCCATCAAGTATTTTTTTTAGGGAACACAGAATGAATTCCGATGATTAATGAAATAAAGAAATGGTTTTCATCCCAAGTAAAGTATATACGTGAACGAAATGTGAAGTAGAAAGAGATAATTATCGTTGACGGCAAATTGATGCTATTTTTTGAAGAGGAGGAAGAACATAATTCTACATTTGAATGAAATGTCTGAACAGTTTTCTATTAAACAAAGAAAAGGAAACGATCTGGGAATTTAGAAGAAAAAATATTTATGAAAAATAGCATTTGCTGCATCTGTTTGAACAATTATAAAGATAATTTTATCACTCGTCTTTTTAATCAAAGCTGAATGGGATTTAACCGTAACGTTTTCCGAAGAGCTCTAGGGATGTAATCTTTATAATTTTCTTTTTCGAGTTGAGCATAATTATATCATGCTTAAATCTGCACCGCTGAAACAATAGCGTTTTTTATATAATGCACCCTTCAAAGCTGTCCCTTTGAAACAAATTTTGCGAACTTTATCGTGCACAATACTTTGTTGTTTATTCAATTTGAGTTTAAACATGAAATTATTTATTGTTTCTATTCAGTGCAACACGATGCATCTTGCTACGTCATTACACATTCCAGCTGAGTATATGGTAATTTTTCTTTCGATTTCACAACTGACGCTGAACTAAAGTTGTTGAAGGTTGAACTGTTCACCGGGGCTCCGCCCATTATTGCACGAGGTGTTGTTTTATTCAGTGTCTAATGAATTATTTATGAGGACCGTGCATGCGCATTGCAATCGTGTTAGAGATACAGCAACTGGGACTTTTTCGGGGGGCCTTGAGTCTACTTCAGTAACACGCGACACACTCGAGATCCACGATTCCATTTACAAACATGACGAATCTAACTTTAAAAAAAATCTCAACATTTAGTGTGTCTGACGTTTCGATCGTAGCAGGACCTTTCTCAAAGGCAGAGTGACAAGGACAAATACAGATACATAATAGACGAAGGAAGGGGGAAGAGAGTGAATAGGACACGGATGAGAAACAAAGGACAAAGAGTAGCTGGTAGAGTGAGATCAAAGGGCAAGGAGTAGGGTAGGGATTAGTGAGAGGAGGGGGATCAAAGAGAGAAGTGTGGAGGAGTGAACACAAAAAGAGGGTTTATCAGAAAGCTGCATGGTGTTAGTCATTACCATCCTGGATGTTGAGACCATGTGGTTGAATAGTCCGAAGACACTTCATCCACATTTTTTTCTCACGGCTAAGACGGACAGCATTACTATACGGTGACCAAGGGATTCTATGCCCAGAACACTCATATCTGATCTCGAATGATCAGGTAAAAAAAAATGGGTCGTTTCAAAGTAGAATTCTACCTTGAAAAGTGGCCCCTCATCTCGCCTGATTTTCTTAGTCCACTTTTTTCCCCCGCAGTGTTCTATCCTTTGGAAATAGGTGGAAGCTGATTTCTGGCGCTGTATTTCTCTCGTTCGAGGAGCACAGTGGAACCGTGCAGTGTTTCGCCGACATCTCGGAAATCTAGCGCCCATAAGCCTCGCTTTCAGTTCGATGCATACAATTTGCATTAACGTTAAGAAAGGCCTATACCGCCCTCTGTAGTCAGGTCGTGCCTCCAGCAACCGAGGCATATAAGCGTCACGACGTATGAAGCTTAACCACAGTGGCTAAGCTATAAGTGCGCATGCGCGAAGCCAGGTTTTGCTGAGGCCTCCCGCATTCATTCATTCATTCATTCATTCATTCATTCATTCATTCATTCATGCATTTCTGGGGTAGTTACAGGCACAAGCACGAAACAACCATAACTCTTATCCTAATCCTAACCCTAACTACCCTAATCCTGAACCTAACCCTAATCCTATTACCAATCCTAACTCTATCAGTAACGCTAGCCCAACCCGAACTCTAACTCTGTCCGTAACCATAACCCTAACTGTAGCGCCGTAAGCCTAACACACGCTGGTTTACAAAACACGTCCTTGTATAGTCCCCACACAATTTACGGGGTACCAGCATGGCTGAACGACGGTGGTTAAGCGTCATAATTTATGTCGGTTCTCTTATATATCTCCAGCAGCCAATGCTCTTGAGTTGACTGGGTGGGGTAGTGGCACAGATAAGAATACTACCGTGCGTGTGCGGAGAGAGACGTAGTAGCCCCGCCTCCTGTTCAGCGTTACCCGACCGAGGATCGGAGAGGCAGAGAAGGGAACGGCGGTCTTGTGGAAACAAAATCGACGGCACCGAGGCGGAGGAAGGCAAGACGGTAAAAAACGAAAGGTCACCCTTTGCCGACTGCTCAACGTGCACCACGGAATCCACCGTCGACTCAATCGGTGACCAGCGGACTGCGAGCCGCGCAGGACTAGGCTTTGTTTGTACGGTGAGAATTTGTCGTTTAAAATGTTCTTCTTTCTAACCACTCGGTGACGAAGAAAATCGATGTCACTATCCATGTATACACATCGCCTGGGTTGAACTTGATAGTGAATATTATTATGGAGCACTTCAGTATAATACACATTATTATCAATTCCTTTTCGCTCCTTTTCAATGCACCACAACAACCACTAGAACATCCCCCATAGGAACGGTACACTGGAATCAGCCGGCTATTTTCATATTAATGTCATAACTAACGAACGCCGCGGTAACAGTCTTCGTTGTTAATCGAGTATCATGGAGAATATATACTTTCGATTCATGTGAATTTTATTTAAAAAAAACCCCGACAATTAAAGACCGTCATTTTCTGGATAAACGTCACAACTCTCTCCAGTTTTTGTTAAAATGTGTGTGTATAGAATCGGTACTTCTGCTAGTTTCTGCTGTACTGCCCTTTTTCAACTCGCCCTCCTCTGACTTGGTTAATCGCACAGGAGACGCTGTGATTCCTAAGCTGACTATCAATACAAGATTCATTGTGATTGGCCAATGTTAATCACCGTCCAAATGAAGACAAAGATTTTCCGGCTATTGTTTACACAATAGTTAATCCCAAAGATCAAGAGATAAGGGTGCAGGCACAGCAGTTTTCGAAGGAGCGTTTTTGCTATGGAAGGAACTGATATGATGATGGGCCTGCAGATTGCAGCCCTAGTTCAACCAGAAACTCCCCCCGTTTATATCTGCATGACATTACCTGCATGGGTTTCCCCTTAGCGGTACAACAAAAAAATACGCAGCCAACACTTTGTACCTACCCACATTTGTGAGCCCATTATCAAGTGACCCATATCAAACATTAGGAAAATCAGAAAACATCGATGTCCATAGATTTCATTCTAATTTACACAGTGTGTAGATGGTCATGATAAAATCCCCATGTGGAAATCGTACGGTCTGGGATGCTGTACCTTTTCGAGAAATGTTCACGCAATCATTGACAAAATAGCTTTTTACTCGCGAGTAACACACTATTTCTTACACTACCTAACGGTGTGTCAACCGTGACGGTTTTTCTTGCATTTTTCCACTTTCTCAGATAACCATTCTGAGCTAAAACCTGCGTAGTATTGCGTTTTTGAAATGTTTCACATGGTTTAATAATACAAAAAATTGTGGCAATCTGTTGACCTTTACCAATGTTGTATGGGCCTTTAAAAAGACACATCCATGATATGACAAGCTTTGAAAACACCGGTTTTTGTTGATGTCCGTGGGTTGCAGCAGTGCTCCTAGCGGCCTAGAAAATTCATAGAGGTCTCGGGTTCACGTCCCGGTGCAGTCAAAGTTTTCTTTGATTTTTGTGTTAAAACTATTATTTGTGACCCAGCACAGCATAATGAGGAATAACCCCCAAGTTTGAGATTTTGAGATTTTCTAATGATGTGAAAGAGTGTACCATTAACTTACAAATGATATCAAATTTTCCTCCAACACATTAACTTACCGAAAATACAAAAAAAATAAAAATAAAAAATTAATCGAATTGAGAAGATACTTTGACTTAAGGCGTTGTTTACTCGAACAGTGTTTTGGTGGGATATTCCTCATGTCGCTGTGCCGGGTCACATTTTTAGAAAGGAAGAGGGCTTCACGTTCCGATCATATAGCAGGACCTTTCTCCAAGTTAGGGTGTGTTTTTGGCCATTGAAATCATTTCCAATAACCTCTGTATATCTGAAAATTTAGTGGGCCTGAAGTTTCGATCCTAGCAGGAGCTTTGTTTGAGAAAAGTCCTGCTAGGGACGAAATGTCAGGCCCACTAAATGTTGAGATTATTTTGCATTTTGGTAATTCTAGTCAGTGAGCAGTTTGCAACATTTGTGTACATCACTTTAAATCTCTGTATATAATAATTATATTAACATTCTTATATAAATTACACAACGCAGGAACTGCATGTTATTATTCTACTGTGCTGCAAGAGCTCGTGATGTGCACGAACAATATGCTTTCACTTTGGACTATTTAAAGGAACGAGTAGATTGTGATTTCTTGGTTTCTAATTACGTCATTCTTCAATATCGATCGTCTTTGTAAATCCGTCTGATCACGTATGTATGCAAATCCATCGGTATCTGATTGAAGATTCATTTTGGGTAAACACTATGTCCTTTCTGCGCAAAGATTGGCGCCGTACAACGGTCAAGATGGCCGACTTGTCCTCGGCAACTATCTTCGGGCTGACGGTGACGTCGTTCGCCGGCTGGAGCGCCCTCTACGGCCTGGTCTGCAAGGCCCTGCCGCACCGGTCGTACGGCTGGCACTACCGCGTGGTGATAATGGTGCACGCCCTCACCGTCCTGACACTGTCCGCGATGTTTGGCGCCCTCTATAACCCGTGGCCTTTCACGCACCCAGGTAAGCTCCCTGTCCGTGTGTTCGTCCGTCCGTTCGTCGGTCTGTATGTTTGCCTATCCTGCTTATCTGTCTGTAGTACTATCTGGCTGTCTGCCTGATTGTCTGGCTGTCTGTAAGGTTGGCCGGCAGACTGTCTGTCTGTCTGTCTGTCTGTTTGTCATTATTATTATCTGTCTGTCCGATGCCCGGGTGGATGTCTGTCTATCTGGCTGTCTGTCTGTCTGTTTGTCTCTCTGTCTCCTATTTACAGCTGCATTGATCAGCCATGCACTTTTCTTCATCTCACAGGAGGCGTGTCTAACATCTACGAGATCAGCACCATCATCACATGCCTGGGCTACTTCCTCTTCGACATATGCTGGTGCGTCTGGTTCTACGACAAACAGACGCGTATCATGATCGTCCACCACCTGGTGTCCATCCTTGTCCTCGTGGCCTCCCTGTCCACCGGGCTGTCGGGCACAGAGATCGGCGCCTGCATCTTCCTGGCCGAGGTGACCAACCCCATGCTGCTGTTCCGCTGGTTCTTGCGCAGCTCGGGCCGGAAGGGGGGCGCCCTCTACGAGCTGAACGACTTCCTGTTCCTGGCCACCTTTGCCCTGTGCCGGGGAGGCGTGGGCACGTACTTCCTGTACCGCCACGCCTCGCACCCGCTGCCCAAGCCCTTCTTCAAGTTCGGCGGGCTGGCGCTCTACCTGGTCAGCATGGTGCTGCTGACGCAAATCCTCGCCTTCGCCTATCACAAGTATACGCGGCTGTTCCTGGAGTGGAGGTCAGGGCACGCGACCAACGTTGCAACAAAGTCGAAATGAGCGCCAAGCTAATGAACTTTTCCTTGCCTAAATCACGTCTGGGTCTTGAAAGGCCTTCGTCTCTGTCGGCTTTACAACTAAAGGCGCCGGTTTCAAGTTCAAAACAATGGACCATGCATACGCAGACTTCTCATCCAATTCAGCGAGGGCGCTGTTTGATCTTGAGCGTTGACCATGCGCAGAGATCTCGTCCGATGGTAGGCCTACTTCTTACCTCGGTGAGGGCGCTGTTTGATCTTATGACGTGCACGGACCGTACGCATACCATCCAATGGCATGCTTTTATTTTACCTCGGTGATGGTGGTGCATGATCCTGCGACGTGCAGCGCGTTTGTCTAAAGACAGGCCTTCCTTCGAACTCAGTTAGGGTGCTGTTTGATCATGTTATGTGCAAGGACCTCAAACAACTCCCGCCCAATGAGACACCTACCTCTGACCGCGTTGAGGGCGCTGTTTTATACTGTTTCTTCGCCCTCGGTGAGGGCGCTGTTTGATCTCGCTACGTTCACGGATCACGTGCATATCATCCAATGAAGAGCTTCATGAGCAAACGAGAACAAGCTTGGACGTATCAGGGAGCAGGGACAAATGGCCAGCACCAACATTTTAAGACAAAATCGACCGAAAGGATTCAACAGCTCATGATCCATCAAGTATTTTTTTTAGGGAACACAGAATGAATTCCGATGATTAATGAAATAATGAAATGGTTTTCATCCCAAGTAAAGTATATACATGGACGAACTATGAAGTAGAAAGAGATGATTATTGATGCTTTTTTTGGAGATTACTACCTTTGAATGAAATGTTTTAAAAGTTTTCTGTTAAACGAAGGAAGGGAATCGATCTGGGAATTTAGAACAAAAGATGTTCATGAAAAATACCATATGCTGCATTCTGTTTGAATAACAATAATATTATTGTCACTTGTCGTTGTAATCAAAACTGTGATTGAACCTTTTTTTTCCGAGGAGCTCTAGCGGTTTAATCAGATGAATCTTTTCTGCCGAGTTGAGCTAGTAATCATGCTTAATTCTTCATCGTTTTTTTGTCGTCCACTATTCAAAGCTGTCCTTTTTAAGCAAATTTGGCGAATCTTATAGTGCACAATACTTTGTTGTTTAAAAAATTGCGTTTAAACGTGAAATTATTGATTGTTTTTTATTCAGTGCCAACACGATACATCTTGCTACGTCATCAGACATTCCAGCTGAGTATAATGATAATATCTTTCTTTCGATTTCACAACTGATGCTGCACTAAAGTTGTTTAAGGTTTAACTGTTCACCGGGGCTCCGCCCATTGTTGCACGAGGTGTTGTTTTATTCAGTGTCTAATGAATTATTCATGAGGGACCGTGCATGCGCATTGCATCCGTGCCAGAGATACAGTAACTGGGACCGTTTTTTGGGACCTCGGCTTTAGCGCACTTCATCTGCTCAAAGCTTATTTATAAAAATGATTTATTTTTATTTAGGTCTTCACTTCCTCAGTCATGCAGACTGCCGCACTCGAGAACTATCTGTTGAGCAAAAATTCTCTCGAGGTCGTTAGCTCAGCACGTAGCTCTCGTGTGCGCTAAACTTTTGGTGAAATTTCTGCCTTAAGAGGCCGTGAGACCAATATCTATCCTGTTTGATTTTGTTCGCCTCTCGTGGATGAAAACCTGAGCTACGTGCTGCGCAAAAAAAAAGTAGCAACTAGCCAATGAAAGCGCACGCCCTATTCACGTGGATGCTAAAATCAAACAGGATAGATATTGGTCTCACGGCCTCTTGAGGCAGAAATCTCACTAAAAGTTCAGCGCACACGGTGAGCTACGTGCTGAGCTAACGGCCACGAGAGACTTTTTGCTCAGCAGATAGCTCTCGCGTGCGGCGGCGTAGGTCCATGCAAATGTGACCCGGCACAGTGACATGAGGAATGTCCCACCAAAACACTTTTCGAGTAAACAACGCCTGAAGTCAAAATATCTTCTCAATTCGATAAAAAAAAGGTTTTTTGTATTTTCGGAAAGTTAATGTATTGGAGGATATTATGCCCAAAGGATTTTTCCAAATCGGTCTATAAATGTTGAAAAAAAACGAGGATTTCGGGGGAGTGTTTGTGTACTGTTTTCATGAAAATGTAAAGTTCCTACCTTTTTAAATGGCCGCTTTCGAGGAATTAGAATGGTGCTGCTATAATTATTGTGCCTGGTACCAAATGAACGACCGAAGTCCCCTTGTACTATTTACAACAAAGTTCACACGGAAATAATTTTGATATCATTTGAAAGCTAATGGAATACTCTTTCACATCATTAGAAAATCTGAAAATCTCAAAAGTAGGGGTTATTCCTCATTATGCTGCGCCGGGTTACAAATTCGAAGCTCACACCCAAACAGTTGCAGACTGTTTAAGCTGTTAAGGGCATGGTCGTCTATTCGAGTCGCCCAAAGGCCCAACATTTGGCAGGTCCTGACATTTTTTATCCCGACGGGACCGTACCTAAATTCAAGAAGTATTACTCCCATCAAAGACGAACAGGAGCACAGATGCATCAAGTACATACAACCCGCATTGGGCTTGTGCACAGTTCCGTGCGCTGTTATAGGCCGTTTCGGAAATGAAGGCTTAGGCTCGGGCTTAGGCTTCGGTCATATTTTTTGTTATCTCACTCGTCATAATGTCACAGGCATCTAAAAACAAGCGTTTGGTCCCAGTTTCTCGGTGAATACCCTGTATACCCATCAAGCCATCAATACCTTCAAATTCGGAAACAAACCACGACCTGGACTTTTCCAGGTTTTTGTCAGACCGGAGACGAAGCCTGAGCCCGAGCCCAAGCCTTCATTTTCGTAAACGGCCATGGTCGTTGCCTCCATCGCGAAGCTGTCTCCTGAGATATCCGCTGTGACGTCAATGCGTCATGGCCCATTGTTCCAGAATGAAGGGAGGTGGGCGTTCGGTGCCTTTCTATGGCACGGGACGGCGCAAGTGATTGCGACTCCTGTGCGTTTCTAATGTTATTGCGAATAGGCTGGCAGGCGGCCTTCGACTGCTTGCCGTGTGCACACCATGTGCTTAATGGAAATATGACGAGAGGCTCCCGTATAACGCGCTGATCTCACGGTGCGGTACTATTCTTAAGGGTAGACCGCTTCGTTAACCATTGGCTGCTATTCGAAATCAAGGCTCAATCTCCGGCTCCCATCTCTGGCTCTGGCCCTTGCTCTGGCCCTGGCCCTGGCCCTGGCCCTGGCCCTGGCCCTGGCCCTGGCTCTGGCCCTGGCCCTGGCCCTGGCCCTGGCTCTGACTCTGGCTCTGACCCTGGCTCTGGCCCTGGCCCTGGCTCTGACTCTGGTTCTGGCCCTGGCCCTGGCCCTGGCTCTGGCTCTGGCCCTGGCCATGGCCATGGCTCTGGTCCTGGCCCTGGCCCTGGCCCTGGCCCTGGTACTGGCCCTGGCCCTAGCTCTGGCTCTGGTTCTGGCCCTGGCTCTGACTCTGGCCCTGGCCCTGGCTCTGGCCCTGGCTCTGGCTCTGGCCCTGGCCATGGCCATGGCTCTGGTCCTGGCCCTGGCCCTGGCCCTGGCCCTGGCCCTAGCCCTGTCTCTGGTACTGGCCCTGGCCCTAGCTCTGGCTCTGGTTCTGGCCCTAGCCCTAGCCCTGTCTCTGGTACTGGCCCTGGCCCTGGCTCTGGCCCTGGCCCTGGCTCTGGCTCTGGCTCTGGCTCTGGCCCTGGTCATGGCTCTGGCCCTGGCCCTGGCTCTGGCCCTGGCTCTGGCCCTGGCCCTGGCTCTGGCTCTGGCTCTGGCTCTGGCCCTGGTCATGGCTCTGGCCCTGGCCCTGGCTCTGGCCCTGGCTCTGGCCCTGGCCCTGGCTCTGGCCCTGGCTCTGGCTCTGGCCCTGTCCCTGGCCATGGCCATGGCTCTGGTCCTGGCCCTGGCCCTGGCCCTGGCCCTAGCCCTGTCTCTGGTTCTGGCCCTAGCCCTAGCCCTGTCTCTGGTACTGGCCCTGGCCCTGGCTCTGGCCCTGGCCCTGGCTCTGGCTCTGGCTCTGGCTCTGGCTCTGGCCCTGGTCATGGCTCTGGCCCTGGCCTTGGCCGTGGCCCTGGCTCTGGCCCTGGCTCTGGCTCTGGCTCTGGCACTGGCTCTGGCCCTGGCCCTGGCCCTGGCCCTACCTCTGGCTCTGGCCCTGGCCCTGGCCCTGGCCCTAGCCCTGGCTCTGGCCCTGGCCCTATCCCTGACCCTGGCCCTGGCTCTGAGTTCGGGGATCACACAAAGTTGACGCAGGGTTTTGGAACTTAATTCTCAAAGCAAAGGTAGGAACGGAAAACTAAACTGCTGGGAAACATATAACACAATTTATCAAAACTTTGCTGTACACTTGCCGTCCGTCCGTGTGACAAAATGGCGTTAACCCTCCCATTCACATCGCAGACGCGTCCAATATTCCTCCGCCACACATATAATGACATTATAGCGATGCATTGCACCACACAAGTTTATGCGAAACTTAAATGAAATTGCTACTGAATTATAAATCTAAAGAAATAAGGGAAAAAAAATGTAAACTGCTGGCCATGCAAACATGACAAGAATAACCAAAAATGAATAGATTTATTGTATTACAAAATAACACGTAGCAAAGAGCACTTGCTTGGACCAAGATTTTAACATCATTATATAGCCCTCTGGTTGAACAATTTTAACAATAAAAGAATGCCATGCAACATATCATTGATTCGTCGGGCCTTCTTGTGGAGTTTTTTTCTTTGGGGGTGAGCTTTGTTCATGAACATGACCAAGACATTCTCCTGATGACGGCCAGAGCATACTGGTCGAAACGTCGAGTTACCACTCAGGTTCTTTTTCAGAACCACACCTCTTCCTTTAAGAGACCTTATAATTATTATACATGGTGTCACCGCAAACCTTCCTATAATATTCATGAATATTCATGAATATTCTGAATATCCACAGGCCATTGGGCAATCGTGCGCAGGCGCGGGCCTGCATCTTTCCTGCGTGCGATGTCGCTTAACTGTGACCCGGCACAGCATAATGAGGAATAACCCCACTTTTGAGATTTTGAGCTTTTCTAATGATGTGAAAGAGCATACCATTAGCTTTCAAATGATTTCAAAATTATTTCCGTGTAAACCTTGTTGTAAATAGTACTGCAAGAGGACTTCGCTCATTCGTTTGGTACCAGACACAATATAGCAGTACCACTCTAACTCCTCGAATGCGGTCATTCAAAAAGGCAGGAACTTTACATTTTCATGAAAACAGTACACAAACACTCCCCAAAATCCTCGTTTTTTCAACATTTATAGACGGATTTCGGAAGAATCCTTTGGACATGATATCCGCCAATACATTAACTTTCCGAAAATATATATTTTTTTATTTTTTTTTTAAATCGAATTGAGAAAATACTTTGACTTCAGGCGTTGTTTACTCGAAAAGCGTTTTGGTGGGATATTCCTCATGTGGCTGTGCCGGGTCACAATGAGTCTCTAATAATAATTGTGATTTCTGGAAAGCTCAGAAGGTCTCAGACTCCATCAAGGGGACTAATTGAGAGTCATATAGAGCTGTCTTGTGGCGATACTGTCATCGCGGTGTCGTCAGGGATGGCAGTTGCTTTTTGACTGTCAGATCACGAGCCGTACGTTCGAGTGATGGCAACAATAATGGCGTCGCCGGATTGGCAACTGGGCATGCGCACTGCGAGCGTTCCAGATGGCCGTGGACCGCATATATACCATCACGATCCATATAATAGTGGTTCTTTTTGTTCCGTTTTTCCTGAGAGGCATTTTTTTCTATTGATTCGAGGACATCAATTATTGAGCGATCGATGCTTTGCTGGGGGCGATCGATCCTTAGGATCCAGGGAGAGAGAGAGGGAGATCGAGAGTGAGAGGGAGGGAGGGAGAGAGGGATGGAGAGAGGGGGAGGGAGAGAGAGAGAGAGAGAGCGAGAGAGAGAGGGGGAGAGAATGAGGAGAGGGGGAGAGCTAGAGAGGGAGAGGCGAGAGGGAAATCGAGAAATAGGGAGAGGGAGGGATGGATGGATGGATGGATGGAGGGGCTGATCAGGGAAAGAGATGAGGGGGAGAGAGGGAGAGGTTAGAGAGAGGGGAAGGTATGGAGGAAGGGAGGGAGGGAGGAAGGGAGAGGGAGAGAGATGGGGGAGAGGGGGAGAGAGGGAGAGGTGAGAGGGGAAGGGATGGAGGAAGGGTGGGAGGAAGGAATTAGGGAGAGGGAGAGAGATAGGGGCAGAGTGGAGAGAGAGGTGAGAGATAGAGGGGAAGGGATGAGGAAGGGTGGGAGGGAGGGAGGGAGAGAGAGATCGAGAGAGGGAGAGAGAGCGCGGGAGGGAGATCTGAGAGGGAGGGAGGGAGAGAGAGGGGAGGGAGAGATAGAGAGAGGGGGAAGGGATGGAGGAAGGGAGGGGAGGAAGGGATGAGGGAGAGGAATTAGGGAGGGAGAGGAAGGGAGGGAGAGGAAGGGAGGGATATCGAGGAAGGGAGGGAGAGGAAGGGAGGGAGAGGGAGGGATCGAGGTATAGCGATCGAGGGAGAGAGAGAGAGAGGGAGAGAGGGTAGAGTGAGAGAGAGAGAGAGAGAGAGAGAGAGAGAGAGAGAGAGAGAGGGTGAGAGAGAGATGGCGGATCAGAGGAAGGGAATCGACTGCACATGCATTAGCATGTACAAGCAGAATATGCATTATTGATTATGTTGGTATATTTCACAGTGCCGTCTACGAGCGACCGCAGCATCTCCATCATTTCTACATTATCACAGATCCAGCGGAGCCTTCTGTAAAATAGTTCCCCCACTCTCCAGCCACTGGGTTCCATTCACTCACTCCGAGCGAACCACTCTAAAAACCCACAACTATAAAGGACCCGTTTTTTGACCCAATTCGGGAGAGGAGCGATCAACATCATTCGTTGCACGGGCAACCCGCCAGACGGCCACGCGTCGCGCGCACATACAGTGTGTCGGCTTTGTGACCTCGCTGCGTTAACCACATTACGCTAGCGCCACGCAACGCACACCGCACGAACGCACGGGATACAGTGTGAGGACATTATGCGAGGAGACTGGGTACCAGACCTGCATTCCGCACGACCCAACGACGGAGGTCCCCCCCCCCCACCCCCAGTCAGTCGCCTTCCAAAACGCGGTGAACGTCGACAACCCTCCCCCCCCCCCTCTCCTCCCCTTTCCTCTCAGTGGTATTTTTAAGTGTGGGGCCGCCGCGAGTGTACACAGTAATCAATCGGACGGTGTACGAACGTTGATGGCAACACTGTATCGGCGAGAGATTCCCATCGCACCGCGTTCTCGCTGGAGAAATAGCCGGCTGGAATCTGCTCCCTGTTGTCTGCGAGAGGGGGAGGGCTGAATTGGGTGAGTAGCAATGACTGTCATGGCTCGTTAGACTATTGAGAATTTATGGGTTGGGGAGAGAGAGAGAGAGAGAGGGGGGGGGATTTCCTCAAAGAGAGAGAGAGAGAGAGGGAAGCAGCCAGTACCCAAATAAACCCACAACGAAACCGTGTATATACGCGCGAACGCTGTAGCAATGCTAGTGCATCCTTATACGCAGTATATGCGTATACGTACGTACGACTCAATTGATTCAGTTGCATGTGACGGTGAACGCTTCAGATAACGCAGCGTTCTTGCGTTCATCTAGCTTTGTGTGTGTGTTTTATTTTTTTGGGGGGCAAGGAGGAGGGAGGCTTACACTATTCCACACGAAAACGATTCGAAGGTTTGTCTTATTATACCTTGCGTAATTATAATTAGGAGACATCAGGTCACTCCGGCACGAACGCAGTGACCATAATACAACCGATGTCTAATGTGCAGCATTTCTACGAAATGGTTTGTTTTCTTCTCCAACCCCTGTATCAAAATGGATTTGCGTATAACGGTCTTATCGCTATGATGGTTGCGTGTTTACAAACCACGCGTTCTGCGAGACGTTACAGGTACTGTACGGGAGGGTATAATATAATCGGGCCTGTGAAATACACCACCCTCCTTTTCTCTTGCTGTTTTTCTAACCCCGCCGTCAGCTATTACAAGGAAGTTCTAATCACGTCGAAGCTGGGTACGCTGCCATTGCGGAAGCGGCACTGTAGTTTCTTCCACAGCGCACATGCGCGTATATACACAGCGCTCTTGGCACACGCACTACTACATCCTGTACTCGTTGACTGTGTTGTAAAACATACCCCCCCGAAATAATCAACGAACACCCAGTACGTCTACATAATAGAATTGATTTTTTTTCTCCCTCCTTCCCCCCTCCCTCGCTCCCTCATCTCCCCTCGCTCTCTCTTTCTTCATCTCTCTCCCACGTTCTCTCCCTCTCCCCCTCTCTCCCTTCTCTCTCCCCTCTCTTCCTCTCTCCCTCTTTACCAGCTCTCCCACCCTCTCTCCCTCCCTCTTCCCCTCTCTCTCCCTCCCCCTTTCTCTCTCCCTCTTCCCCTCTCTCTCCATGTGTCTCCTTCCCTCCCCCCTTCCCCTCTCTCCCCTCTCTCTCCCCGTACCGGTACGTCTTTCCCTCACTCTCCCTCTCTCCCTCTCTCTCCCTCTCCCCTCTTCCTTCCCCCGTCTCTGTCCCCCTCTCCCCCTCTCCCTCTGCCTTCCTCCCTCTCCCCATTCCCCTCTCTCCCCTCTCTCTCACCCTCTTTCCCTCCCCTCCCTCTCTGCCTCTCTCTCCTCCTCCCTCTACCCCTCTTTCTTTCCCCCGTCTCTGTCCCCCTCTCCCCTCTCTCTCCTTTTCTCTCCCCTCTCTCCCCTTTTCTCTCCCCTCTCTCCCTCTGTCTCCCTTCCCCTCTCTCCCTCTGTCTCCCTCCCTCTCCCCTTCCCCCCTCTCCCCTCCCTCTCTCCCTCTCTCCCTCCCTCTCCCCTCTCTCCCATTCTCTCCCCCTCTCTCCCTCTGTCTACCTCCCTATTGGGCCTTTAAAGTTGAAGCCTTGGTTTCATTTGTCAAAACGCAGTATAACATTAAAAAACGAGGCCAAAGTCCTCCCGTGTTCATGATGCTTTGTACTAAATGCTTTTAATTTGTACATCGGAAAGATCGGAAAACATCAATGTTCACAGTTTTTCTTCTAATTTACACAGTTTGTAGATGGTCATGATAGAATCCCCATGTTGAAATCTGACGGTCTGGGATGCTGTATTTCTCGAGAAATCTTCACTCAAACATCGACAAATAGTTTACGACTCGCGAGTCATAAACTATTTCTTGCACTTCAGAACGGTGCGAAAAACCTTGACAGTTTTTTTTGCCTTTTCCTATACTTTCTCAGGTTACCATTTGAGCTAAAACCTTCGCAGGATTCCATTTTTGGAATGTTTAATGGTTTACTGACACACAAAGTGTGGCAATCAGTTGACTTTTACCAATGTTGTATAGGGCCTTTAACAGAAGAACTATAAGAGAAAGAGTATACCATTAGCTTTCAACTGATATCAAAATTATTTCCGTGTGAACTTTGTTGTAAATAGTACAAGGGGACTTCGCTCGTTCATTTGGTACCAGACACAATATAGCAGCACCATTCTAACTCCTCGAACGCGGTCATTCAAAAAGGCAGGAACTTTACATTTTCATGAAAACAGTACACAAACACTCCCCGAAATCCTCGTTTTTTTTAACATTTAGAGACAGATTTCGGAAAAATCCTTTGGACATAATATCCTCCAATACATTAACTTTCCGAAAATAAAAAAAATAAAAAAAAATGTATTTTTTATCGAATTGAGAAGATACTTTGACTTCAAGCGATGTTTACTCGAAAAGTGTTTTGGTGGGATATTCCTCATGTGGCTGTGCCGGGTCACATATCCGTGCGCACTGCACACAAGGTCTGCCCCTTTTTTTCCCCCATGCAGTATAAACACAGACAAAGATACTCGTAAGTCACAGTGTGAATAGCTAGCAGTCTGCTAGCGCGATGGGGGGGGGGGGGACGGAATCGAGTTGTCGACACTGCGGGTTGGAACTAATCGAATGTCGACTTCGATGAGAGACTGGGGGAAATGAAATTAAGACGACCGAATTTGATAGCACCCCTGTCCCTCCGATATTCTTCTCTCTGACGTGCACAGGCTCGTGGACAAACTAAAGTCATTCATTGTTGACACAAACAAGGAATCATTGTTTGTGCTTGAGGTCGTGCAACCTTTGAAAAAGTCTATCTATTTGGTGAGATATTATTCATTGGAAGGAAGAGAATTTGAAAAGGAAGAATAAGACGAAGACGAAGACGAAGAAGAAGAAGTCAGCAGAAAAAGAAGAAGAAGAGGAAAAATAAATTGACGAAGAAGAATAATAGAAAGAGGAGGAGGAGGAGAAGGAGGAGGAAGAGGGAAGGATGGAAGAGGAGGGGAGGGGAGGAGGAGAAGAAGAAGGAGTAGACGGAGGGGAGAAGGAGGAGGAGGGAAGGATGAAGAGGAGGGGAGGGGTGGAGGAGAAGAAGGAGGAGAAGTATGATGAGGGGAAAAGGAGGAGAATGAGGAGGAGGAGATGGAGGAGGAGGAAGATGAGGAGGAGGATGAAGAGGAAGAGGAGTAGGAGAAGGATGATGATGATGATGAGGAGATGGTGGAGGAGGAAGAGGAAGAGAAGGAGGAGGAAGAGGAGGAGGAGGGGGAGGAGGAGGAGGAGGAGAAGGAGGAGGAGGAGGAGGAGGAGGAGAAACGAAGACTACTGTATTATGTTGTAGGTTTGTTTGCCGTCTCCTCGAAAATCCAGACATTGGAGCAGAAGGAGGAGGAGTAGGAGTAGGGGAGAAGGAGGAGGAGGAGGAGATGGAGGAGGAGGAGGAGATGGAGGAGGAGGAATTTGAGGAGATGGAGGAGGAGGAGGAGGAGATGGTGGAGGAGGAAGAGGAGCAGGAGGAGGAAGAGGGGGAAGAGGAGGAGAAGGAGGAAGAGGAGGAGAAGGGGAGGAGGGGGAGGAGGAGGAGATGGAGGAGGAGATGGAGGAGATGGAGGAGGAGGAGGAGGAGGAGGAATGAAGGCTGCTGTATTATGTTGTAGGTTTGTTCGCCGTCTCCTCGAAAATCCAGACATTGGAGCAGATGACATTTCAAGCAAGAGCCAGAATGATTGTTCTAAAAAGAGAGATGACAAGAACCAGCGTGTTCATCGATGTGTAATGCATCTCCCAAGTGTGCTCCCTCTGTCAATACCAGACAACCAGGCAGTGCCAACGAGAGACCAACTCAAATGAGCCCCATGCACGTACACGTACGTACGTGTATACATGTACATGTGCAATGACTGACACTGATACACACGCACCCACCACCCACCCACTGCATGCAGCAAAGGGGTGGTCGAAAAGGGAAACGACCTCGCTCGATCAAAAATGTCACCGGCTGTACATGTACATGTTCGGTACATTATTTACCGCGAGTGTGGTGGAAAAAAAAAAGAAGAAGACAAAAATACGTCTGCACTATACATGGCTCCCTTACTCATTCGGATTACGAAGCCAGCCGCGCTATTGTGTCTCACTACAGGGATAATGCCATCTTCGTTTTGACTCCTGGTGGAGTTGCTAGCTCCTTTGTGTCCCATGCACTCCCTCTTCATTTTTTCAGGACGCAAAATCGATCTTGCAACATTCTAGCGAACAAAGAGAGGCTCTTCGCGGACAAGAGGTTTAAGGTCTGCGTATCGAATTGGCTTGTGTTTTTTGATGGGGACTCCGCTTTGCTTTGTGTGAGTTGCGAGCGCGTATATAAGGGGGAGAGAGGGATGGGAGTGGGGAGGGGGAGGAGGGGGGAGGGAGATGGGGAGATGGAGGAGGAGATGAAGGAGGAGATGGAAGGGAAGGGAAGGGGTAGGGGTGGGGTAGGGGAGGGGGAGAGGAGAGGAAGGTGGATGGCGATTATGATAAATTATGGTATGATAATGATATTGATGATGATGATGATGGTGATGGTGATGATGATGATGATGATGATGGTGATAGTGATGATGATGTTGGGGCTGGAAGGGGAGAATGAGGAGGAGAACGAGAAAGAGGAGAAGAGGAAGAGGAGGAGAACGAGGAAGGTGAGGAGAACGAGGAAGAGGAGGAGAAAGAGAAGGAGGAGGAGAAAGAGGAGGAGGAGGAGAAAAAGGAGGAGGGGAAAGAGGAGGAGGAGAAAGAGAAGGAGGAGAAAGAGGAAGAGGAGGAGAAAGAGGAAGAGGAGGAGGCGAAAGAGAAGGAGGACGAGAAAGAGGAGAAGAAGGAGGAGAAGGGGTTGAGGGGGTATTGTCTGTGAACAGGGGGATGTCTGAGGGGGGATTGTTGTCGACACCAGCGCGTTCATAATATTTTTGGGAGCGCGGTCAAGACTCCGATCTTTGCGTCTCTGACGCAATCCCGAAGGCCGCCCTCTCTCGTCGTGCTCTGACGTCATGGCGTCATCATCCACGGTCTCCTCCCTTAATCCAAAATGGCGGTGGGTGTCTTTTTTTGAAATCGCAGGATTTTCTGAGATCACCTTTCCCCCCTCAGTCGCTCACGGCAAAGAGAGCCCGAAAGTCGGCACGGTAGATTCACAGCGTATAATTATAGAATGTTTGAAGTGACAACCGTGCACACCGTGTTTGCATGTCGCATCCGGACTCAAAATTGTTTAGACTTACCGAGGCCGCACCCGGAACGATTTGACACCGCACGTCCGGTCTCAAATCATATCACACTTACAGAATGATCGCCCGAAGCTTTTTTTGGCTCGTGATCAACAATGCGCGGCTATTAATAAAACTTTAACTCAATACGATGCGTGGCCTTGCATTACATCCACGCGGTTTTTATGTGTCATAATTTCTAACTTTTTGTCTTGGCTTTGAGCGTCGATTGACGTCAAAGCAGTGGAGTGCACCACCCTATACGATAATAATTATGAATGTCCCATTGTGCAGCGTAAATGACGGCATTTGACGATAAGAGATCGCTTCATCTTTCCGTCACAACCGAGACGGACTTCGGGCCCTATTTTGTGCGGTCCCTTTCTCATTGTTCCCGCCAAGAATTGAGGAAGCACCGCCCGCAGAGATTATAAATAAGACTAGAGGGGACAAAAAAAAGCTTGAGACGCTGAAAGGAGCGTTCGAGCTTGTTCAGAAACTCGCATACGCATACGCATACGCATACGCGCACGTATGAGACGCCCGCAATGATCATGGGCCACATTATTTTAAAGTCGCATAATAATTATACGTGCCGATTTACACACGAAATTGGCCATTGAACCCCCGGGTTGTCTAATCTAAGGTTCACTTAATCTACAGCATGTTATTTTAATCGCAATGGCTGTTGTTACGGCAGTCGTCTGTGTGGTTCCCTGACTTGATTGTATTTCGTCAGCATTGCAGGCTGGTTGAACCAGTCTATTAGCTGATAGTCTGGTTCCAAGAGCTAAACATCCTGACAAACACTGTGAAGTCAGGGAACCACACGGACGACTGCCGTAACAACAGCCACTGCGTATTTTAATAAGACTCCAAAGGCCCCTTATTAATTAAGAAAGATGACGTTTTGGGGTTCACATTTTATGATAATCAGCTCGGCGGAGCCATGTTGGATCAATATAGTGTGCTGCAACCACAGACATAGGCCCTTTTCCAAAACCCGGCTTAGGCTCAGGCTCCGGCTTTGTCTTTCTTTGTTTCGTCAATTTTCAAGTACAAGGCATGGAAACGGTAGGCCTTTGGCTTCGTTTTGGAATGTTACACTGCATTTTGAAAAAGAATCCAAAGCTTCAACTTCAACAAAGAACTCCAACCTGTGTTTTCAGCTTTTGGATAACAGAGACGAAGCCGGAGCCGAAGCCTAAGCCGGGTTTTGGAAAAGGCCCATAAATTACCTATAGACGGACAACATCGGGCGCTAGACTGTAATTTCAGGACGCGTGAAAAACCATGGGCAAACTTGTTCGTCACGTCACACGGACGGACGTACGCACACAAACTCAGTGCAAGATTACGCATACTTGCCCGCCATCCACGAGAACAATGACCGCCAAAGTTTGATTCGTTATTATTTCTAATAAAACACGCAAATACATATCTGTAATGGAGTATGGAGTCATCTCTGAAAAAGGCTTTTGATCTCAATCAGCATGGTTTCATCCAAAAAATCCAGTTTGAATCCATCATTCCGAGATTTCTCCATGTGTTTGTGCACATTGTTCATCTACTTCTGCCCATGGTTTCATATTTAGTCGGGCGCCGTCACCATTACAGTATCCTGACGTCGTTTTCCATAGGCGTTGTGTATGGCTGTCGGTCTATAGGTTATTTGTGTCAGTGGCTACAACCCGGAGTGTACCTCGACATGCTATTTTGTTCTTGTTCATCTCACAGCATTTGTTGCCAGTGGAGACGTCCCCACACCCTCATCGACGCGGGAAAGCCCGGCCAGCGGTGGCGTCACGGCATGGAGCTGGTCAGATTCATCTATCTGACGGCCATGACGACGGCGACGTGGAGCGCCCTCTACGGCCTCCTCTGTCGCTTCCAGGCGCACAGGTCCAGCGAGTGGAACTCGCGCGTGGTCTCCATGGTGCACGCTATAGTCAGCCTGATGCTGACCTCTGTGTTTGGATTTTTCTACAATCCCTGGCCGTTTACTGACCCAGGTACAGAAAAAAAGCTAAACGTTATTCTTCCTTCTTTCCTGCCCGTCTGCCTGCCTGCCTCTCTCCCTGCCTCCCTGCCTCCCTGCCTCCCTCCCTGCCTCCCCCTGCCTCCCCTCCCGCCCTCTCTCCACCCTCTCTTTCCCTACCTCTATATCTCTTCCTACCTCTATAATTATCTCTCCCCCTCTCTCCCCCTCCCCTCCCTCTCTCCCTTTCACTCATATCTCTCCCTTTCACTCTCTCACTCTCACTCTCTCTCTCTCTTTTTCTCTCTCTCTATCTCTCTCCCTCTCTCCCCTCTTTCAATCTCTCTCTGTCACTCTCAGTCTCGCTGTGTGTCTGTCTGTCTCTCTCTCTTTCTCTCTCACTCTCCCCCTCTCTCTCTCTCTCTCTCGCTTTCCCTCTCCCCCCTCTCTCTCCCTCCCTCTCCCCCTCTCCCCCCTCTCTCTCTCCCTCCCTCTCCCCCTCTCCCCCCCTCTCTCTCTCTCCCTCCCCTCCCCCTCTCTCAAAATCACCAGGTAGCAGTTACTTCATGAACCATTCACTCGCAGTTGTTGTTGTTTTTGTTTTGTCTTACAGGCGGCGAGATCAACGAGTACGAGACCTTCGCCATCACGGTCTCCAACGGCTACTTCGTCTTCGAGTTCCTGCGGGGCAGCCTGGTGGCCGGGGGCCACAACGCCGCCATGGCAGTCCACCACGTCGTCTGCATCCTCTTCGGCAGCGCCTCCCTCCTGGCCGGCGTCTCGGGCACGGAGATCTGCTTCAGCCTGCTCCTGGCCGAGCTGACCAACCCGATGCTGCAGGGCCGCTGGTTCCTGCGCTCCTGCGGCCGGGCCGGAAGCCCCCTGTACGAGGCCAACCAGCTCCTCTTCCTCGTCCTCTTCGTGGCCATACGCCTGGGCGTGGGCTCCTACTGGCTCTACACCTACCTGCCGGACCGGCGGCCGCACCCGTTCTTCAAGGTGGGCGCCACGCTCCTCTACCTGGTCGGCTGGGTCTTCATGGCGCAGATCCTGGGCGTGGTGCACCGGAGGATCCGCCGGGGCGGCGCCGGCGGTTCGAACGGCGACGGTGACGGCTCGAAGGGTCGGGGCATCAAGACCCCGATCAAGTGACTGTGGCCCACCACCCACGCCAATTATTCTCAAACTCGTCTGAAATGTAGCGGGAGATTGAGGGGAGGGGGATTGACAGCAACCATACGGGAACCCTGTGCGGCTTTAGACAGTTTTGTTTGTTTTTGTTTTTGTAAACAGTAACCTTTTTTTCGAAGCGTGGACTGTCTGGCCTCTCGTGGTCTGACATTTCGACGCTCGGTCGATCCTAGCAGGACCTTTCCGCCTCTGAGAAAGGTCGTGCTAGGATCGAATCGTCGATCTTTCTCGATTAATTCGATTTGCATTTTGGTTAGGCCTCTTGTCAAAAAGATAATCGGTTGGGTATCGGATGATTTGACATTTCCGATGTCGTTTCCACCGGATAGCCATCGTGAATTTTTCACCCCAGAGTCCAGTATACAATCGGCTTTCTACCGGGGGAAAATGTATCGGTCGGATGAATTCAACCGGCACTCAACCGATGATCTTTTTGACAAGAGGCCTTATCGATTTCAGTACGCCGATTGCAACATTTTGGTAATTGTAATCAGTAAAAATGGATAATCAGTAAGTTTGATGGCATTTTGTTTGGTTGGACCTGGCCTTGAACCCGAGACCTCTGGTTTGACACACCAGCGCCCTCACCGCCCGGGCTATGCCCAGTCCCTATAGATGGCGGCCTTTCCACAGTTAGTCAGCTATTATTAGCTAGGGGTACGGGCATTGGTCAGAGACGCGATTCAACTATTAATGGACCTTTCCCATAAAAAAATATGCAAATTAGACCTAGCGCATGCGATTAACTAAATTGGTGGGCAAGCGGGCTGCCAACCAATCATAGTTTTCCACGGGCGTGCGCGCGTTCCTTCCCACTAACAGTTTGGCGTGCGGTCATTGGCTATTCAGCGTCTCCTGCGCGCGTATTTCGAAAACCTGCACGCAACGCGCGCTCGTTTGCCCACCAATTTAGTAAAGCGCATGCGCCAGCTCTTATTTGCATATTTCATGGGAAAGGTCCATTGCCGTAATCTCCAGGGATGATCACCACGCCCCCAATTTTGGTTCTTATGCAAACTGCCATTGCTGTAAACCTGGCCCACTGCAACAACAGCATTTGTGACCCGGCACAGCATAATGAGGAATAACCCCCACTTTTGAGATTTCGAGATTTTCTAATGACGTTGAAAGAGTATACCATTAGCTTTTAAATGATATCAAAATTATTTCCGTGTGAACTTTGTTGTAAATAGTACAAGGGGACTTCGCTCGTTCATTTGGTACCAGACACAATATAGCAGCACCATTCTAACTGTAACCATTCTAATTCTAACATATTTTTAATATGCAGGGCCCCGATGGAAATCAGTTTAAAACTGTTTGGGCATACCCTGGGTAAAGAAACGGAATAAATAGAATAAAAACTCATCGAAAGCGGCCATTCAAAAGGCAGGAACTTTATATTTTCATGAAAACAGTACACAAACACTCCACCGAAATCCTCGTTTTTTTCAACATTTAGAGACGGATTTCGGAAAAATCCTTTGGACATAATATCCTCCAATACCTTGAATTTCCGAAAATACAAAAAAGCAAAAACAATTTTTTTTATCGAATTGAGAAGATACTTTGACTTCAGGCGTTGTTTACTCGAAAAGTGTTTTGGTGGGATATTCCTCATGTCGCTGTGCCGGGTCACATTTTTCACTTTACGTTTTTGTTAAGCAAACAAAAAAGTCATTTAATGATTACCAAAACAAATCTTGCGAACTGGCTACTGACGTAACTGCCCCCCCTCCCCCCCCCAAAAAAAATTCAATCGTGTGTGGCTTTGAAAGCAAAATGTTGCAAACAGGGCCCAATTTCATAGAACTACTTAAGCGTGAATATCTGCCAAGCAGGAAAGGTCTTTCTTGTATCAAGTAGGCCTACGAACAGCATTTCGATGTGACGCAGATTGCTTTTGACTTGTATCCCATCGTTCTTTACTTAGCAGGAAACTACAGTGAAGTTTGGGTAGGCAAGGGACCTCACGAATCGCTTTTTTTTCTACGCAGTGGCTGTTGTTACGGCAGTCGTCCGTGTGGTTCCCTGACTTGATTGTATTTCGTCAGCATTGCAGGCTGGTTGAATCAGTCTATTAGCTGATAGTCTGGTTCCAAGAGCTAAACATCCTGACAAATACTGTGAAGTCAGGGAACCACACGGACGACTGCCGTAACAACAGCCACTGCGTTTTTTCTATGCTTGAGAAAATTTTGGCAGCAATTTAAGCAGCTGTATGAGATTGGACCCTGCTTGTTGTCTCCAATGATCAAAATAATTAAAGGGCCCAACGTTTCGATACCATATAGCAGGATTGTTCTCAAAGGCATGCAGTGGAAAGTACAGCTATAAGATTGAAACGTTTCGCTCTCGTAGTGTTTGGGAAGAACCATAGAGCTCTATAAATAACCTAGAGTGCGCACTCCACTATCGACGCGCGGTACGAACGTGTGCCGACATGGACGCGCATCCGCCATTACCAAAGAGGGCAACTTCAGCTCGAAGTGCCCGGATGTCAGTAGCAATCGCGCGTAATATGAATGGGGAAAGGTATATAGCCGACAGGTTGTGAATGCGGAAACTAAAATGTTATAGAAATGGTTTTTAGTAATGAAAAGAAAGGCCATCAATACCTCAAGGGATTGGCGAATTTTAATGTCCTACTTTCGTTTGTAAAAATAGGGGATTAGTTTGCCCCATAGAGATCCATGCATTTGCACCTCTTTGGTCATGGCGTCGCAGTCCCCTTGTCGGCACGTGTCACGCGATGACGGCACAGTTTATTTATTGAGCTGTATGGGAAGAACCATCAAAATGGTATTCCCCCAAACGATAAATCGATATCTTCGAGTACGCGACCAATAGTATTTATACATTTTTAGGGCGCAATAGTTGCGTTTCCCATGCACGCAATATTTGCAATTCACAGTAGTGCGCCCTCAAGAGTTTGCAATGCGTTTGCTAATCACAATGCGTGGAATCTGTCGACACAATGCACGTCTGAAAAAAGGGCTCGATATGTCTTGAAGGTTTGCATGCTGGAAATACTAAGTAGAAGGTTTGCGGTGACACCATGTAGCAGTAACTCTGAAAAGGGCCGGTAAAGGGTCGACAGATTCCGCGCATTGTGATTGGCCAACGCGTTGCAAACTCTTGAGGGCGCACTTTTGCGAATCGCCCGTATCGCAAATGAATCCGGATTGTCATGGAGGCATTTTCACTCTGCAGTTCATAGATTATGACTTTCCCTCGTCGAGGATGTAATACAACGGAGGGGTTACCCTAACCGGCGTGTATAGTTATAGCGCTGTATGCTCAATGATTTGCCTGATTGCCTGCCTTAAAAGAAAAACCCCAAAACAAAAACACCAACACCAAAAAGCAGGAGTCGCGGCCCGTGGGTTCGAATCCAATCTGACCTGCCTACTTTCTTTGTCAATAATGCAGACAATCAGGCAAAGCCCTGAGCATACAGTCGGGTAAACTTCAAACGCAGCTCTCAATCAATTCTAGAACATAGCACGTCTGCGTGGATTTTTCCACATTAACCAATTATTGCAATCACTATAAATTATTATCATCGAAGGAAAAGATGTATAAACAATTGAAGACGTAACACGGTAGTAGTCAATCTCACAAGAGACGAGGTGTTTCCATTCGAAATCCACTGTGCACTTTTTAGCAATATTTCTTAGATTTGTACAGTTGTACTTAACATGTTAGCGTTGGAATTCCCACAATTGCTTCGCCTGTCTTACTGCTATAAGCAGGGCAGATTTCTCGATGTTCTCCGGCTCCGTAGATAAGTGAAGAGTTGTGGCAGTCAACTCGGTAGGAATTGTTCAAGGACCCCATTTTCACCAAACCCGGGATCTGGCTCGAGCTCTGGCTTTGTCCCCGTTTCACGAAGCCACCAAAATAGTACCTAGATTACCTAATAAAATTATAGGCCCTTTTCCAAAGCCTGGCTTAGGCGCAGGCTCCGGCTTTGTCTCCAGTTCTTTCATCCATTTTAAAGCACAAGGCATGAAAACAGGAAGCCTTTGGCATCATTTTTGAATGTTTGACTGAGTTTTGTAAAGGAATTCAAAGCTTCAACTTCAACAAAAAAAACCAACTTGCATTTCAGCATTTGGATAACTGAGACGAAGCCGGAGCCGAAGCCCAAGCCGGGGTTTGGAAATGTGTCTAGCAAAATAACACGGGCGATTCGCAGTAGTGCGCCCTCAAGAGTTCGCAACGCGTCGGCCAATCACAACTGCGCGGAATGAAAATAATGGTCGATAAGTCTTGAAGGTTTGCATGGTGGAAATACTAAGTGGAAGGTTTGCGGTGATACCATGTAGCACCTCTCTTTCCTGAAGGAGTGTGGCTCTGAAAAGAGCCGGTTAAGGGTCGAAAGATTCCGCGCATTGTGATTGGTCAACGCGTTGCAAACTCTTGAGGGCGCACTGTTGTAAATCCCCCGCATTGAGAGGCCATAGCTATTAATTGCAGAGTCTTCTGATGCACCTACGTAGGGCCTACTGTTCAGAGGAAGTGGAGGCTGTACCTAAGGGCAAAACCTTCATATTCATAGAAATTGTCGTATCGCACAACATGACTTTGCCATTATAAGATTAGCCACAGATATTACTTTCATTCGGGATGTTTAATTGTGGCCTATTATCTGCCGGATCACGCACACGAGTGCTTGTGTATTAATTTGGATCGAAAAGAAGTTTATAAAAAATTATGCATTCCAAAAGTATTTCCGAATTTATATCCCACAGTTGCCGATTGAGGGCGCTGTATAGAATGATTGTTTCAATGGCTGACATATTTTGTTTGGTATTACCTATAGACGGACAATACATCGGGGCCAGACTAACGCTTTTGCAGTTTCGGGCGCGCTGCCCTCTCCCTGCCGGCTGGCTGATCTTGTAACACAGGGCTAGTCTCTTTTCAAGCGCTTTTCTGATCACGGCTTTCCAAGATGGCGACTTCCATGAACTTAGCCTCTGTCGCCCCCTATTGGTCGTCTATGGGTTTAGTGACGTCGGTGAATCTTACACACATCGATCGCTGGGTTGCATTGCACAAAACGCCCGCAAAGTGTTTAACCATTGCCCAAAGTGTAACTCACAGTGAACATTATAGTGATATTATTCTCAACCAGGTTTTTGTTATCGCTTATGCGTTATGTTATGTGGAAGACGAACCGCTTAGAACTTCTTGTATCCACACCATTTACAATGTCTCAAACGGAATATTGGTACCATCGTAACTATGCACTTTTTCAAAGAAACCAGTGGATTTTTGCTAGTGACAGTAACTGTTTAAAGAATGGATGTTTCATTACGTAGGGAAAACAAATGATAATTATTTCATGCAAAAAATTAATGTGGTAAGTCGTTTCGGCGATATAGTCCTTTCTATGTACATGTACAAGATGAGCTCGAGAATAATATTCATAAACACCAGTCTGTACTGTGTACTGTTGTTCAATCGTGTGGCAACGTAGAATTTGGCGCCCCTTTTTGACTGGCGGGCGAGAACGACTCCTGATAGGCCAGCTGTGGGTTGACTGGGGGAGGGGGCATGCCATAGCAATGAATGAGGCCGAGGTCGAGCTCAACTCGGATAGGCCAGCTGTGGGTGGACTGGAGGAGAAGGCATGCCATAGCAATGAATGAGGCCGAGGTCGAGCTCAACTCGGATAGGCCAGCTGTGGGTGGACTGGAGGAGGGGGCATGCCATAGCAATGAATGAGGCTGAGGTCGAGCTCAACCTGGATAGGCCAGCTGTGGGTGGACTGGAGGAGGGGGCATGCCAGAGCAATAAATGAGGCCGAGGTCGAGCTCAACTCGGATAGGCCAGCTGTGGGTGGACTGGAGGAGGAGGCATGCCATAGCAATGAATGAGGCCGAGGTCGAGCTCAACTCGGATAGGCCAGCTGTGGGTGGACTGGAGGAGGGGGCATGCCATAGCAATGAATGAGGCCGAGGTCGAGCTCAACTCGGATAGGCAAGCTGTGGGTGGACTGGAGGAGGGGGCATGCCATAGCAATGAATGAGGCCGAGGTCGAGCTCAACTCGGATAGGCCAGCTGTGGGTGGACTGGAGGAGGGGGCATGCCATAGCAATGAATGAGGCCGAGGTCGAGCTCAACTCGGATAGGCAAGCTGTGGGTGGACTGGAGGAGGGGGCATGCCATAGCAATGAATGAGGCCGAGGTCGAGCTCAACTCGGATAGGCCAGCTGTGGGTGGACTGGAGGAGGGGGCATGCCATAGCAATGAATGAGGCTGAGGTCGAGCTCAACCTGGATAGGTCAGCTGTGGGTGGACTGGAGGAGGGGGCATGCCAGAGCAATAAATGAGGCCGAGGTCGAGCTCAACTCGGATAGGCCAGCTGTGGGTGGACTGGAGGAGGAGGCATGCCATAGCAATGAATGAGGCCGAGGTCGAGCTCAACTCGGATAGGCCAGCTGTGGGTGGACTGGAGGAGGGGGCATGCCATAGCAATGAATGAGGCCGAGGTCGAGCTCAACTCGGATAGGCAAGCTGTGGGTGGACTGGAGGAGGGGGCATGCCATAGCAATGAATGAGGCCGAGGTCGAGCTCAACTCGGATAGGCCAGCTGTGGGTGGACTGGAGGAGGGGGCATGCCATAGCAATGAATGAGGCCGAGGTCGAGCTCAACTCGGATAGGCCAGCTGTGGGTGGACTGGAGGAGGGGGCATGCCATAGCAATGAATGAGGCTGAGGTCGAGCTCAACCTGGATAGGTCAGCTGTGGGTGGACTGGAGGAGGGGGCATGCCAGAGCAATAAATGAGGCCGAGGTCGAGCTCAACTCGGATAGGCCAGCTGTGGGTGGACTGGAGGAGGAGGCATGCCATAGCAATGAATGAGGCCGAGGTCGAGCTCAACTCGGATAGGCCAGCTGTGGGTGGACTGGAGGAGGGGGCATGCCATAGCAATGAATGAGGCCGAGGTCGAGCTCAACTCGGATAGGCAAGCTGTGGGTGGACTGGAGGAGGGGGCATGCCATAGCAATGAATGAGGCCGAGGTCGAGCTCAACTTGGATAGGCCAGCTATGGGTGGACTGGAGGAGGGCATGCCATAACATTTAATGAGGCTAAAGTCGAGCTCAACTTAGATAGGCCAGCTGTGGGTGGACTGGAGGAGGGGGCATGCCATAGCAATGAATGAGGCCGAGGTCGAGCTCAACTCGGATAGGCCAGCTGTGGGTGGACTGGAGGAGGGGGCATGCCATAGCAATGAATGAGGCCGAGGTCGAGCTCAACTCGGATAGGCCAGCTGTGGGTGGACTGGAGGAGGGGGCATGCCATAGCAATGAATGAGGCCGAGGTCGAGCTCAACTTGGATAGGCCAGCTATGGGTGCACTGGAGGAGGGCATGCCATAACATTTCATGAGGCTGAAGTCGAGCTCAACTTAGATAGGCCAGCTGTGGGTGGACTGGAGGAGGGGGCATGCCATAGCAATGAATGAGGCCGAGGTTGAGCTCAACTAGGATAGGCCAGCTGTGGGTGGACTGGAGGAGGGGCCATGCCATAGCAATGAATGAGGCCGAGGTCAAGTTCAACTTGGATAGGCCAGCTGTGGGCGGACTGGAGGAGGGGGCATGCTATAGCATTGAATGAGGCCGAGGTTGAGCTCAACTCGGATAGGCAAGCTGTGGGTGGACTGGAGGAGGGGGCATGCCATAGCAATGAATGAGGCTGAGGTCGAGCTCAACCTGGATAGGCCAGCTATGGGTGGACTGGAGGAGGGCATGCCATAACATTTAATGAGGCTAAAGTCGAGCTCAACTCGGATAGGCCAGCTGTGGGTGGACTGGAGGAGGAGGCATGCCATAGCAATGAATGAGGCCGAGGTCGAGCTCAACTCGGATAGGCCAGCTGTGGGTGGACTGGAGGAGGGGGCATGCCATAGCAATGAATGAGGCCGAGGTCGAGCTCAACTCGGATAGGCAAGCTGTGGGTGGACTGGAGGAGGGGGCATGCCATAGCAATGAATGAGGCCGAGGTCGAGCTCAACTCGGATAGGCCAGCTGTGGGTGGACTGGAGGAGGGGGCATGCCATAGCAATGAATGAGGCCGAGGTCGAGCTCAACTTAGATAGGCCAGCTGTGGGTGGACTGGAGGAGGGGGCATGCCATAGCAATGAATGAGGCTGAGGCCAAGCTCAACTTGGATTGAGCATACTGTACAATGTAGTTCAAAAACACTGTTGGTGAGTTTAGTGGTGTTTTTTCGAACAGCTTCCCCGTGCATACACGGGGTTTGCAGCAGAGGCATAGCGCCACTAGACAAATAAGGCTACTTCAAACGACACGTGTTTTTTTTTGTATAGACGGTCATGATAGAATCCGCATGTTAAAATCTTACGGTCTGAGATGCTGTATATTTTTTTTTCAAGAAATCTGGCAGTGGCACTCAAGCGCCTAAAAATAATTAAATGGAACTTTGTAAAGATCTACATTGATTTCCATTTTCGCGCGATTCGTTGAATGCTGCCCTCACACGATCGTTAAAGAAGATTGTAATTCTTACTTCAGTGGTCAACGGCAGAATGGGCTGTACGTGTACGCCACTGGTATGTACATGTACATGTACATGTACATGTACATGTACATGCAGGCCTATATACATTACATTGTGTAGCCTAAACATTACATGTACATATGTACTGTATACATGTACATGTACATGTATATCAGTCATGTACAGTGTGTAGTCTATAATAATATAGTACATGTACAGTACATGTTCATTACATACATTGTGTAGCCTTTACAGTACATGTACATTAATAATACATTATTATTGCGCAGCCCTGAGTATAGTACATGCATGTATACATGTACATCCTATACACATGTACATGTACATTACATACATGTACATGTACATTGTGTAGCCTATAGATACATGTAATGTACAGTACATTACATACATGTACACACATACAGTATGTAGACCGACATTGTACTTGTACATCGTCACTCTGCGACTAAGCTACGGGTCACGCGCGTGGTATCTTTAGCGAATCCGGTTGCTTTAGGGGTATGTTACTGGAAAGAGTAATGTTGAAAACATGCTTACTGGTCAAATTACCGCGATCTAGCAGGGTTTAATCTCAAGACAGAATCGGCAGCATTCGGAAAGAAAAATAATTTTATATAGGATCCTACCGAGATCGAAACGTCAGAAATTATTTGGATTGAAAGCATTATTTGACGAGCATTTACAACTACTAAACGTGTTTTTTCACTCGTGTGGATCTTTGAAGTCAGGTTGAATTCGGCGAGAACTATCAAGTTTGCAAAATAGGTTCATCGATCGTTCACTGGAATCTTACTCAGTGCTAGTGTTGTTAAAAAGGTGAACGATGGACTTGCCCACTAGCGCTAAGGGATTCCACGGACTTATTTTTAGCCTTCTGAGAATTCTACGTCGGACATTCTGAAAGAGCAAACTATTCAGTGGCTAAGACTTTGTGTTACACACGAGCCTATGAGCTAGGCGTGTCGGCGTCTTCATCCAATTCCCCTACAGTTCTTTGTTATTCGCAGACGTAGCCACAGTTTCGCGTTCAGGCTTTTTTTGTCTCTGTTTTTTTCTTCAATACCGCCCTCTATTGCCCCAAATCGGCATTTGGCAATATTATTTCCGAAGCGAGGCTGCCGAGTTCGAGACTGGTGCCGCAACCGTGCCCAGCGCGTGACGCCAACGAGGAGACGCGTCGGGGCACAGACATTTCAAGATGGCGGCCGAGACCATCGCGTAATTTTTCTTTGACATAAACAACTGAGATTCGTTCCCCCTTTTTTTACTCTTATGGGGCCGTAGAGACAGACCCACGGCCGCACCATGGACGCAGAGGACATTCAGCGACACCAAATCGACGAAAACGAGGTGAACCGACGGACAGAGTTGATAACAAATGCCGCAGAAAAATATTTGAACGGCGAAGTTACCGACAGCGACAACACTGCCACAGTCGAGTCCGGTAAGTTATGTGTGTTTTTGTGTAACACTTTTTTTTTTTAACGGGGGAATATCATTGCGCTAGAAACTAGAATTGAGGGCACAAAAACAAGTGATAAAATCACAGGTTTCATTTGTATCATTGCTGTACTGCATGATATTGTACTCCAAGCCGTACACATCCATGCTGAATTCGGCTTTAAGTCTTGAATGAGGTTTTCTTTCATGTTCAAGTTGATATTTCTGTCTTTAGTTTTTGAACTTTAGACGAGTTCAGACTTCAGTTTGTGATGAATTAGAACAATTAAAGTTCAACTGATTTACTTATAAAGTCTAGAATATTTGCAAGTAAATACCAATTATGTCTACTTAATGATTTAGTCAAAGACTAGTTAGACTTAGAGGGCCTGAAGTCTTTGGTCGCAGCAAGACCTTTCTCAAAAGTCCAAGTTGAAGCCAGAATTCTGCTTTTGAGAAAGGGCGTTCTGAAACCAAGACTGACAAAAGACTATACATCTGATCTGGTCCTCTTGAATTTTGATTTTTTGATACGCAGTGGCTATTGTTACGGCAGCCGTAACGCAGTTTCCATTTTCTATAGTTACGGCACTGCAACTGCGCACGCGCAAGGACATGCACCAGATGGATCGAACCACGAAACTAGCGCTTCTGGCCGGCCGGCCGTGACGTGTACACTGAAGCGCGATGTTAGCTGGCGAAGCTGCCGTCCGGCCGTCGTGCTTGATCTTGATTGGTTGCATTTCAAAGTTCAAGCATGATACATTCGTCATTATTTGTTGCCACTGTTTGATTAAAGACAATAACAACATTGATTAACAGGCGCTGCCTGTACAAGTGGGGTTTATACCCCTTGCAACAAAATCTGACATGTCCTCGCGCTTAGTGCCGTAACTATAGAAAATGGAAATTGCGTTACGGCTGCCGTAGCCGTAACAATAGCCACTGCGTTTTTGATATTGGTCAAATATTGTTCAGTGGTTGACCACCGTAGGGTCTCTGTATCTTGAGACTACTTCAAACCCGAACCTACTCGTGGCCGTTGTCAGCCCTGCCCGTTGTGTAACTGTAGTCTGTAATAAGGGTAAGCTGCATTTAAGCAGAACACAAATTCCCTTTTTTTTCTCTTTAAAATAAGAGAAGAAACACAAGGCCTCAAAAGGCCACTCAAGGTGAGGGCTAAAAGAAAGGAATAAGGACTATAGGAGAAGAACCATGAGCAAACCAGATCAGGAGGAAGAAAGATGAACGTTTATGTTACGTTTGAATTGGGACAGGTTATAAGAAAGGGGGAAACAGGTTGCGGGTAGAGAATTCCGTAGCGCGGCAGTGCGCGGGAAGAAGCTAGAGGAGTAGGCCTACTGCTTAGTATTGCCTAGCATGCGTGATGAGAAGCGCATGGTATGATGGGTTTAAACCAGATTACACAAGTTAGAAGAGTCAAACAAATAAAGAGAAAACTGACTGGGAACTTTGGAACAATTTTGAAAACCTGGAAAGAAAGCTTTGCGTACCAGTGCTCTTACAATATTCTTAGTCTTATCTTACCGTCTGAGCTATCCAGCCCTTAGATGGATTGGTGGCCTTCGCAAATACCCAACTACTGGACTAGTCTTTTGCTGAGATGGGGGGCGCCATTCAGAAGCATTTTAACCTTCACCTGGTGTAAATCTCCAGTGATCACTGATTCAATGATTAGATTTGCTGATGATCACTGATGACCGCTGAGCCAATCCGATCAACAACAACCAAGCAACCAAACGAGGCACGATTTGCATATCAACAATCAATACCTGATAAAATACAGGACTCCAGGCAAGACAACACTACAGTACACAACACCATGGCCCATGTGCTGAGGCACAGCTACCGGTAAATGCATCCACGCCCTATCAGTCAGAACAGCAGAACTGACCATGGTCCCCACACAATTGTCTTATATAGTGCCCAACTGCCCATGCCAGCTCTGCAACAAAAGAACTCCAAGCCTGCCAGCCAGTATGCAATAATAGTAAAGAGCAATGTACAGGTGTACTCAAGAATTAGCCAGATGCAGCCAGGCAGCAGACTACAGTACAATGGGGGAACTTAACAATGCAACTGAACTGCCACAAGTAGCAGGCAGGAAAGCAACTCTGGAGGAGACCACAAAAACTATTTAAATGGCAGTGACCAACCAGGTCTGGTATGGTCACACCTGGATCAGTGATCATGGATTAGAAGAGATTAACTAGATCATTAAATCCCATTTAGTGTGAAACGAATTTGTTTTGATGATATGCTCAGTAAAACCTCCTCCCTCACTAATCCCTCCCAGCCAAGCCCCATTCATGAAAAGATGAAAAGACTAGAAAAGTGAGAACAGTTAAGATTGACAAAACTCCCCCTCGATTTGCATTCATGTGTACATAACATTTCTTACACATAATTACGGTATGCAAAGAGAATTGTTGCCCAGTGAATGGCAAACACTTTGTACCCGGGTCTTTCTGTAGTCTGTACCATGGCCACTTTGTATCCAGGGGTGCATTTTTACAAAGTCTTACTCAACGTACGACAGATAAGCCATCGCAAGACGCGATAGGCTGTTTGGTTTCGCTCATCGTCTTGCAATTGGTCGTAAGTTTATACTAGAAGTTACATGTACGACTGATTTGATGAAATCAACCGGAGGTCACTTTGTACCAAAGTCCATTTTAAGACCCATTTTAAGTACCCAGGTCAATTTGTACCTAGGTCAGTAACATTAGTTTTATCTCCTGGACGTTGTCTGCGTAATGGCATTCTTGTCACCGATTTTTGGCATTTTCATCTCTTTTGCGAAGTTGCAAAATCAACTTAAATGACACTGTACATGCACATTATATACATGTACATGTATGTACATGTACGTGCAAATGTCGTGTATGTACATTACATGTATGTATTTTTTATTTGGCTACCTTCATTCATTCAAATAACATATATTTCCATATCACAGTAGAGAAAATTCAGAAATTTGTATATAAAGAGACACAAAACAATCAATTTGTTAACATGTGAGGCATCCAAAAAGGCTATGAAAGCATAGAAGATGTAGTGATGACAGTGATACCTAAAAATGTACGTACACATGTACATGTACGTTCATGTATAACACATAGGTAGACACAGACACAGGCCTGCACAGACACATACAGTAATAGTTTTGATGTGCGCCATTGACGCTTCTAAGTAATTGGTGTACATTTGTACGCGTATCTGTCTTCGTAATCTTGTAATTCTGTACAGTGTATGCTACTTTTTAAGAGGGCCCCCAAAAATCAGTCTTAGCTGGATGGGCTTACATGTACATGTACATTGTGTACATGTACCCGGTACACTCTATAAAGATGTGTTTTTTTTATAGATACCGTACATGTGCATGTATGTAGATTGTTGTATACCATAGAATAGATGCATGTTCAGTTCATGTACATGAATAGGAAAAGTGCAATAGGGCCTGCATGTACCATACTTATTATTATGTGTACATGTACCGTACATGCCTCATACAGGGATATTGTCAACAGGAAGTTGCCCAGTTACTGGCACATGAATACTTTGAATAATGCATCATTCTGAAAAAGGCAGACGTGAATAATGGGTTGTTTGACATCAATTGGCATTCATATGCTGGCAGGCGTTGCCTCATGAAACCCGGTGAAGGTATACACATGTACGTGTACATGTACATGTACATGTACACGGTACTTTCATGATGAGCTCGTAAATTGTACATGTACGAGTTCACGCTTTACATTCGGTCTCTAATGTGCCGGTACATGTAAAGTACATACACGCATTTGCACATGTACATGTAGGATGTACGTATAGTACAGGTACACATGTACATGTATACACATGTACACGTACAGTACATATTGTGGGAAGCTCATGACAAACGTACACATGTACATGTACGTACATGTGCATCTACCGGTTGGTATACATGTATGAACATGTGTAGTGTGTGTACAGATCTGTACATGAACATGTTCACATGTACAGTACGCCTACATGTACATGTACATGTACATGTTACATTGTATATGTACACGTTACATTGTACACGTTACACGTTACATTGTACATGTACACAATGTACATAGTAATGTAACTCTACTGTACAAGTACTACTACATGTATATGTGTCCCGGCACAGCATAATGAGGAATAACCCCCACTTTTGTGATTTTGAGATTTTCTAATGATGTGAAAGAGTATACCAATAGCTTTCGAATGATATCAACATTATTTCCGTGTGAACTGTGTTGTAAATAGTACAAGGGGACTTCGCTCGTTAATTTGGTACCAGACACAATATAGCAGCACCAGTCTAACTCCTCGAAAGCGGCCATTCAAAAAGGCAGGAACTTTACAAATTCATGAAAACAGTACACAAATACTCCACCGAAATCCTCATTTTTTCAACATTTAGAGATGGATTTTCGGAAAAATCCTTTGGACATAATATCCTCCAATACATTAACTTTCCAAAAAAAAATTAAAAAAATTCTTTTTTATCTACCGGTAATTGAGACGATACGTTGAGTTCAGGCGTTGTTAACTCGAAAAGTGTTTTGGTGGGATATTCCTCATGTCGCTGTGCCGGGTCACATATTGCAGTGCACTTACAGTATTAACACATTGCGTGTATTTCGCATGTATACATACTGTACAGTAGTGCAGTATGTTTTCTTGTTCATCATGTTCATACTACATATTTGAATTGTTAATGACTGAATGTATATTGTTTTCAGTTGCAGAATCAGTCAAGATTTTATGTTTATGCCTTTGTTACATGCGTACATATGGTCATGCTTTGCCCTCAAAGTGTTGGCCATAATCTAGTGCTAGACTAAACAAATCCCTCGCTAAAAGTTGTACATTGATTGAGCACTTCTGATGCATTTTTCCAGACCTGCATGAATTTGGACTCAGATTCGGTCTCTTGCTCGGCTCAATCCTCATTTGTGACCCGGCACAGCAACATGAGGAATATCCCACCAAAATACTTTTCGAGTAAACAACGCCTGAAGTCAAAGTATCTTCTCAATTCGATAAAAAAAAAATAATATTTTTGTGTGTGTGTGTATTTTCGGAAAGTTAATGTATCAATGGCGGATATTATGTCCAAAGGATTCTTCCGAAATCTGTCTATAAATGTTGAAAAAATGAGGATTCTGGGGAGTGTTTGTGTACCGTTTTCATGAAAATGTAAAGTTCCTGCCTTTTTGAATGGTCGCATACGAGGAGTTAGACTGGTGCTGCTATATTGTGTCTGGTGCCAAACAAATGAGTGAAGTCCCCTTGTACTATTTAAATTTACAGCAAAGTTAACACGGAAATAATTTTGATATCATTTGACAGCTATTGGTAATTTGGTATACATGTACTCTTTCACATCATTAGAAAATCTCAAAAGTGTGGGTTATCCTCGTCATGCTGTGCCGGGTCACATTTTCTGTGGCTCGGACTGGGACTCGTGAGAATTATGGCTGGAAATAAAATACTGTGCCCCCTATTAGCATAATAGACAGCATTTGCTATTAACCACTTCGCGCCGGGTTTTTTTTCACACCGATGACCGCCATACAGGGGTTTTTGAACAATGCATCATTTTCAAATCTCGCTAAAACAATCGGAACAATATATTTATGTGAAATAAATCGATAGGAGTATAATGTGGGTACAAGAGAGTAAAACCTGGCACAATTCGGACGTCGTTGTGGTCAATGGACCGTAACGGACGTGTGTGTGTGCGTGCGTGTACGCTGCTGACAATCCCTGACCGCAGACTCCAGCCTCCACTCCAGGCAGTCAAATCTTCGAGTTGGTCGGCCACAAACGAGCGTACAGATTACGGTAAAGAATGTGGGGGGAATTCCAATGCCAGACCGACGACCGTTGGGCTGTGTGGCATGCAAAGACAATGTCCCCCGCGTGCTTTCAGCTGCAGCGCGGTATCCCTCGATCCTCCACAGTAAAAGTCCCACAATTGCACAATTACTGCTGCTAATCTTGCAATTCATGTAGCAACTTGTGTCAAAAAGGGTCTTTGTACTGATTCGTGTTGCTTTGTTCTATGCTGAAAAGAGTCTTTGTTTAGAATGTGGACAATAGTGGTGCCCGGATTTGGAGGGCCCCGTTACATAGGCAATCCAATTGACCTCCGGATTCGGAGGTCCCGGCGCGAAGTGGTTAAAGCAGTGTGATTTTACAGACTCGTTTTGAGATTCGTTCAGCTCTCCTGGTACGTGTGCGCTGTTTGATCAAAGACTCTTCACTGAAAGTTGTTCTTTTTACCATTTGACTGTGCGAGCACCCCTATTACAATGTACATGTGTACTCGTGCATGGGATTTGAGGAAAAAAACCTGTCAAAAATTGGAAAACGGGTTTCCAATTAGGCCTGGGAGGACGAACTGGGTACCCAAAACCCGACTGAGGATGTCTACATTTTGTGGATTTGATTTATATCTGATTTGTTGTTGTTGTTGCTTTCATGTGAAACAAGGACCCTTAAGTTTATAAAAAAAATGATATCCTCTTTAGACCATCGATAGCCACCAGTTTGCATTACCCAGCGTACTTCTTAAGACTCGAGCAATGTGACTCGGACTGTGACTCAGACTCTATGTTTTGTGACTCGATAATACAAACCTGGCATTTTCTGTTTCCGAACCCATCATGAGTCTGTCTGGTATGTGAGTAGTTTTTTAATTGATTGATTTTTCTCCTTCCCCCCCCCCTTCTGCCTTGCAGTGATGACACAACAGCAGCTCCTGACCACAACTCCCCTGGATATGGGCCTACAGATGCACAACATCAGCACCAATATATCGTGAGTGGACTCCCGGCGGCGTAACTCAGAAACTCAGAAACTGATCCCTGACCGTGACCAGCACTCACCAGGGCTCATATTCATTTTAAGAAAAATCTTACAAGCTTGAAAACCTAGGTTTACAAACCACAAATCACGATGTGATGTCAACTGCTCTTGACTTGTAGTGTCCTATTCTTTGCTCATCATGAAACAAAAGAGAAGTTGACATGTTGGTTGGCAAACTGATTCTATGAATCATGACTTTTTGCGCTTGAGCAAATGTTGGTGCTTAAAGCCCCTACACAACATTGGTCGAGGTCAAAGAATAGCATCCATACCTTGTCTGATCCAACATAATGCATGAAATAGCACACCTGTGAAAACTTCAGCTCAATCCGCCAACCGAGTCTAGAGAAAATTGTGAAAACCGCTTCATTTGTTTCGCGAAAATGCAGCATTCAACGCCGTACTGTTCCGAAAAATAGTTTAGATCTCGGTGAGACGTAAACTATTTCTTTTACTCTTTTCTCCCAAAATACAACATTTTAGGCAGAAATATTTAAGTGAGAGGTTTCTACTCTAACCATCTTCAAACTGTATAAGTTTAATGTAAATCGGTGAACATTTCTGTTTTTCGATCTTACCAATGTTGTGTGGGGGCTTTAAGCGGGTCTATGACCATGATGACATTGGTCCTAGACCACACGGTTAAGGGTCTTTTCTCCCTTCAAAGTTTATTTTTGGCCTCGGCATAAACCTGACAGATATGCTAATTTTGGCTGCCTCATGTTTTGATAGAAACGAGAAAGACCATTATTAATAGATAGTAGTATTTACAAACATTTTATGAACTGGTTCCTGAGTGAAATAACCCCAAAATGCCAAACTCAGACTTTACTAGTTTGTGTTATTTGAATTTTGGTCGTTTTAGTCAGTGCACCATTTTTGCATCATTACTGTCGTCATTTTATTTGTTGAAACATTGAGAGGGCCGGACGTTTCGATCCTAGCAGGACCTTTCTCAGAGGCAAAGGTCCTGCTAGGATCGAAACGTCCAAACGTCGGGCCCTCTAAAATGTTGAGATTGATGTACTGTATTCCAGGTCATTTTAGTCAGTGAGCAGTTTGCAGCAATTAACTTCATTTAATTTGTTTGACTGAAAGGAAGTGGCACTGTGCTATTACGTGTACATGTACATGGAGCCGGGCAAACCCTCGGTGGTCAAGCGCTTTAAGACGTCTGCACTAGAAAGCAGGAGTCGCTGGTTTGAATCCCGCCCCGGGCTGCCTGAAATTTTGTCATCAGGCAATGGGCAAAGCACTCGGCAGTGCTTACGCGTATTACGGTCGAGTAAAGGTCCTCTAACGTCGAGTTGGGCAAACCCTCATTGAAGTACATTCTCCTCGACGCAAACATGTTGAATCTATAGGTGATATACAAAAATCTTGCAAACTGCTTACTGACTAAAATTACCAAAATGTAAATCTTAAAATTTAGTGGGCCTGACGTTTCGATCCTAGCAGGACCTTTCTCACTGTAGGAAGAGTGACAAGGACAACACAGTTGAATCTATGGTGACAGGAACCGGTGTTGTCATGCAATCTTAAGATTATCTTCTGCCTCTCCCCACTCCCCTCCCCGCCCTTTCACCCTCGTCCCCAGTCAAGATAAGAAGAAGCGGGACTCTCACAACGAGATCGAGAGGCGGCGAAAATGCAAGATCAACATCGGCATCATCAAGTTGGGGGACATCATCCCCATCTGCCAGACGACCAAAATGGTGAGTCAGCTTTGCCCTGTGCGCCGACCAACATGCTTCAACATCACAAAATACTAGTAAAAAAACCCAAGATTCTTTATTGCGCCCCTGTTCACGTTTTTGCTTTTCATACTCATCAACTGTAGTCTGATCTCTCTATATCCATTGGCTGGTCACAACCCTAACCCCCTAGTTGCTTTTCATACTCATCAACTGTAGTCTGATCTCTCTATATCCATTGGCTGGTCACAACCCTAACCCCCTAGTCCTTGGAACCATCCGCAATCCTTCACAATCCTCCTCAATCCTCCAGTGTAAATTTGACAACCTTCCCCAATCCTCCTCAATCCTCCAGTGTAAATTTGACAACCTTCCTCAATCCTCCTCAGTCCTCCAGTGTAAATTTGACAACCTTCCTCAATCCTCCACAATCGTCCAGTGTAAATTTGACAACCTTCCTCAATCCTCCACAATCGTCCAGTGTAAATTTTACAACCTTCCTCAATCCTCCACAGTCCTCCAGTGTAACTTTGACAACCTTCCTCAATCCTCCACAATCCTCCTGTGTAAATTTTACAACCTTCCTCAATCCTCCACAGTCCTCCAGTGTAAATTTGACAACCTTCCTCAATCCTCCGCAGTCCTCCAGGATCTCACTGTAGCATGCCTCCTCAATCCTCCTGTGTAAATTTAACAACCTTCCTCAATCCTCCCAACTGGAAATTGTCTTACTTGCCTCAATCCTCCACAAGTCCTCCGGTGTAAAAATGACAACCTTGCTCAAATCTTCACAATCCTCCAAGATCTCATTGTAGCATGCTTCCTCAATCCTCCTGTGTAAATTCAAAGACCTTCCTAAAATCCTCCGCAATCCTACCAACCATGCCAACTGGAAATTTTCTTACTGGCCTCAATCCTCCACAGTCCTCCGGTGTAAATATGACAACCTCCCTCACTCAATATCAGGATCCTGATGACGGCCAGAGCATACTGGTCGAAACGTCGAGTTACCCTCAGGTTCTTTTCAGAACCATACCTCTTCCTTTAAGAGACCTGATACATGGTGTTCACCGCAAACCTTCCTATATTGATTCACCCACCATGCAAAGCCTTAAGTCTCATTCATTTATTTTTTCTTCCTCACTCAATCCTTCACAATCCTCTAAGGTCTCATTGTAGCATGCTTCCTCAATCCTCCTGTGTAAATTCAACGACCTTCCTCAATCCTCTGTAAGCAATCCTCCCAACTGGACATTTTCATACTTGCCTCGATCCCCCCCCCACAATCCTCCAGCGCAACCCGGAGTATTCTTGAGGATTGAGGAAGGGTCAGGGTTAGGTGATGGCATCTGCTCCACCCTCCAAGTTAGCTGCTTCCTCTTTGCATCAAACGCATCTAGATGGGGCTTGAGTCCTCCCTGAATCTGAGCATTTAGGTCATGGTTCTCCAGTGGTATTAGGTGTCTTTATTGCGCGTCTCCTCTGACGCCTTTCCTCCTCTGCCCTCTGCCCTTGCCTCACTGCAGAGCAAGAACCAGATTTTGGAGCAGGCCTGCCTCTACATCAACGAGCTGAGGGAGAAGAGCGAGAAACTGCTCCTGGCCAACACCTCAGACCCAGAGGGTGAGTGTCCAGGTCATTAACGTGGTGAGAGGTCTGTGGTGAGAGGTCTGTGGTGAGAGGTCTGTGGTGAGAGGTCTGTGGTGAGAGGTCTGTGGTGAGAGGTCTGTGGTGAGAGGTCTGTGGTGAGATGCCGTGGTGAGAGGCCGTGGTGAGATGCAGTGGTGAGAGGCCGTGGTGAGAGGTCTGTGGTGAGAGGTCTGTGGCGAGAGTCTGTGGTGAGAGTCTGTGGTGAGAGGCCGTGGTGAGAGGCCGTGGTGAGATGCCATGGTGAGAGGCCATGGTGAGAGGCTGTGGTGAGAGGCCGTGGTGAGAAGCCATGGTGAGAGGCCATGGTGAGAGGCCGTGGTGAGAGGCCATGGTGAGAGGCCATGGTGAGAGGTCTGTGGTGAGAGGCCGTGGTGAAGAGCCATGGTGAGAGTCTGTGGTGAGAGGCCATGGTGAGAGGTCTGTGGTGAGTGGTCTGTGGTGATAGGCCATGGTGAGAGGTCTGTGGTGAGAGTCTGTGGTGAGAGGCCATGGTGAGAGACCATGGGAGATATACAAAAATGTTGCAAACTGCTTACTGACTAAAATTACCAAAATGTAAATCTTAAAATTTAGTGGGCCTGACGTTTCGATCCTAGCAGGACCTTTCTCAAAGGCAGAGAAAGGTCCTTTGAGAAAGGTCCTGCTAGGATCGAAACGTCAGGCCCACTAAATTGTGAGAGGCCATGGTGAGAGGCCGTGGTGAGAAGCCATGGTGAGATTTTGGTGAGAGGCTGGGTGGTTTTGTTATGTCACATGCGTGACATATGTGACCCGGCACAACGACATGAGGAATATCCCACCAAAACACTTTTTGAGTAAACAACGCCTGAAGTCAAAGTATCTTCACAATTCGATTACAATTTTTTTTTTTTTTTTTGTGTTCGGAAATTTTACGTATTAGAGGATATTATATTTTGATATAATTTGAAAGCTAATGGTATACTCTTTCACATCATTAGAAATTCTCAAAATCTCAAATGTGGGGTTTTTCCTCATTATGCTGTGCCGGGTCACATATTGTTTTGTGGATAGCAGAAAAAAAGCCCTTGTTCAAAACATTATGATGTTGGTGCTAGATTTGGAGGGCTCATCACCGGTGCACCGAATTTGGAAGTGCCAAGTGGTCAAAGGTTTGATATGGGATGCTTCTTTGATTTGACTAAGGGACCATTTCTTTGGGGTCTGTTTGTGATTTTTCAGCGGCCGAGGAGATCAAGAGACTGCGGAAGGAGAACGAGAAGCTGCGGTCGGAGAACAAGCGCTACCAGGAGGTCATTCAGGAGATGGAGTCGCAGCCCAACGGGTCGTCGGCGGCTGACCAGCAGCCCAAGGCCATCTCCCGGACCGCCCGGAAGTCCGACCGCGGCGGGGCGTCGTCCTCCGGGCTGGGGCAGAGCAAGCTGGCCGCCCTGCCGGCCAAGCCCCACATCACCTACCTGCCGGGCGGTCCCAACCAGGTCACCGTGGCCGTGCAGGGCGTCAACCCCATGGCGGGCGCGGCCGGGACGGCCGCCGCCGCGGCAGCGGCCCCGGCCGCCCCCACCCTGGTCGGCAACGTGCAGGGGACGGGCGGCGGCATGGCCATCCTCCAGCCCAACCCCAACGGGGCCGGCTACATCCTGGTGCCGGCCGTCAGTAAGTACACCGGCGCCCCGAACCAGTCGGTGGTGGTGACGGTCGCCGGGAACCAGCCGACGGCCGCCGCGGGTGGGATGGTGGTGGCCTCGGTGGCCCAGCCCGCGGCCAACCCGGTCGCCAGCACCAGCGTGGTGGCCGGGGGCGACGCTGGGGCCACTTCGGCCGCCGTGGCCATCGGGCAGCACCAGCTGAGCACCAGCGGCGTGGAGACCCCCGCCGGCCTGGCCACTGTCGTCACCCAGGCCCTGAACACGCCCATCAGCACGCCGGGGACACAGAGCACCGTCACGGTACAAGGCAGCAGCGTCCAGGCGCCGGGCCAGGTGCAGACGGTCCGCTACATCGTCCCGCTGGTGCAGAACGGCGGCCAGGCGGGAGCGGCGGCCGCCGCCGGCACGCAAGCCGTGGCACAGCCCGGGGCCGGTCAGGCCATCATGCTGACCCTGCCCGTCCGGCAGGGAGCAGCCCAGAACCTCCCCGTCCGCATCGCGCCCTCCTCGGCCGCCCCGGCCGCCCGCTCCAGCCAGCCCATGATCTTGCCGCAGCCGGCCAGCGGCGGGACCAGCGTCAACGCTCAGCTCATGCAGTCGGCGGCGTTGGACAGCAGCGCCGCTGCCCTTGCCTCCTCGACGGCGGTGGCCAAGTCCAAGAAGAAATCCCAGCCCAAGGCGGTGAAGAGCCTGGCCGAGGCGGAGGTGGACTCCTCCAGGGCCGGTTCGCCAGCCGCCGGCCAGCACCAGCAGGTCAACATCGCCACTCCGCCGCCGGGAGGCGTGGCGGTCCGGATGCCGGTCGCCGATCAGCCCAACGTCATCGTCAATTCGCAGGGCCAGCAGATCGTGGTGCAGAAGCCCGGCCAGGGCTCGGCGCCCAACGTGCTCATGCCCATGCAGGTCAGCCGGCCCGTCATGACGCAGAACCTCATCTACATCCAGCAGAACGGCCAGCTCATTCCCGTCATCCTGCAGCAGCCCCAGCAGCAGCAGAGCAGCCAGCCTGCCGGCGCTCAGACCACCACCGTGGTGCATCAGCAGCCGCTGCATCAACAGCAGCAGCATCAGCAGCAGCCGGCCAGCGTCAATCAGAACTTTGTGACGTTGCCGGTCAGCCAAGGCAGCAGGGTCTTGCAGACCAACGCCGGCGGGCAGATCATCATGTCGGGGCCCGGCTTCCAGGGCGCGGTGCCCGTCAACGCCCAGCCGGCGGCGCCCCAGCCTGCCCAGACCGGCGTGACCTTTGCCCAGCACCGGGCCAGTCCCGGCGGCATCGTCGTCAGCCAGGGGCCGGCCGCCGCGGCGCAGCCGAACATTGTTCTTGCCAATCAGGAGATCCTGGTCCCGAAGGAGGAGCCCCCGAGTCTCGCAGGGGTGGACCAGAAGGCGGCCATGGCGGCGCTGGACCCGGCCGCCGGCGGGGACGCGGGCCTGCTCAACCCGCTGAGCGCCGACCGGCGGGGCCCGGACGAGATGGCCGACTTTGGCGGCGACCGGGACAACGACATTCTGGCCAAGGCGGCCGAGTCCATCTTCTCGCCCAACGCCATGGGCGAGAGCTCGCCCATGATGAACTTCGGCGACATGGCCGGCTCGGGGTCTGACGTCAAGCCGGCCATCGTCTCCCAGCAAGGCGGCGGCATGGTCGGCCTCCAGTCCGGCCTTCAACTCGGCCGCGATCTCTCCGCCGGCTTCTCGGCCGCCGCGCAGAATCTGGTGCCGGCAGCGGATGCCGCCGTCGAGACCTCCTCTCACCGCCACGAGAAGCACAAGTCCAAGAAGAAGAAGAAGAAGAAAAACAAGGAGAAGGACAAGGACAAGGACAAGGAGAAGAAGAAGCACCACCACCACCACCACCACCACTCCAAGACCCCGGCCGCGGTCGAGGAGATCCCTGCCACCGTCGTCAAGTCGGACCTCTCCGTGGAGGGCTCCCCAATCGAGCGGGCCAACATGATCGCCGAGTCGCTCCTCCAGAGCTGGATGGACAAGCCGGAAGGCGGCGGCAACGACCTTGACGACGAGAAACTCCTGAAGGACCCGGACGCCCCGGGCGCCTCGTCCCTGGCCTCCAGCTTCTCCACGGAGGCCCTGATCGCCGGCAATCCGGCCGGCCTGCCCGCGGCTTCGGTCTCCGGCAGTGCCGCGGGCGACGCGGCCGCCACCAACTCCAGCGCCGGCGCCTTCAACTCCTTCTCCTCCTTCAACTTTGGCAGCGACATCCTGAGCAACTCGATGAGCGTCAGCGGTCTCCCGACCTACATCGAGGAGGAGGAAGACGCGGCGGCGGCGGCCGACTTCCAGAAGGCCGACGGCGAGGGCGACAGCTCTCTGAAGGCCCTGACCACGCTAGAAGACTCGATCTCCTCGCTGGCTGCCTCGGGGCCTCAGCAGCAGCAGCAGCAGCAGCAGTTGTCGGTCGGACAGCCGGGCGTGGAAGCCCTCCCGACTCTGACTTCGGAGCCGTCGTCGATGGCGCCTGCCACCAGCACGGTGACCGACGCAGTCTGCGATGTCCCCGCCGTCTCCTCGGCCCAGAGCTTCATGCTGGACTCTCCGACGGTCAGCCAGGCCTCTGCCGCGGCGACGTCGGACGCCAGCGCGCCCGGCTTCATCTCCCCAATCCCCAGCATCTTCTCCATGAGCTCGGCCCTGCCCGACGCCGGCCTCGCCAAGCCCGAGTCCCGCACCGCCACGCCCGTCATCGGCGAGGGCGAGCCGGATCCCATCGCCACCCAGGTGGCCCACCAGTCGGGCTGGATCTCCCACCACTCCAAGGCGTCGGAGCTGGCCCGTGGCCTCCAGCCGGCCCGCTCCCAGAATCAGCCGCCGCCCTCCAGCGGGGTCGGAGCCGGAGCCCAGCCCCCGCTCCAGCTGCCCCCCGCGGCCACCTCCGAGCCGGCCGGGATTGCCTCCTCGTCCTCCTCGGGGCTCTTCTCGCCCGTCTGGCTGAGCCCGTCCTCCACCATGGGCAGCAAGCCCACCTCCACTCCGCAGACCCCGCAGAGCCAGGGCTCCCCGCCGCTGAGCTTCAGCCGGGACCTCTCCGACGCTGCCGCGGCTGCCGGCGCCTTCCCTCCCGCCGGAGCCCTGCCCGGCCTGAGCGAGGCCGGCCCCGGCATCGCCTCGGACCAGCAGCCCCAGCTGATGGACTTGAGCAAGACGGTCCTGCCGAGGCACGACGGTCTGCGGCACCTGCAGCAGCAGCAGCAGCAGCAGATGGCCGGCGAGACCCCGAGCCCGCAGCGCATCCAGCGACCGTCCATGCTGGACGTCGTCCCCGCCGTGAGCGGCGTGGGCTCGCCGCAGTCCTCCAACCCCATGCCCTGGAACCCGAGCCGAGTGGCCGGCCTCGGGGCCCGGACTCCGGAGTTCCAGAGCCCCCTGCCCGTGGAGACCCGCTCCACGCCGGACCTTCAGACTCCGCCGCAGAGCAGCCTCGCCGAGACCCTTGAGCCAGCGGACGAGCGGCCGGCGCCGCAGCACCTGCGGATGGGAGTGGACCCTCAGGCCAACGGAGGCGCCGTGGAGAGCATGGAGCTTCAGAATCTCATGTCCTTAGCGGAGACCTCCACCAGAGTCAGCGATGAATCGCCGCCGGCTCTTACCACCGCCGCCACCACCTCATCGTCATCATTGCCATCGTCAGCATCGGCAGCAGCAGTAGTCACGGCTCTGGGGAGGGCTGCCGGCGACAACAACTCGCTGGGGAAGAAGGCCAAGACCTTCTCCATCAAGAACCTGCACCGGACGCTGACCTCGGAGATCACCGAGTCGCCCAAGCGGCCCTCCCCCGGACCCGGTCCCGCCTCGGAGCCCGCCGCCAAGGCCAAGCCGCCGCCGGAGAAGACCATCCCGCCCCTCAAGATCAAGATCCCCAAGGGCAAGCGGAAGTCCGGCGGCCAGAAGGAGCCCTCGGACCGGGCGCCGGAAGCTGGGCCGAGCGTCGCCGTCGTGGTCGGCGGCGGCGGTGTGGACGCCGGCAAGCCGGCCAAGCCCGGCCAGTCCTCGGACTTGGACCAGATTGGGAAGCGGGAGCTGAATCCCAACCTGATCGATAAGTACCCCTGGCTGGCCGAGGGCGAGGAGGAAGGCGGCGGCGGCCAGCCCCCTAGCGGCGAGGCCGCTCCCTCCCACCGGGAGAAGCACTCCTTCAGCGTCCAGAACATTGCCCAGAGCTCGCAGCGCAGCGGCCGCAAGGGCTCCTCCCTGGTCATGACCTTCCAGCGGCGGGACGGCAAGGCCACCACCGTCTCCCACGACAAGCCCCGCGCCAACGCCGACAGCCCGTCCTCGACGACCGCCACGCCGCCGCAAACCGCGGCCCAGGTCCACTCCCTCTGGAACCCCTCGAACAACGACGCCTACGGGCGGCCGGTGGTCCCAAAGACGGAGGCGGCCGGCGTGAGCTCCTACTCCTATCTCGGCGACAGCCCCGCCGGAAGCCGCTCTGCCGCCGCCGCCGCCGCCGCCAACCTGAGCAGCTCGTCGCCCGTCGTGCAGCACAGCCCGCAGGTGGATTCCCAGGCCGGCGACATGACGCACTTCTCCGTCCCCATCAGTCGGGACCCCAACCCGGTCGTCTCCTCCACCGTGGAGAAGTCGAAGGGCAAGAAGTCCAGTCGGCGGGGCTCGTCCAGCTCCAGCCACTCCCTTCGCAGCAGCTCGGAGCCGGACTGCTCCCCCATGCACCAGCCCTGCCTGAGCGAGCACTCGGCCTCCCCCTCCAGCTTCCACGACCTGCAGCAGCAGCACCAGCAGAGTCTGACGCCGGATGCTACGGCGCAGCCCTCCCAGAGCAGCGGCGGGCTCCGCAACCCGAGGCAGTCGCCCGTCATCAACCTACCCCAGCAGCAGCATCAACAGCAGCAGCAGCAGCAGCAGCAGCAGCATCCTGGCGGCCTGCACGATCCCAAACGCTACCCATTCCAGCAGCAGAGCCACGGCCAGAGCCACGGCCAGAGCCACGGCCAGAGCCAGAGCCAGGGTCAGATGTTCCTCCACCACGAGGACCCGCCGTCCCGCTCAGCCTCGGCCAACTCCTTCCAGAACTTCCTCCAGCCGGCCCGGGC
>OX465117.1:10595250-10606530 GCA_949987565.1 Luidia sarsii
GCACCCACTGCTGTATCGTGTTGAGTGCAGCAGGGTTGGGGTCCACACAATACCACAGAATGCACCCACTGCTGCATCTTGTTGAGTGCAGCAGGGTTTGGGTCCACAGAATACCACAGAATGCACCCACTGCTGCATCTTGTCAAGTTTAGCTGGGTTAATAGGGTCCACAGAATACCACAGAATGCACCCACTGCTGCATCTTGTTGAGTGCAGCAGGGTTGGGGTCCACAGAATACCACAGAATGCACCCACTGCTGCATCTTGTCAAGTTTAGCTGGGTTAATAGGGTCCACAGAATACCACAGAATGCACCCACTGCTGCATCTTGTTGAGTGCAGCAGGGTTTGGGTCCACAGAATACCACAGAATGCACCCACTGCTGCATCTTGTCAAGTTTAGCTGGGTTAATAGGGTCCACAGAATACCACAGAATGCGCCCACTGTTGCATCTTGTTGAGTTTATTAGCAGGGTTAATAGGGTCCTCAGAATACCACAGAATGTACCCACTGCTGCATCTTGTCCGGTGCAGCAGGGTTAGGATCCACAGAATACCACAGAATGCATGTATACCCAATACCCAGGTGTTGGTGGGTGCAGCAGGGTAATGTACATTGTAGGGTGCACAGAATCCCCACAGAAAACGCCCACGCCCGCATCTCGTTGGGCCAGCCTTCTACGGCCCTAATAATTAAGGGCAGTCTTTCAGAAAGCACCCCACTTGCCCTCCTCAGCTGGTCCGAAAAGGGAGATAAATTTGTTTTAATGACGCAATAATGAATTTTAATCGGTCCTGAGAAACTTGACCAGTCCCAATCGTCAATTGACGACATTTTTTTTTTTTTTTAGATACTACGATTAATTGTGTCCAACACTTGTGCAATGAACTTCAATGTGTACTTAAATTTTTTACCCTCAAACTCCTACAGGAGAGTGTATGAGGCGTTTTCCGTGGAGTCTCGCCAAGCCCCATGTCGAGTTCCACCCTATCTCGTCCCCTTCCCCTTCCCCTTCCCACGAATTCTTCCCCAAAACCACCAAATCAAATTCACCTAATCACACGAAACAAGCATCATGAAATATTGCTGTGTCATTTTTTTAAAATTTTTTTTTTTTTTTTTTTTACATATAATCTGATGTTATAATGGAGTCTGCCGAGAAAAACAAAAATTCTCAATTGAAATCGTGTCATCTTCGGAATTTTGAAATGAAATTGACTGTGAATTTTTTTAAAGAATCTTAATCAACGAGTGTGCTTTTTTATAAGACACGATTTCGCTTTGGCATTCATGCCCAAGTAAATTCTATTTTATACTTCCCTGTCTGATTTTAGTCTTGGAAAAGAGAAGATAAGATGATAGATATTCGAAGTGTGGACTGCCTTTGCAAAGTCAGAAGACAACCAAAACCCCCCTTTTTTGAGGTAGTCAAGTGTTGCCATGACGACGGGCGGGGTCGAAGGTGAACAATTATTTTTTACTGCAGACGGCGACAATCATGAATTTGAATGCTTTTAAGAGTTGATTTCTATATATATTTTTTGCCGATGCCTTGGGCCCTCGACCAGCGATGTACAATTTTTGACGAAAGGGCGCCCCCAACGTTCAATTCCTACAAGAGGTTGTAAATAATGCCAGACTTATTTATACTTGTTTCGGGAATGTACAAGAACGGACTGCGTTGCTTTTATTACTATCATCCATTTTTTTTTTTATATCTTGTCTGTTGTTCCTGTACATTTTGGTGGCTTGAGAGTCGGACTTTGTGTGTTCCGAAGTTTAATTCATTATGGTACCTCCATCTATTTTTTCTTTTTTTATTACGAAGACCGTGTATTGCTACTTAAACTGCGTGTTATTGTTTTAACAGCTTTATTCCTGACCTGAAAGGGTTGACATTCTCCTGAAGACGAGCAGAGTATACTGTTCGAAACGTCGAGTTCCTCCGGTTCTTTTCAGAACCACACTTACTCACAAAAGAGAATTTACATGGTGTCTCCACAAACCTATTTATCCTGGTTGACATGGTGGTATCACAAATTGGTGAACATGATCTGTGAAAGTGAATGGCTGGCTATCAGGTTTTGGGACGCGCGTCCATGTTCCTGAAGCGAAAGTTAATAAGGCCATGATATAGAATTATACTAGGGCCAGGTTGTTGCATTTTGGTGAATGCAGCAGGGTTAGGGTCCACAGAATTTAATCCCACAGATCGCACCCACTGTTGCATTTTGTTGAGTGCAGCAGGGTTAGGGTCCACAGAATGCCCCCATTTCTGCATCTTGTTGATTGCAGTAGGGTTAGGGCCCACAGAATCCCACAGAACGCACCCACTGTTGCATTTTGTTGAGTGCAGCGGGGTCGGGGTCCACAGAATGCCATCATTTCTGCATCTTGTTGATTGCAGTAGGGTTAGGGTCCACAGAATCCCACAGAACGCACCCACTGTTGCATTTTGTTGAGTGCAGCGGGGTCAGGGTCCACAGAATGCCCCCATTTCTGCATCTTGTTGATTGCAGTAGGGTTAGGGTCCACAGAATCCCACAGAACGCACCCACTGTTGCATTTTGTTGAGTGCAGCAGGGTCAGGGTTCACAGAATCCCACAGAATGCACCCACTTCATTCAGAATATTGATCGTATGGAGTATAAGTACGTAACCCCCATTTACCCAGACCCAGTGACGACAATTTCATACTCACAATCCCCCAAAGTCATGCATATTCAACAGTGGCAATCACTATTCAAGAGGTCATGCATTATTCAACAGGACATGCGTTATTCAACAAGTTCATGTGTAATCATTAGGTTTGCTTCCCAAACGCCACGAGTCTGTCCAGATTGTAAATTTGTTTTTATTGGTTTTTGAAAAATGGCATTAAAACAAAATCGACTGGACAGTGACCTGAACCCTACACCCGTGGTTTTACTTTACCAGAAAACCAGAGGTCTCGGGTTCAAGTCCCAGTCCAGTGAAAGTTTTCTTTGCCATTTTTCAAAATTGTTGAAAAGGGTTGTTCCCTGTCAGTTTGTCTTTTTTTTTATTTATGTGTAAACCGACTTTCTTCTGCCGAATGTGATGTTTGTCCCATCTTTTTTTTACCACGAAATAAGTTGTACGTATCTCTCCACTGAAACTCTTCACATGAAGTTTTTAAATTATTTATTTTGCTTTTGTTTTAAAGAGACGGCAGTATTATATTTTCCCCCCTGTACATTTGGTCTTCAGATACCGAGTCGATGTTTTGGGTTCAAAGGTGCATTTTTTTTTTTTTTAAGAACATTTTTCCTCCATAGTTGCGCAACGAACAAAATTTGTATTCATCATTTCCGATTCTTCAGAGGTTTTTTCGTTTCGTTTTTAAATGTGTATACGTCGTAGCAATGCATGCGAAGTAGGCCATGCATGTGTATGCCGTCGCATATTCCTGCTGTACAGCTCCATCACGTATGCACAGCCAATTATCTAATTAAGTTCCCGTCAGTGAATTTCCAGAATTGTACATGTACGTGTAGATAGCATAGGTGACAAATTCTAATGCCTGTTTTAAAACAAAAACATTGTTCCATAGCCTGTACCCCTGTATTTTAATACACGACTCCTTATTCTACATTGTATATTTTGTACAAAGCCTTCTGGAAGTCCAGGCTATGTAATATTTTGTATTGAAATAAATAGTGTACAGTGTATGTGCACATGAATATTATATCAATTATATCAAGCATTATATGTCAATGCGTTTCTTCATTTAAAAAAAAAAAAAAAATTTAAAAACTTAAATGTGACCGGCACAGCATAATGAGGAATAACCCTCACTTTTGAGATTTTGAGATTTTCTTATGATGTGAAAGAGTATACCATTAGCGTTCAAATGATATCAAATTTATTTCCGTGTGGCCTTTGGTGTTAATAGTACAAGGGGACTTGTACTTCGCTCGTTCATTTGGTACCAGACACAATATAGCAGCACCATTCTAACTCGAAAGTGGCCATTCAAAAAGGCAGGAACTGTACATTTTCATGAAAACAGTACACAAACACTCCTCCGAAATCCTTCTTTTTTCAACATTTAGAGACGGATTTCGGAAAAATCCTTTGGACATAATATCCTCCAATACATTAACTTTCCGAAAATACAAAAAAACAAAAATTGATTTTTAATCGAATTGAGAAGATACTTTGACTTCAGGCGTTGTTTACTCGAAAAGTATTTTGGTGGGATATTCCTCATTTCGCTGTGCCGGGTCACAAATGTGTTCGTGGTCAGAGATTCCACACAGAAACGATACATTTTCAACTAGATTAGGCTTGATAAATTTGAAGGTTTGCAATGTGCGAATACTAAGTGGAAGGTTTGCTGTGAAACATGTAGCACTTCTCTTTCAGAAAAGTGCTACGTCTTGTCACCGTAAAACCTCCACTTAGATAAGGCTTTTTTTTCAAACAGACAAAGAAACATAATAAATAGCATTACTTAAAATAATCGTGACGCAAAACAATTATGGAAAATAAATTTCTAATTACTTGAAGAACCAATTGAACGTTGATCGATTTTACGCGAGGAGGCTCTGATAAGATCCCTGGTCCCCGTTAACCGATTTTGCGCTAGGGGATCTGACTTCCATGGTTCCCGTTGGTCAGTTCACGCGAAGGGTCTTTGATGTTCCCTGGTCCCCGTTGACCGATTTTACGCTAGGAGCTCTGACTTCCATGGTTCCCGTTGGTCAGTTCACGCGAAGGGTCTTTGATGTTCCCTGGTCCCCGTTGACCGATTTTGCGCAAGGGGATCTGACTTCCATGGTTCCCGTTGGTCAGTTTACGCGAGGGGTATTTGATGTTCACTGGTCCCCGTTGACCAATTGTGCGCTAGGGAATCTGATCTTCCTTGGTCCCCGTTAACCGATTTTGCGCAAGGGGATCTGACTTCCATGGTTCCCGTTGGTCAGTTTACGCGAGGGGTATTTGATGTTCACTGGTCCCCGTTGACCAATTGTGCGCTAGGGAATCTGATCTTCCTTGGTCCCCGTTGACCGATTTTACGCTTACTAGGAGCTTTGACTTCCATGGTTCCCATTGGTCAGTTCACGCGAAGGGTCTTTGATGTTCACTGGTCCCTGTTGAACGATTTTACGCTAGGGGCTTTTATCTTCCCTGGTACCCGTTGACCGATTTTACGCTAGGGGCTTTGATCTTCCCTGGTCCCCGTTGACCGATTCTACGCAAGGAGCTCTGATCTTCCCTTGGCTGGTCCCCGTACTGTCTCTGCTGTTCACTGGTTCCCGTTGATCGCGGCTGACTGGCGTCCGTTGGCACTGGCGGCAGGGGCGGCGGCCACGCGCCGCTGTACCGTCTGCACCTCCGGGTCCCTCGACCGTGCGCGCCCGTCCAGCCGCGCCCGGACGAAGGAGCGCACGTCCTCCTCGCTGGTATCGCTGCGCCGGAAGCCGAAGGCCGAGCGCGGCTTGGCCGGCGACTGCCCGTGGCCGCCTGCCCGGAGAGCCTCCCGCACCTCCCGTATCTGCCGGCCGTAGTGCTCGGCCGTCTCGCCCGCGGCCAGCACGGCCAGGAGCTTGCCGTGGTGGTCGCGCCACTCGCCCGTGGCCTTGTCGTAGGAGCCGCTGAGGGAGTGCTCCACGATGTCCGCCCCCAGGAGCTCCTCGTGGAGCGGCACGCGGAGTCCCATGGTGACGTCCAGCAGGAAGAGGCAGAGGTAGGAGGTCACTGCCGTCCAGGCGATGATGGCGACGCAGGCCAGGGCCTGTATGGCCAGTAGCTCCACGCCGCCGCCCGCCAGAAGACCTGTGCGCACACGAGACGAAGGGACAGGCGGATGTGTGAATTCTACGAGGACAATTGCTTCTCCTTGATCCGAGGTGCCCTCTGATCTACAAGCTTTGCTTTCTAATTGTGACCCGGCACAACGACATGAGGAATATCCCACCAAAACACTTTTTGAGTAAACAACGCCTGAAGGTAAAGTATCTTCAAAATTCAATTACGAATCAATTTTCTTTTTTTGGTATTTTCGGAAATTTTAAGTATTAGACGATATTATATTTTGATATCATTTGAAAGCTAATGGTATACTCTTTCACATCATTAGAAAACCTCAAAATCTCCAAAGTGGGCTTATTCCTCATTATGCTGTGCCGGGTCACAATTAAGGTCTCTTGTCAAAAAGATCATCGGTTGAGTGCCGGTTGAATTCATCCGACCGATACAATTTCCCCCGGTAGAAAGCCGATTGTACTGGACTCTGGGGTGAACAATAATATCCACGATGGCTATCCGGTGGAAACGACATCGGACGGGTCAAATCATCCGATACCCAACCGATGACAAAAGAGGCCCAAGACCCCGTCCAGTTATCATTAATTTTATCGTGTAGCTCATCGATCCATCATTGTGTTAGGGCCTACTTGTTTAGAATCGTTGTCAACATCTGGCCCATCACTTTGGAGTACTCTCCCGTACCCAACTCAAACGTGATACTCCCGCCTCCAATGCAAAACAGCTTCAAACTCAGCTCTTTTTTTCTTCAAATCTACAGTTGTAGATATAACGTGATATCTGCGTCGAGGAGAATGTCATTCAATGGGGGTTTGCCCAGCATGCTCGACGTGATAAGCACTGATGATGAGTGCCCTTTAATTGCCCAATTGCCTGCTGGAAACAATTATCATGTAGCTCGGGCAAGATTCGAACCCGCGACTCCTGTTTTATTCCAATCCGCCACACCAGCTCGGTGGTCAAGTAGTTCTGCACTAGAAAGCAATAGGGTTCACGAATCCCGCACGAGCGGTTCATCAGGCATCATGATGGCCTTTCCCATCCTGGGAAAAAAAATACGACTAGTATGCACCCCGACTGCTATCGCTGGTTCGCGTCGATCCGTACGCGTACCTTTCTTCTCGTTCAGCGGCTCCTTGCTGAGCGTGTCCCGATCCGCGAAGATACCGACGGCCAGCAGTCCCCAGACGGCGGCCACACCGTGCACGGGCACCACGCCCACCGGGTCGTCGATGCGCAGTTTGGCCGTGGCGTTCTTGCCCAGACACGCCACCACTGCGCCCACCGTGCCGATGACCAGGCCGTGCCACGGCTGCGCTAGGGCGCAGAATGCTGCATATGCACAAATGAAGGGGGAAAAAAAGCCGTGACAAAATTATCGACCTTTCTCTTTTGCTAATCCGTTTTTTCTTCTGTTAACCTCTTTTGCTAACAACATTTTGGTTATCAGTACGAGGCTGAGCTCAACTTGGAAGGCCATATGTGGGTGGACTGGAGGAGGGGGCATGTCGTAGCATTGAATGAGGCCGAGGTTGAGCTCAACTTGGATAGGCCAGCTGTGGGTGGACTCGAGGAGGGAGCATGTCAAAGCATTGACTGAGGCCGAGGTCGAACTCAACTTGGATAGGCCAGCTGTACGTGGGTGGACTGGATGAGGGGGCGTGCTATAGCATTGAATGAGGCCGAGGTAGAACTTAACTTGGATAGGCCAGCTGTGGGTGGACTGGAGGAGGGGGCATGCCATAGCATTGAATGAGGCCGAGGTAGAACTTAACTTGGATAGGCCAGCTGTGGGTGGACTGGAGGATGGGGCATGCCATAACAATGAATGAGGCCGAGGTTGAGCTCAACTTGGACAGGCCAGCTGTGGGTGGACTGGAGGAGGGGGCATGCCATAACAATAAATGAGGCCGAGGTTGAGCTCAACTTGGATAGGCCAGCTGTGGGTGGACTGGAGGAGGGGGTATGCCGTAGCAATGAATGAGGCCGAGGTCGAGCTCAACTTGGATAGGCCAAGACTTTCGTGAAGAACCGCCTGCGGGGGTAAAGGAGACCCTTAGGTTGACAAACTAGAGGCCTTGTCGTCCTAGGGTAATAGGATACCCATTGGATTGGAGTGTGAGGGTGGGGCGCCAGATATCGCTGATGTAGAAACCTATATCTCTATGATATTTCTTACTAAATGTGACTCGGCACAGCATAATGAGGAATAACCCCCACTTTTGAGATTTTTAGATTTTCTTATGATGTGAAAGAGTGTACCATTAGCTTTCAAATGATATCAAAATTATTTCCGTGTGAACTCTGTTATAAATAGTACAAGGGGACTTCGCTCGTTCATTTGGTACCAAACACAATAATTATAGCAGCACCATTCTAACTCCTCGAAAGCGGGCATTCAATAAGGCAGGAACTTTACATTTTCATGAAAACAGTACACAAAAACTCCCCCGTCATTTAGAGACGGATATCGGAAAAATCCTTTGAACATAATATCCTCCAATACATTAACTTTCCGAAAATACAAAAAAAAAGAAGATTTTGTTTATCGACTTCAGAAGATACTTTGACTACAGGCGTTGTTTACTCGAAAAGTGTTTTGGTGGGATATTCCTCATGTCGCTGTGCCGGGTCACAAATGGACTTATCAACCTTTATTAGTCGTCATGGCGAGATATTGATTGTATCAAATGCGACGAGGGAAGGGCCGCTTGTGACGTACCGGAAATTGAAACCAGCGATCCCAGAATGCCATTGATGACGTAAGAGACGTCGAATTTCTTCCTCAGGGTGACGTAACTGAAGCAGCCACAGACATGTTGGGGCAAGAGGAAAACAAGAAAAAAAACTGTTATGAAAACCATAACCACTGCAAGAAACCAAAGAATACGCGACCAACATCTCCCTCGGGTGCATACGCTCTGAGTAGTCTGTCACCCCTTGGTGTATGGGTTCTACGCTCACCTTAGGAACAGCGCCGAAATGCCTCCCCCCATGGAGGCGGTGACGGTTGCCACGGCGGATCTGCGCACCATGGATAGGAGGGAGAAAGTATGGAACGCCTATTGGCACACAAACTTCCAACAAAAATTAATTGCATACATTGGTCCTACCACTGTATTCACGACACCAGTCTATCTGGGACTGTGTACTCTTGTTTATGGTGGCCAATTTGGCGCCACTCGATCTTGACTGACAGGCGAGACTGACACCCTCATAGGCCAGCTGTGGGTGGACTGGAGGAAGGGGCATGCCATAGCATTGAATGAGGCCGAGATTGAGCTCAAATTGGATAGGCCAGCTGTGGGTGGACTGGTGGAGGAGGCATGCCGTAGCAATGAATGAGGCCAAGGTTGAGCTCAACTTGGATAGGCCAGCTGTGGGTGGACTGGAGGAAGGGGCATGCCATAGCATTGAATGAGGCCGAGGTTGAGCTCAACTTGGATAGGCCAGCTGTGGGTGGACTGGAGGAGGTGGGATGCCATAGCATTGAATGAGGCCGAAGTCGAGCTCAACTTGGATAGGCCAGCTGTGGGTGGACTGGAGGAGGGGGCATGCCGTAGCAATGAATGAGGCCAAGGTTGAGCTCAACTTGGATAGGCCAGCTGTGGGTGGACTGGAGGAAGGGGCATGCCATAGCATTGAATGAGGCCGAGGTTGAGCTCAACTTGGATAGGCCAGCTGTGGGTGGACTGGAGGAGGTGGGATGCCATAGCATTGAATGAGGCCGAGGTTGAGCTCAACTTGGATAGGCCAGCTGTGGGTGGACTGGAGGAGGTGGGATGCCATAGCATTGAATGAGGCCGAAGTCGAGCTCAACTTGGATAGGCCAGCTGTGGGCGGACTGGAGGAGGGGGCATGCCGTAGCAATGAATGAGGCCAAGGTTGAGCTCAACTTGGATAGGCCAGCTGTGGGTGGACTGGAGGAAGGGGCATGCCATAGCATTGAATGAGGCCGAGGTTGAGCTCAACTTGGATAGGCCAGCTGTGGGTGGACTGGAGGAGGTGGGATGCCATAGCATTGAATGAGGCCGAAGTCGAGCTCAACTTGGATAGGCCAGCTGTGGGTGGACTGGTGGAGGAGGCATGCCGTAGCAATGAATGAGGCCAAGGTTGAGCTCAACTTGGATAGGCCAGCTGTGGGTGGACTGGAGGAAGGGGGCATGCCATAGCATTGAATGAGGCCGAGGTTGAGCTCAACTTGGATAGGCCAGCTGTGGGTGGACTGGAGGAAGGGGCATGCCATAGCATTGAATGAGGCCGAGGTTGAGCTCAACTTAGATAGGCCAGCTGTGGGTGGACTGGAGGAGGGGGCATGCCATAGCATTGAATGAGGCCGAGGTTCAGCTCAATTTGGATAGGCCAGCTCTGGGTGGACTGGAGGAAGGGGCATGCCATGACATTGAGTGAGGCCGAGGTCGCGAGTTCAACAAGGATAGGCCTAGACCAGCTGAGGTAGACTGGAGGAGGGCATGCCATAGCGTTTAATGGAGGCCGAGGTTGAGCTCAACTTAGAGTAAATAGACTCTAGCCTGGAAATGGTTCAGCCCCCCCCCCAAAAAAAAATCAAAACAAAAAATCGGAAATTTCTGATAATACGCGTCTGGCTATGAAAAGGGTCGAAAGATTCCGTTGCAAACTCCTGAGGGCGCACTACTTTGATTCGACCCTACCTGTGGCGAGCACCCATTTGGTGTCGGAGATGCCGTACGTACTGCCGCAGTTAAAACCCAGCCAACCCCACCTATACATGAATCGGAGGAAAGGGGAGAGAGAAGGGGAGGTTAATATTACACATGCTGGCCGTCTTCCACTGGTTGCATGCTTTGGTCAAAACGGCCTTCGAGAAAGGTACTTCATTATGTCGGCGTAGACTATTATATCGTCATATATTATCATATCGTCATTAAATATTCAGTTACATGTATGATTGAGTCGTTCTCCTGTTTTGTCATCCAAACGCTAGGTCACCAGATCACCATGTCTAAGGGGACGGGTGTGGGGGAGGAGGGGGAGAGAGGGAGATGGAGAGGGAGAGGGAGAGGGAGAGGGAGAGGGAGAGGAGAGGGAGAGGGAGAGGGAGAGGGAGAGGGAGAGGGAGAGGGAGAGGGAGAGGGAGAGGAGAGGGAGAGGGAGGGGGAGGGGGAGAGGGGAGAGAGGGAGAGGGAGAGGGAGAGGGAGAGGGAGAGGGAGAGGGAGAGGGAGAGGAGAGGGAGAGGGAGAGGGAGAGGGAGAGGAGAGGAGAGGGAGGGGGAGAGGGAGAGGGAGAGGGAGGGGAGAGGGAGAGGAGAGGGAGAGGGAGAGGGAGAGGGAGAGGGAGAGGGATAGGGAGAGGGAGAGGGAGAGGGAGAGGGAGAGGGAGAGGGAGAGAGGGAGAGGGAGAGGGAGAGGGAGAGGAGAGGGAGAGGGAGAGGCAGAGGAGAGGGGAGGCAGAGGCAGAGGCAGAGGCAGAGGCAGAGGCAGAGCAGAGGCAAAGACAGAGTCATAGTC
>OX465117.1:10606730-10789230 GCA_949987565.1 Luidia sarsii
TCAGTCTTGCGCTCCCACCACGGCAATGACTAGTCGACTAGTCGACTAGTCGACTAAGTGACTAATTATCTAGTCGACTAAATGCTTCAGTCTTAATGTTTCAGTCTTGCGCTCCCACCATGACAATGACCAGTCGACTAGTCGACTGGTAGTCGTCGTGGTGGTAGCGCAAGACTGGAGCATTTAATTAAGTGCAGCATGTCTCCCGGGATCGCACTGTACTAATAGTACTGCTATCAATATTAAATACATGTAGTCGACTAGTCGACTAGTCGACTTTTTGGGAGAGGCCGCTCAAAAGAGGGGTATATTTTGGGTGTTGGCATTCAGCAAGAATGGATTTTGTTCCCGAGGGACTGATTCCGAGAGAATGACATCGCACGATTTCGGTGATGTGTTCCTTGCAGGCCTCCGTAACAAACCCGCCTGCGGGTTGCCTCCTCAACGTGAAAGCGACTGCAATGATAACGTTGGAAGGGGGTGGGGATGGAGGTTTAAAATGATATTCCCGATAGATCCAGTCTTCCGCTCGAGTGGCTCGGCTGATGGAAAACGGCCCGGTCCGCACGTCCGGCTCTCGGCGGCTCATCTTCGGTTGTCATGACGTCGGGGGTCGGGGCTCGCCAGTGCGCGGCATTTCGGGCGAAGGTTTTCATCCTCGCGCTCGGCCGAGCGCGAGTAAAAGGGAACTGAGGGTGGATTCACTGAGCTCCGCCCCCCAAAAAAAACCCAAATGTAAGCAATCAAAATACTAATGTTAATTTCACATGCAATAATTTCCAATCCCAGCCCCCCCCCCCCCCCCCGAAAAAAAGGCAAAACCTTTAAGCGTTCCTAATATGCTGAAAACATAATAGAAGACTAAAATATTAAGACCTGAAGATCCAATTCAACATTGGGAAGATCGGAATACATTGATGTCCACAGATTTCCTTCTAATTTTACACGGTTTGTAGATGGTCATGATGGAATCCTCATGTTGAAATCTTACGGTCTGGGCAGCTGTAGGCCTACTTCTCACAAGAGAAAATAAATTCATAAAAAAGTATGGACAGTTTTGATTTCAGTTCCGTCCCGCGAGACCGAGCTTTCATTTAAAAAAAGAAACTACGAAAGAAAAATCGCCATTCCGTTTGCAAACGCAGAAACAAACGAATCGACCAAGAGCGTCTCTTCTGAGGAAATATTATAGGTCACAGTCCGCGTGCAGACTTGCACGTCGTGTCGGCGGCGCCCCATACTCCGTCGTCAACTAAAGCCCATCGCTCCCAGTGGAGCATAGGCCATCAACGACCCCTCGCCATCGCACTCTGTTCTGGGCTGCTCTTGTTATTCCCGTCCAGTTGGTACCCTGCTGCCTAAGCTCTGCCTCAGTGTCTCGCCTCCAGCTGTTGCGAGTCCGGCCTCTCTTTCTCTTTCCCTGCGGGTTCCAGGTCAGGGCTTGGCGTGTGGTGCTGGATGCCGGTTTCCTGAGGGTGTGTCTGATCCAGCCCCACTTCCTCCGCAGTATCTGCTTGGCCACTGGCTCCTGTCCCGCTCGCTCCCACAGGTCTTCATTTCGGATCTTCTCCGGCCGTCGGATGTTGTAGATGCGCCTCAGACAGGTGTTGAAAAATGTCTGGATCATCTGCTGCATCGTCTTTGTCGTCCGCCATGCCTCGCATCCACAGAGATGGATGGACTTCACATTGGAGTTGAACTCCGTCGTCAAGCGAAAAAAAAAATGAAAAAAAAAAAAATATATATATATATATATATTTTTTTACTCCGTCGTCAAGCGAAAGAAAAACAAAATTTACAATGTACCAGTTACGGCTCGCTTTACATGATAAACAGTGACCTAGCTACGTCCTATTGTCTCATTAGCAGAGGAGGTCGAGGAGAGAGCGTCCATGTTTACACCCACGGACTCGGGAGTCAATTGATGTATTGCTATGGATACGAGGGACGGTAGACAACCGCGTGCTAATTAGCCTCTCTCTCTCTCCGTCTCTCTCTCCCTCTCTCTCTACCTCTCTCTCTCCCTCTCTCCCTCCCCCTCTCTCTCTCCCTCTCTATCTCTCCGTCTCTCTTTCTCCCCCCCTCTCTCTCTGTCTCTCTCTTCGTCCCTCTCTCCCTCTCACTCTCCCTCTCTCTCTCCCTCTCTATCTCTCCGTCTCTCCCTCCGTCTCTCTCTCCCTCTCTCTCTCCCTCTCTATCTCTCCGTCTCTCTCTCTCCCCCTCTCTCTCTGTCTCTCTCTCCGTCTCTCTCTCCCCTCTCTCTCACTCTCTTTCTCTCCCCCTCTCTCTCTCTGTCTCTCTCCCTCTCTCCCTCTCTCTCCCTCTCTCTCACTCATTTTCTCCCTCTCCCTCTACCCCCTCTCTCTCTCCGTCTCTCTCTCCCACTCTGTCTCCCCTCTCTCTCTCTCCCACTCTCTCTCCTCTGTAAATCTCCCTCTATCTCTCCCACTCTCTCTCTCTCCCCCTATCTCTCTTTCCTCTCTCTCTCCCTCCTCACTATCTCCCTCTCTCCCTCTCTCGCCCCTCTCTCCCTCTCTCTCTTTCCTCTCTCTCTCCCTCCTCACTATCTCCCTCTCTCCCCTTTCTCGTCCCTCTCTCCCTCTCTCGCCCCTCTCTCCCTCTCTCGCCCCTCTCTCGCCCCTCTCTCCCTTCTCTCCCCTCTCTCCTCTCTCTCTCCCTCTCTCCCCTCTCTCCCCTCTCTCCCCTCTCGCCCCTCTCTCCCTCTCTCCCCTCTCTCTCCTCTCGTTAGACTGCAAATTAGTTTCTGGCACAATACCGTATATATACCGGTGTTCTCATTGTCTGCATGCCTCGCCGGCGCCGACTGATTTATCGGCAGCGTCGTCGACTTCGCGGGGGGCATTTATCAACGTGCGGATCGTTAGAGGAGGGTCATCATCAGAGGTATTGCCAATTACCATCTGCACGCCGCCTTGCCGATCCGAACACGTTCTCTATCAGCCCATCCCCCCCAACCACCTACGAGTCTGCTTGAGCTACTCCTAATCGACATCTTGGCCATCATCGGTGAAATCAGCTCCGTCATCATTAGCGTCTTCGTCACTTTGTCTTACACTACCTCTCTTCCGATCCTCTTTCCGCTCGATGAGCTCCCAGCCCGTCTCTTACTCGCTTCCTCGATCTTCCTCTCTTTATCCCGCCTCCCGTCCTTCCCCTTCATCTTCCTGCATCTTCCTGGTCTCCTCTAGTTCTCCCCCTTCTCTTCATCTTACCCCTCCCTCCTCCCTTTCTCCTCCTCCTCCTTCTCCTTCTCATACCTTCCACTCTCCTCCCCTTTCCATCTCTCCTTGTTGTCCGCGTCTTCCCTCTGTCTCTACAATTTCTTCCTCCATTATTATGAACACCACCACCATCAACACTTTCTCCTTCCCTCCGTCTTTCCCTTCTCCCCTTTCTCGATCGACTACCGCCACCAACATCTCACTTTCCCACCCTTATTTCGACTTCCTTCTCTTCCTCTCTCGCCATCTCATTTTCGACCTCCTCCTTCGTCAGCGCAAACACCCCGGCCGCCAAAACCTCCATCTCCACCTCTCCCCCTCTCATCCCTCCCCTCCTCCTCCCTCGCCTCCTTCACCTCCTCCTCCCTCCCCTCCTTCTCCTCTTCCCTCCTACTCATCCTCTTCCCTTCCCTCCTCCTCCCTCCCCCTACACCCCCACCACCTCCCTCCCTCTCCTGCTTACACGATCCCCTCCTCCTCAAATCCCCTCCTCCTCCCTGCCCCTACACCTCCCCCACATCCGCCTCCTTCCCTCCCTCCCTCTCCTGCTTACTCGATCCCTAGCTCCTCCTCCTCCTCACATCCCTCCTCCTCCTCCCTCCCCCTACAACCCCACCATCTCCTCCTCCCTCCCCCTCCTGCTCATTCCATCCCCTCCTCCCCACATCCCCTCCTCCTCCCTCCCCCTACAATCCCACCACCTCCTCCTCCCTCCCCCTCCTGCTCATTCCATCCCCTCCTCCTCACATCTCCCCACATCCCCTCCTCCTCCTTCCCCCTACACCCCCACCACCTCTTCCTCCCTCCCCCTCCACTTTCTTCTCCTCCTCTTTCCCCTCCACCTCCACCTCCTCCTCCTCATCTTTCCCCTTCTCATCCTCCTCCCTCCCCCTCCCCTTCCCCCAGACCTCCTTTCCCCAGAGACAAAGAACAAATCCGGGAACGGAATAAAAGCCAGGGACTCTGTTGCTTTTGCCCGGCAGACCTCTCACGACCTTCTCTTCCAAACGATGCATTTTTCAACACAGCGCCCATTAAGGACCAACCGGTCGAGGTCATCCACGGCGATCGTCGCCCGTCCAAATTCATTGTGTCGTTCCCAATGCTGATCCCTTCTCGCGTGTGACGGCAAAAAAAAAAAAAAACGTTGCAAAGAGGTCACGTATGCATTATGCGCCATGCGAAAAAACAAACAAAACCCCCAAACCACTAAACCCAACAATGCCACGTTCAACGCCGTCTATACGTGCGTGAATGTATTTCCTGGCGAGAGCGCCTCAGTAACCGCTCGGGAAAAAGAAATCCAGAAATGTCGGAGATCATATTACGACACCTGTGAAATTAAGGTGATTTACAAAAGAGCAGACATGAAAGACCAAATTCCCTGTGGTTTATTTTTGGGTCGGAATCGCTCATAAAATCCCCATAGGCCTACGTCGAATGGAGCTAGACCAATTACTTGGAAAATGATACCAACCAATGGTGAATGTAATAACAGAAATACCCCGTTTACGAAATGAAGGTTTCATAGGCTAAGCTTCGGTCATATGTGACCCGGCACAGCATAATGAGGAATAACCCCACTTTTGAGATTTTGAGATTTTCTAATGATATGAAAGAATATACTATTCGCTTTAAAATCATATCAAAATATGATATCCTGAAATATTTAAAATTTCCGAAAATACATACAAAAAAACCATTTTGTGATCGAATTGTGAAGATACTTTAACTTCAGGCGGTGTTTACTCAAAAAGTGTTTTGGTGGGATATTCCTCATAATTATCGTTGTGCCGGGTCACATATCTGATCTTACGCCCGCAAAAAGGACCCATGATACCTGCCACGTGCACGTTGTTACCACAGCAACCAACGTGATGCATGCCGGTCCTCATGAAGAATGAGCGACGCGGGTGCAACACACTCCGCCGCGCGCACGCAGCGTCCTTCGCATGGGCTTAACGCGGCCGCCATAATGCAGAGAAGGGCTAGGCCGTGTAATCTCGAAAAGCCGAGCAAAGGCCGTCAAGGAATGATACTAGTGCAGCTGCAATTCCCGATTGAAATGTACTGACGTGTATTTCAATTTATTGTGGGCCGTGTGCAGCATGTCCATGCAGCCTGACGTCAAAGATACCATCAGGGATAATAGAACCTGGTATCTGGTTTCAAGATACTTGAGACATTTCTCTGACAGTAATCAATACCTCAATGAAAAAACAAACTAAACCAAATTGTACGGGCCTAAGACTGGCATTTCGATCTACAGTATATAGTAGGACTTACTCAAAGGCTTTGCACAGACAGACCAATAGCTAATAACCGATCAAATTCCATCCTATACAATCCATCCCATCCCATGCTATCTTACCACATCCAATCCCATCCCATCCTACCCACCCCATCCTATCCCATACCATCCGAGCCATCCCATTCCATCGTTTCCCATCCTAGCTCAAATCAACCCAACACAACCCAACCGATCCTATCCCATAAAATCGTAGCCCATTTAATTCCGTCCCACCCATCCCAACCAACCACCCACCCAACCACACCCAAAAACCCACCAACCCAACCACCCACCCAACCTCCCAACCAACCACCCACCTAACCACCCACCCAACCACCAACCAAAACACCCACCCAACCACCCACCCAACCACCCACCCACCGACTCACCCACCCACAAACCCACCCACAAACCCAGCCACAAACCCACCCAACCACCCACCCAACCACCCACCCAACCACCCACCCACCCACCCACCCACCCACCCACCGACTCACCCACCCACAAACCCACCCACAAACCCAGCCACAAACCCACCCAACCACCCACCAAACCACCCACCCAACCACCCACCCAACCACCCACCCAACCATCCACCCAACCACCCACCCAACCACCCACCCAACCACCACCCAACCACCCACCCACCGACACACCCACCCACCCACCCACAAACCCAGCCACAAACCCAGCCACAAGCCCACCCAACCACCCACCCAACCACCCACCCACCACCCAGTCGGGGAAGACAACGAGAACCACCCATCCACTCACTCACCACAGCATGAAGAGACCGAAGATGGCGTTGGTAGCCGAGCCCATCGGAGGTGCCTCCACGCCCTCCACGAAGCGCCCAGTGCGTGGCTTGAGGATGAGCGTGGCCACCAGTCCGGTCACTCCACCCACCATGTGAACAGCGCCCGCACCGGCAATATCCACCGCTCCCATTACCTACAAGCAACAACAAAAAAGGAGAACAAAAAGTCAAAAAATCAATAGAAAACTGACTAGGAACATTACTGTACATGTACAAACATTTCTTAACCAAACCATTTCCGCAAATAGATGCATGCAAACTAACGGACACTTCTTTTCAGATGAGTCATTATTTCTATTCAGTTGGAAAATGACTAGGAACTTTTGAACACATTACCAACAAAAAAGAAAATGGCAAAGAAAAAATTGACTGGTCCGGGATTGGAACCCGAGACCTCTACTTTTTGCGTACCAGCGTTCTTCCTACCCTTAGATGTTGGCCTCCCAAATAATTCAATGAGGGATTGCCCTGCTCGACGTAATAAGCACAGAATGTCCGATAATACAATTTCGGGCAGCTCGGGCGGGATTCGAACCCGCGACTCCTGCTTTCATTTAGTGCAGACGTCTTAACCACTAATGCGACTCACTCTTGAAGGCCAGCGCACTGGAGAACTATCTGCTGAGCAAAAAGTCTCTCGAGGTCGTTAGCTCAGCACGTAGCTCACCGTGTGCGCTAAACTTTTACTGAGATTTCTGTCCTGTTTGATTTTGGCAACCACGTGAACAGAGCGTGCGCTTTCATTGGGCAGTCGCTTTGTATTTATTTTGCTTAGCACGTAGCTCAAGTCGCCGCACACGATGAGTTTTCATCCACGAGAGGCGAACAAATTCAAACAGGATATTATAGATATGTACTGGTCTCACGGCTTCATGAGGCAGAAATCTCACCAAAAGTTCAGCGCACACGAGAGCTACGTGCTGAGCTAACGGCCACGAGAGACTTTTCTCCTCGTGTGCGGCGGCCTTGACTAACCTTGAGCCAACCGTTGTGCCCCCACAGCCAGTGGGCCGGCACACAGTACACCACCGTGTTCAGGAAGCTGAAGACGATGTAGGTCTCCAGGCGGGTCCGCTCGGCCATGGCGCCCGAGACGATGGTGGTGGCCGTGGTGGCGAAGGAGGCGTGGAAGAAGAAGTGGGCGAACTCCTTGCCCAGCCCCGGGTCCGAGCTGTTCCGGTCCATGAAGAAGTCGCCCACGCCCACGAAGGCGTTCGAGCCCTCGGCCTCGCCGAAGCTCAGCCCGTAGCCGAAGATCCAGTAGGAGATGCCGCCGAAGAGAACGTCCACGGCGTTCTTGACCATGATGTTGACCTTGGAACGGAAAGGATAAAGATAGGACGAAGCGAACTTCAAAAATTTAGGCTTCTTGTTAAGAAAAGATCATCGGTTGTGTATCAGATGATTTGACCCGTCCGATTCCACCGGATAGCCATCGGGTATTTGTTCACCCCAGAGTCCAGTACAATCGGCTTTCTACCGGGGGAAATTTTATCGGTCGGATGAATTCAACCGGTACTCAACCGATGATCTTTTTGACAGGAGACCTTAGTTGGCCTGACGTTTCGATCCTAGCAGGACCTTTCTTAAAGGCAGAGTGACAAGGACAAAACAGATACATGTACAGAAATTAGAGAAATTCAAATTGATTTCATACCTAAAGGGTAATGTTCATTAATAAACAATGCTCTGAAGTTAAATTTGTAAAATTTAACCGACCACAAAAAGTCAGATAATTTTGTTTTAAATTTAAATGTTGGTACCTGTGGATGGTATTAATATTCAATGAGTTTTCGCCCTGATCCGCGTGATAAACACTGAATGCTCAGTACTTTTGCCCGATGCCTGATGACAAAAAAAAAATCAGGCAGCAAGTTTGTCATCAGGGCAAAGCACTGAGCATTCAGTGTTTATAACCTGGATCAGGGCAAAAACTCATTGAATTACATTCTCATTGACGCAGCGGTATATCTATGGTGTAAATATTGTTTGTGAGTAAAAGGGAGAGTAAATCCCCCATCTCAGTGAAAACAAAAATTTAAACAAATTGGCGTTCTATTAGCAATCTCAGGGAGACCGGGGTTGACCCCTGAGTGACCCAGGCCTGCCCTCACCAATGGTGGGGGGGGGGTCGAAAACAACCAGGGTCAGTGAATACACTTTCGACCGCTCATGGTTTCGACCACTTGGTTTGTGCAGTCGCGGCCGCAAATGGCGACTTCGTTGTTTTTTTGCCCGTGCGAAATTACGCCGAGTTACATTGTTGTGGGGGAAAAAAAACGCACCCTCCAGACGCTCACACAACCTTGCATAATTTAGCCTCTTCGCAAGCCACCCCCCCCCCGCGCTCGAAAAAAGAAGGAGAGGAAATTGACAGAGAGAAACAAAAAGCGTTAATCATCGGCCGCACGTACGGAGACCGGGTTTCACTTCACGGGTAAGTGATTGGAAGCAAAGTCTACATGCGCGTTTCCGAGGGCCGCTCGCCACAGCCCTAAAAACAACAAGGAAGAACCGATCCGTCCCTCCCCCCAACGCACCGGACTGCAGGCCGTAGATGATTTACCAGCTGATTGAGTTACCGTGTTTACACACCGTCTATATCGGAGGCTGTAGAGAGCTCAGACGCATTATTTTTTGAGCCATCTGTGCAACAGTGAACGGGGCCCGGGTCACGGAACTCGAATGTCGAAATAGAGGACTCGAAGGATTTTTTTTTATTATTAAAGTTTAACTGTCAGTATGCCTGGATATCTTACATCACGAAAAAAGGAGGTTATAAACAAATCTACGAATTGTGTAGATGTGTAGGGAACATAATATCGCTAATCTAATTAGTTATATAGCAGAACTGCCGCATTATACGGAAATTTTTACCGTGATATTTAAAACCTTACGATTGTACCTAATTCAGCGTTAGATCGCTGTACAAGAGCCTTATATCACCTCACATCAGCTAAATCTATACCATAGGGTATATAGGGCATACTGTACGTTGTGGTATAATATGCCCATCGTTACATCGCTGCATCACAACTCGCTCGCCTCTCACGCACGGTCACGCTCGCTCACGCAACACGCACGGTCACGCTCGCCTCTCACGCACGGTCACGCTCGCTCTCGCAGCACGCACGGTCCATAGATATAGAATAAGTTATTTTATTCTATATCTATGGCACGGTCGCGCTCGCACACGCACTGCCACGCTCGCTCACGCAACACGCAAGCTCACGCTCGTCTCTCATCACGCACTGTCACGCTCGTTCACCGCTCACGCTCGACGCTCACGCACGGTCAAGCTCGCTCACGGTCACGGTCACTCACGCACGGTCACGCTCGCTCACGCATACACACGCGCCCGGCCGTGGGCACTCACCTCGTTCTTCTGCGAGGCGCTGCCCGACTCGAGCAGGCCGAAGCCCGACTGCATAGTGAAGATGATGAAGGTGCTGGTCAGGACCCAGGTGGTGTCGTCCCAGGGAGTCGGCGGCTTCTCCTGCCACAGCGTCACCAGCTCCGTGGAGTTCCGTAGGTGGTCGGGCAGCGGTACCAGCGGCACGCCGATGGGCGGTACCATCGAGCTCCTCATCGCGAGAGTGCGCGCGCGGAGAGCGCAGTTCAGACCGATTTGCACTGTAACACAAAGCAATTTGCACGTACAGAACTTACTGATGTCGATTGATCTTTAGCCAGCAACAGTCACGGTCGACAAGATTCCTCGCCAGCGCGATATTCCAGCAGCAGATGAAATCCTACCCTCAACGAGTCAATGTTCAATTCCGGTAGAAGAATTAAGGTATCCTGAACTAGTCATCCTATTCCAGTAGGTGATGAAAACGGTATTCTTAGCTGGTAAATGTCACTATGGTATACCCTCAACGAGTCAAGTAGAAGGATCGGTGAGTAAACTGGACTATTCAGCTCCACTTTTTTTCCAGTCAACCTGATGGTTTAAGGGGAAACGGGTTCGGCAGCTTGTCGGCCCAAGCGGTGGATACAGGCTCGATCGTTAACGATAGATGTCGTATTAAAAATCCACTGATGATCCCCGACGTTAACGAGTGCCAGCAGGCCGCCTACGCGACGGTGACGTAATAACCGCCGCCCGTATGCAAATGAGCCCGTCACGTGGGCGCGCGTGGTGTTGGTGGTCAGCCGGTGGTCTATCGTCGGGGGGGGGGTGACTCCGCCCTAGTCAACGCGCCAATAGTGACGTCCTATCGCGTCTGGCGTCCCGACTTCGACCGGTGACTAACGCGCCGGGTACTGGCGCCGATTCTGGGGGCACCGTCCTCGATCGTCTTCGCTGGCATGCGGGGTGAATATAGGGAGCTGAGAATGGCTATCACCTTGCTGGTCCCAGCACTTTACACTCCCAGTGTCTCGCGACGAATCCTGACTGAAATAAAGGGGGCAGTGATAAACAAAACCAATAAAGACCAATGCTCCTTTAGTAAGGCCTCTTGTCAAAAAGATCATCGGTTGGGTATCAGATGATTTGACCCGTCCGATGTCGTTTCCACCGGATAGCCATCGTGTATTTTTCACCCCAGAGTCCAGTACAATCGGCTTTCTACCGGGGAAAATTTGTATCGGTCGGATGAATTCAACCGGCACTCAACCGATGATCTTTTTGACAAGAGACCTAAAAGAGAAGCAGACAGTCCAATCAGTCGCCTTGCATGCTGTGTTGGAGTCCCGAAACTAACCGTATAGCTATTTTAAAAATTCGCACATTGTTGTACCAAACAAAACCCACATCCGAGCTCAGCTCATTCGTCCACATTTTGTGACAAGTCCAGCCAATGATACAGTTTCATGCTTTAAGCACAAAACGTCACGATCCATATATAGGATCGCCTTTGCCGACCCAAATTTGATGAGTGAAAAGCGAGTCAAAAGCAATTGACGTCGCATCGCAGAGTGCGGTTTGCAATCCTGTGTTTATTTATTTTATTTATTTCATTTTGTTTCGGGATTCAAGTACAGCATTCAAATCACAGCACACAAGTAAGAATAATAAAGTGGAAAAGCAGAAGAAACCCCCCCAACCCCCACCAGACTAACAAACAAACAAACAAACATTAACAGCAACAACAACAGAAACAACATCCAATAAACTCCCGCAGGATTGCCCAAAAGAAATTAGTTTCTGTCAGGGGGCTCTCCAAACTAATTGGATGACAGAAAACAAAAAAATATAATATATATTTATAGAAAAAAACAATATTGTTTACGCAAACAAGACTTTTCCTGCTTGGTAGTTTCTCATGCTTAAGTGGCTCTATGAAAAATGTGACCCAGGTCGATCGTAAGTTGTGCACGGAGCGCTTTTTCAAACGAGGAAATTAATTTTGTCTGGGTACATTTGATTTCATAGAGCCGATTAAGCGCCAAAAAATGTGCTGAAGTGCACGAAAGGGCGTGAGCTACATAATCCCCTTACCAACCCACACTTCACTGATATTTCATGATAAGCAAAGAAGAGTAGTCCTACTATAGGATCGAAACGTCATGCCCACTAAACTCTAAGATTCGCATTTCGGTTATTTGAGCAAGTAAGCAGTTTGCAACATTGGTAAGATCGAAAAACAGAAAATGTTCACAGATTTACATGAAACTTATACAGATTGAAGATGGTTATAGTAGAAACCTCTCACTGAAATATTTCTGCCTCAAATGTTGTATTTTTGGGAGAAATTAGTAAAAGAAATAGTTTACGTCTCACCAAGATCTACACTATTTTTCGGAACAGTACTGCGTTAAATGCTGCATTTTCGCGAAACAAATGAAGCTATTTTCACGATTTTCTCGAGACTCGGTTGGCGGATTGAGCTGCAATTTTCACAGGTGTGCTATTTCATGCATATGTTGGATCAGACAACGTTTGGATGCTATTCTTTGACCTCGACCAATGTTGTGTAGGGGCTTTCATAAAGAAGAGTGTAATACAAGCCAAAAAGCAATTGATTTCACATCGCAGTGTATTTTGTAATACTCCAGTTTATTGCACGAGACTTTTCCTGCTGAGCAGATGTTTACCCTTGAGCGGCCCCATGAAATTGGGACCTGGTGTTGTGCAGAGATTGCCGGTCAATAACAAGAGCCGAATTCGCGTAATGAGTAACGCCTCTCTTTAATACCGTACCAGTATATGTGACCCGGCACAGCGACATGAGGAATATCCCACCAAAACACCTTTCGAGTAAACAACGCCTGAAGTCAAAGTATCTTCTCAATTCGGTAAAAACAAAATCTATTTTTTTTTGTATTTTCGGAAAGTTTATGTATTGGAGGAAATTATGTCCAAAGGATTTTTCCAAAATCCGTCTCTAAATGTTGAAAAAACGGAGGAGTGTTTGTGTACTGTTTTCATGAAAATGTTAAAGTTCCTGCCTTTTTGAATGGCCGCTTTCGAGGAGTTAGAATGGCGCTGCTATATTGTGCCTGGTACCAAATGAACGAGCGAAGTCCCCTTGTACTATCTACAACAAAGTTCACACGGAAATAATTTTGTTATCATTTGAAAGCTAATGGTATACTCTTTAACATCATTAGAAAATCTCAAAATCTCAAAAGTGGGGGTTATTCCTCATTATGCTGTGCCGGGTCATATATATTTATTAGGCGCGGAGCTGCGACGATCCTTTTGTGGTGAGTGCGGATATCTAGGCGGTGGATTTACGGCCCTGAAATTCGCCTGGTTGAATATAAAAGCAGGTGGAGTATAAATGTATATAGGCCTACCAGTGCCTATACATCAACCAGTTAATCGACCTTGTCGACGAGTGGTCTTAGAAGTCAGACGCACTCGGAGGTCCAACGGTTACTAAGCTACATATTCTAGTATCATTATCATATCAATCACATCATCTGTGGTGTAAGGCACCCCCCCCCCCCCACTACACAGACCCGGATCCACCACACCACCTCGACCAGCTCGGCGGTCCAGTTCGTTTTTGAGTTCTTTCCAAAATACCAGTTTCGTGAAAACCTTGTGCACGGACACCCATAGGTCCTTTTCCAAAACCCTGCTTATAGGCTTCGGCTCCGGCTTCGTCTCTGTTTAAGAGACCTGATACATGGTGTTCACCGCAAACCTTCCTATATTGATTCACCCACCATGCAAAGCCTTAAGTCTCATTTCGTCTCTGTTGTCCACAAGCTGGAATAACAGGTCGGAGTTCGCTTTGTTGAGGTTGAAGCTTCGGATTCCTTTTCAGACACGAAGCCAAAGACCTCCCGTTTTCATGCCCTTGTATTTGAAATGGACGGAAGAACTGGAGACAAAGCCGGAGCCTTAGCCTAAGCAGGGGGTTTGGAAAAGGCCCCCTATATACGCACCTTTACAATTTCCCCGTGGAGACCTATTCGACCTATTGGACTAGGTCTACACAAGGCTCGTATAGATTCGCGCCCACCGTTGGCAGCTGCTGCAGTCCGTCGATAGGATCTCAATGCGCGCACGCCACAAAAGTCACCTTTTCAACCTGAGCGCTATCATCTGAATAACTGCTCCAAACATAGACAACGTTAGAGGATTGGTGGAGAAGAGGAACAAGAACACGATGGAAAACGCAATTCAATCATTTACCCCCCCCCAAAAAAAAAAAAAAAGAAAAAAAAAAAAATGGGAAACAAATTCACCGAAATCGCCCCCTGTTTCGGCCGTATACAGACCTGGTTTTGGCTGCCCGAGTTGTGGGCTCATCGGCGGTGAATTCATCGCACGTCCCAACGCGCGTCTCTCTGTCTGTGTATTTAGGCGAGGTTTCTAGTGGACGAGCCGCTTCTGACGGCGGGCTGAATGGACTCTTGTGCCTATAGTCGTATCTGGGTCGACACGGTCAAAACCGAGGCCCAGCCATTAGAGGCGGAGGAGAATATAGAAGTACTCCTCCTTCTTCTCCTCCTCCTCTACCCCTTCCTCTGATCTTGTCCCTCCTTTCCATCATTATCGAGGCAGGGGAGGACATAAATTCCTCCTCGATCCCCTCCTCCTTTCCTCCCCTCCTGCTATTTCCATCTTCCCCATCTCCCTCCTCCCCCTCCTCCTCCAACCACTCTTCCACTTTCTCCCCTTCCTCCTCTACCTTCTCCTCCCCTCCTATTCCTCCCTTTCCCTATCTCCCTCCTCCCGTTGTTCTCTTCTTCCTCCTCCTCTTCCCCATCTCTCTCCTGCTTCTCCCCTTCATCCTCCTCTTCCTTCTCCTCCCACTTCTCCTCTTCCTCCTCCTCTTCCTCCTCCTCTCCAGGCCGCGGTCCTCTTCCTCTCCCTCCTCCTCCTCTCCCTTCTCCTCTCCCTCCACCTCCTCTTCCTCTTTTCCTCCTCTTCCCCATCTCCATCCTCCTCCTCTTGCTCCTCCACTCCCTACTCTTCCCCCTCCTCTCCCTCCTCCCCCTCCTCCTCCTCTTCCTCGTCCACTCCCTACTCTTCCCCCTCCTCCTCCTCCACTCCCTCCTCCTCCTTTTCCTATCTGCTCCTGCTCCTCCTACTCCTCCTACTCCTGCTCCTCCTCTCCCCACCCCTCGCCAGACGACATAAACAACCTTTCATCCGACCAGCGGGCCAACCTGCAGTCTCCGCTCCTCAAGCCCGCCATTTTGTAAAATCTGGGTCTCTCGATATCGCGTGTCTAGTTTCAACTACCTGACCAAACAGAGACGGCTTCGAATCGCGTGTGTCTGGGATGAGGCCATCCATGCAGGCATTCCACTGAGATGAATTCGTTGCCCGGCAACTGTACATTTTTATCTCAGTGTCGGGGATGGGAGATGCTGATTAACATATTATTGATTAACATCTCCCACTGTGAAAATCGGAACCGTGAACATTGGTCGAATAATAATGTCATGTTGCCATGAAAAACGTAAATTTATGGTGATTTTGAAAGGCCAAATACAACACTGGGAAGATCGAGAAACATCGATGTCCACAGATTTCCTTCTAAGGTCTCTTGTCAAAGAGATCATCGGTTGAGTGCCGGTTGAATTCATCCGACCGATACAATTTTTCCCGGTAGAAAGCCGATTGTACCGGACTCTGGGGTGAAAAATACACGATGGCTATCCGATGGAAACGACATCGGACGGGTCATATCATCTGATACCCACCCGATGATCTTTTTGACAAGAGTCCTAATTTGCACAGTTTGTAGATGGTCATGATATAATCCTCATGTTGAAATCTTACGGTCTGGGATGATGTACTTCCTGAGAAATCTCCACTCAAACAAAATAATAGTTGTATTACTCGCGAGTGATGGACTATTTCAATCATTTAAATGGCAGAAGGTTTTTCTTCTACATACTGCAATCAGAGACTGGAATAGACTACAAGATGACAATGTTCACCTGATTGGTGACAGGGGACGTCACAGTCATTCTAGAGTCATGTGCACAAGCACTCATTGTAGACGGACTCGCATATGTGACCCGGCACAGCATAATGAGGAATAACCCCCACTTTTTAGATTTTGAGATTTTCTTATGATGTGAAAGAGTATACCATTAGCTTTCAAATTATATCGAAATTTCCTCCAATACATTAACTTTCCTAAAATACAAAAAAAAGGAAATTTTTTTAATCGAATTGAGAAGATACTTTGACTTTAGGCGTTGTTTACTCGAAAAGTGTTTGGTGGGATATTCCTCATGTTGCTGTTCCGGGTCACATTTGATAATGCAACATCTTGAGAGCAAATGTCCTTGCAGTTTGTCTGTTGCAGACATTATTTCCCTGTGAACTTTGTTGCAAATAGTACACGGGTACTTCGCTCGTTCATTTGGTACCAGACACAATATAGCAGCGCTATTCTAACTCCTCGAAAGCGGCCATTCAAAAAGGCAGGAACTTTACATTTTAATGAAAACAGTACACAAACACTCACCCAAAATCCTCGTTTTTTTCAACATTTAGAGACGGATTTCGGAAAAATCCTTTGGACATAATTTCCTCCAATACATTAACTTTCCGAAAAAAAGAAAGATATGTTTTATCGAATTGAGAAGATACTTTGACTTCAGGCGTTGTTTACTCGACAGGTGTTTTGGTGGGATATTCCTCATGTCGCTGTGCCGGGTCACATATGTCAGTCTGATGATAGTGGACAGAGACGCCGCTATCCAATTACTCCGACTGTGTACCGTGGTGCGGTGCAAAACGCCGGAGCAATTACTTGCAGGCAACCCTGAAATTTCACTCTAATTGACAAAGCGGTGTATATTAGTAAGTGTCTGGGCATTTTTCTTGTCATTCTTGTCAGCAGATTGTCTCGCTTAAAGGCCCTATAAATTATAACATTGGTAAAAGTGAAAACAAAATTGTCACAGTTTATGTGTTAAACCATTCCATAAAAGACATCCCGCGAAGGTTTTAGCCCAAAATGGTAATCTGAAAAAGACGAAAAAGGCAAATAAAACGTCACGGGTTTCGCACCGTTCAGTATAGTGCCAGAAATAGTTTATTACTCGCGAGTAATTAACAATTCGTCGATGTTTGAGTGAAAATTCCTCGAGAAGTACAGCATCCCAGACCGTAAGATATCAGCGTGAGGATTCTATCATGACCATCTACAAACTGTGTAAATTAGAAGGAAATCTGTGGACGTCGATGTTTTCCGATCTTCCCAATGTTGTATTGGGCCTTTAAGAAGAAGGTTCGAACAGGGTAAGGGTTAAACATTTCATGAGGCCAACTGAAAGTATTGTTCTTGTGACCTCAGAAATCACACATACATGTACTGTGTAGTTCACCCGTCCTTAATTGAACAGAGTACCTGTTGTGCAAACATTGCACACTGCTGGCTGACTAAAATGAAAGATATGTAAAATATCGAAGAACCGTCATGAGATGTTAGGTCGCACGTTCAATTATTAAAGATGCATCGGGAGGCGATGTTTCTGAGCCGAGAACTGTGATATTTTGTCTTGTCGAAAATTTCCATTCTGAAGATTTCTTGACGACTAGTGTCGCGGTGAACAATTCCTTGGTCTGGTATGGCCAAGGTGTGCGCGTGCGCAATGCCGGATCGCTCTCTCCGATCAGGTGTGACAGTCTAAAATGGGCGGCATGATCAAATGGGTGGGCTGCCATATATGTGACCCGGCACAGCGACATGAGGAATGTCCCACCAAACCACTTTTTGAGTAAACAACGCCTAAAGTCAAAGTATCTTCTCAATTCGATTAAAAATCCATTTTCTTTTTTGGGGGTATTTTCGGAAAGTTAATGTATTGGAAGAAATTTTGATATTATTTGAAAGTTAATGATACACTCTTTCACATCATTAGAAAATATCAAAATCTCAAAAGTGGGGGTTAATCCTCATTATGATGTGTCGGGTCACATATGGGCAATCAGGTTAGCGTAAAGGGCGCCCGCACGCGCTCAGTTCACCCGCCCATCTTAGCACGCCGCCTCATGTCGCCCATTTCAGCAGGTTGTCGCTACGTTCTCAGATGGGTGGTGACGTCACCCACCCATTTTAGCACGGCCACCCACTTGAGATCGTGACACCGGGCCACGCGAGCGCAAACCACGGCACAACGGCACCGTATATTCCACGCCGTATCCGAGCTGTACACAACGGCACGCAGACCGTACCGCGCCGCGATATCAGCCACACACACAGCAGACTTCGTGCGTGCGGCAAGGTTATCCAGCACCAAAAAAAAAAAAAACGAGAAATATGTCTGTTGTGAAACAGAGCATAGAGCTTTTCCGCTTCTGTTTTTAACAAGTCATAGAATAGCCCCATTCCTACTCCAAAACGCATGTACATATTTTGTGCACAAAGCCTATGGGACTCGAGTGTGGTATTCAAAAATTCATAAAAAATATAAACAATGGTCCTTCGGTTCCAAACTTTAGATTTAGAATGTCTAGCACGATAGCTAACTACATACCAAATTTCGAGATGATCGGCCAATGCCTTATATGTGTTTTAAAATCACACATTTTGATGACGTCATGATTGCGTAACGACATTTTGGCTCCGGAAGGTGTTTCTAAACCATGTCCCCAATAGATATCAAAGAAAAAATGAAATAAATCTCGTCCGTTGGCCAAATATGCTCATTTCAATGTGAAAATCTGAAAAGTTCATGACCTCATAAATATTCATGAGATGACGTCACGGTCAATTTATGGCAATTTTTGGATACACCTTTTCCCAACTTAGATACAGTGCAAAGTTGAAACCAAACGAACTTGTACTTTTGCTTTTAATGGATTTTGAAATTTGCCCCTTTAAAGCAAGGTCACGTGACACGTGATGACGTCATGATGATATCAAGGTGTTTAGGATCAATTTCAGCATGGGCTTTATGCATTTCCCACGTTTGAAAAAAATCCAAGTCTGTTCAATGACCAAAGTCGTGCTTACAAAACCCCTGTGCATTGTCTATGGGCTTTGGGGAGAAGAAGAAGAAGACTAAGAAAAAGCTGAACAAAAGATATAGCTTTTCCGCTTCCCTGGAAGCGGCGGAAAAGCTAAAAAAAAAACCTTCACGTAAAAAACACATGGAAGCTAATCAAACACACAAGGCTATACCCGTATCCTCTCAGTGATGTACCAATTTACGTCAGGGTCGGGCAGAGCTTATTGCCTTGGGAAAAGGGCAAGCATCAAAAATAAATAAATCCCCAGGGCTATTCAGGAGTTCACGAAATTCGGGAACGTGAAGTTAATACAGAAAAAAAGCTCTTGCAAACTGCTCACTGACTAATATGACCTGCAATACGTATACAGTACATAAATCTCACGAATGACTATAATACTCACTTCATTAATTCCTCTTTTCTTTCAGCTTTCATGTGGCTTTCTCCTTTGATCTCTCACCTAACTCCCGTTCCTCTGATCCTCCCCACCCTTTTGTTTGTTTTCCCTTTGATCTCCCCTTCCTTCGTGTATTATGCATCCCACCCTTCCCTTTTGTCCTTCCTCTGTCATGTGTGTCAGGGTTTTCTTTCCCCTGACTGTCTGTGTATGGCCTTATCAGGTTTGCCTTTCAGAAAGGTCCTGCTATAAAATGATCGAAACGTCATCAGGCCCTCTATCTTTTGAAATTCGGGAATTTACGAAACTAAGAGTCGGGACGTCACTTCAATTCAGTTCCCACTGGCAATTGCCAAGTCCCGATTAGCGCCGGTGAGACACAGTGGGAGAGATGCGTGTCGCCATGCATGCGGCGCCCCAGTGCACAATCTCGATTCTCAATTCCTACGCGGGCTTCGGGGAGAGTTTTTAGGCACCACAGGCAACGTCATGCACAGAACGCTTGGTTCATCACAGCCACACTCCTATACTACGATTTAGCGTATCTCCACTTTTAGTGGGCCTGATTTTGAGATTTGCATTTTGGTAATTTTAGTCACTAAGCAGTTTACAACATTTATGTATTCACGATTTAGTGTACTGAATGGCCTAGTCTCTCATACTCACAGCTGGCACGTCTTTGCGAACCGTACTCCCGGGGAACTGCCAGTCTTACTCGAATCCTCAGCAGGGGATATGGTAAGACACACGCGATCGTGGGACTAGTCCTCACAGAGTCGAAAACGACGCGGGCGAACTAAACGCCGGTCCACCGAGACAGCACGCTGCTAGCGACAGTGCATGCCTGTCGGTTTGCGCTTACAGCGAATGTCCGTGTATGGCTCCCCTTGAGCATGGCGGGCCAAAATGACATTTATTCCAATATTAGAGATATCTATATTGCTAATAGAGATATCTCTATTATTAAAAGAGATATTTCTATTATTACTTAAGTAGAGATATCTCTATTTAATAGCAATAGAGATATTTCTTTTCTGGTAATAAATGTTAACTTGGCATGTCTGTTTATATAGACACCAATCTATATTACTGGAATAAATGTGACCCGGCACAGCATAATGAGGAATAACCCCCACTTTTGAGATTTTGAGATTTTCTAATTATGTGAAAGAGTGTACCAGTATAGCTTTTAAATATCAAAATATAATATCCTATAATACCTAATTTTTCCAAAAATATTTTATATTTATTTTTATTTTTTAGTCAAATTGTGAAGATACTTTAGCTTCAGGCGTCGTTTATTCGAAAAGTGTTTTGGTGGGATAGTCCTCATGTCGTTGTGCCGGGTCACAAATGCCAATTTTGCACGCCATACTCCAGTGCCTGCAGGTAGGTCCGTGGTGCGAATGAATTCCCGGCTCTGCTCTGCATGCTCCGCCGGTCGGGGAGCCGTGCTTGCTGCTGATTCAATCAAGCCGTGCCAATCTCCCGACAGGCCACACGCACGCACGCACGTACACGTACGTACGTACGGTACGGGTGCACGCACGTGCACACAGTAATTGTCATAGGAAGGACGGGCAGCACATGTCTTGGTAACCAAGAGGTGACGCGTGTTTACAGTTATTACCGCGGGCGCGAATCTAGCGCCTTGTGTAAAGGTGTATCGTGGGAACCCCCGTTTTCGACGCTACACGATTTCGACGCTTAGCCTTCTAACTCACATCGCACTATGAAAACAACTCCGTATAACGATCTCAGACTTCGTATCTTACAGTTGGTTTCCTGCTCTTGTCCGTCACCGAAAATGTGGAACTTTAAGGCTTTTCCAGTAGGCCAAACTCGTGTTATTCAAAAAGTTGCTCTTTTGGGGTCTATTTTCCTAGGTACAAAATTGGCAGTTGCTTCGAAGCTCCAGTTTTCTTTATTGTTGGTCCTAAAAAAAATCTGAGTGTACCATAACAAACCCCAACATCCGTAGAAAAAATATATATCACGCAGCTTGAGGCAGTCCGTTCAGGGTAAAAACTATGGAGCCTTCTATAGGGCGTCTCGCTTATATATTTTTTTAAATTTATTCTTTATTATTATTTATAGACAAAAAGTAACATGGCCCAATAGGCTTTTTTTTTAAATGAAAAAAATAAAAGGGCAGCTAGAGAAAGTACCAAGAAGGAGGAAATGTGTCTCTGGAGTGACATTGGGAAAGGTCATAACTGAAAAAGCAGCGAGAAAGAGGATTGTGGAGTTTTTTTTAAACGTCACAAAAGAAGACATCAACCAGACCAATACGTTTTAAGCATAAATTATGAATGATTTGAGGAAAGTGTTAGAAGCAGTGTGGAAAAACAAAAACAAAGATGAACACAAAAAAACATACAGGGAAGAATTTTACAGTGCCACACAGCATTTTGAGTTATTTTAAGAATTTATTTTGCGTTTGGCTGCACTGGGACACCTTACTAAACACCACTGACGAAAATAGGTGACGATGCTTACTGCGCGGTGCGCCGCGGACGTCAACAAAACCAGGTAATCTTACGGAAGTGACAGGCTTGATCAACCTTCTCTATGATTATTCTAATAGTCTGTGGTGTGGAGAAAGTGACTGGGACCTCTTTTAGTGTGAAACTTTCGTCCACATTGTTCAGTTTGAAGAAAAGTCCTTATATCGTCGAAAACCGGTTATTGGAGGATATAGGTCTCCACAAGGTTTTCACGAAACTGGTATTTGGAAATAACTCCAAAATGGGAAATTTGTAATGGGTAAGAGTAAGAATCTGTCGAAAATTGAAGTGTATAATTATAGGCCTAAGGGTCAGGGACATACGGTCCAAATTTCTACCCAGGAAAGTGAATGCGGTTGAAAAAGCAGTTTCTCATAGATACCAATGGATGATTCTCAGCAGTGAAGAATAAATTGACGCCGGTGACGTCATGCACGGAACACCTGGGTCGCTGCCACTCTCATAGCTGATTGTAATGTGCTGCACCGAGTGCCCAGCGTCACGTACACATTGTGTGCAGCCTGGAAATAAAGGCGGGACCCAGTAGTACCCCCGACCACCCGTCTCTCCCCCAAAAAATGACCACCAAGCTAGCAGGCCAACTGAGCTTGACTTCGTCCCAGCCGAGGTTGAAAGTTATGTCCAATCCAAGGAAGTTGGATCCACAGACATAAATAACCTATAGACCGACAGCCACACACAACGCCTATGGAAAACGACGTCAGGATACTGTAATGGTGACGGCGCCCGACTATAAATGTGAAACCATTGGCTGAAGTGGATGAACAATGTGCACAAACATATGGAGAAATCCCGGAATGATGGAATTCAAACTGGATTTTGGGGATGAAACCATGCTGATTGAGATCAAAAGCCCTCTTCAGAGATGACTATACATACTCCATTACAGATGTGTATTTGCGTGTTTTATTAGAAATATTAGCGAATCAAAATTTGGCTGTCACTGTTCTCGTTGATGGCGGGCCAGTATGCGTAATCTTGCACTGAGTTTGTGTGCGTCCGTCCGTCCGTGTGACGTGACGAACAAGGCCCATGGTTTTTCACGCGTCCTGAAATTACAGTCTAGCGCCCGCTGTTGTTTGTTTCCGATAGTTGAAATGTGATAAAGCGCCCTCTTTGACCGCATATTCATACAATCAGAATGACAATAGATAATTACTATAGGCCCTACATATTAACCATGTGTGGTTAATTGTGGTTTCAATATAACCCTAACCGGCATTGAAACCACAATTGTGACCCGGCACAGCATAATGAGGAATAACCCCCACTTTTGAGATTTTGAGATTGTCATACCATTAGCATTCAAATGATATCACAATTATTTCCGTGTGAACTTTGTTGTAAATAGTACAAGGGGACTTCGCTCGTTCATTTGGTACCAGATACAATATAGCAGCGCCATTCTAACTCCTCGAAAGCGGCCGTTCAAAAAGGCAGGACCTTTGGATTTTTAATCGAATTGAGAAAATACTTTGACTTCAGGCGTTGTTTACTCGAAAGGTGTTTTGGTGGGATATTCCTCATGTCGCTGTGCCGGGTCACAATTAACCACACATGGTTTTTCCTGTGGGAGGATAAGGGCCATACACCATGACGACATACCACAGCGTGGTTTTTGTGGTATTCAGTGGTATATGAGCCTACACCTCTGTGGGCACTGTGGTAAATTGCGGTACGCAGTGTGTGTCCTGTGCGGGAGGTGCAAAGCGTTGGGGTTATATAGCGGGCCAACAATTTCCAAACAAACAAATCAATAATCAATTACACAGACACTTTATTTATCTAAAAATTCCAAAAAACAAAATTAAAATACGAAGTGAAAAAACACACGATGTCTGCGTTAACACTGGACAGGTTTTCGCCAGTTTTCGGCAAATAAACAAACAATTCGGACAAAAAAAAATGACGAAAATGACATTTACAATGAAAAAAAACCCACAAGTGAAGACACCAGAGCAATATTTTTGACGCCAATTAAAAAAAAAAGAAATTAAGAAAATGTAAGGGAATCAGTTACATCAAATAGTCTGGTTCCGATTTGCCATTCGCACAGCACAACGAAAGGTGTATTAGTGCTTGACTTCTACAAGATTACAAATTCATTTATGCACGGGTGCACAATTGTTCGACACTTCAGCGGAGTACTCGTTTGATTGAATGGTATCCAATACGGGCGGTGCATTTAGAGCCAAACTGCACAGGGTACCAGGCATCATTTGCCCAACGAATGACTACTGTATTCCCAACCTGGAAGGTTTGTGGTTGCACCATTTTGAGAAGGAAGTATGCGAAAAAGAGCCGTTAACTCAACGTTTCGGGGAGTGTGTACTCCTGACGACGGGCAGGGTACACGCTGCCCGAAACGTAGAGTTATCGGCTCTTTTTTTGGAGCCACACGCTCCTTCTCAAAAGAGATGTAACACGGTGTCACCGCAAATCTTCCACTTGGTACTTCCCCCATGCAAACCTTCCGAGTCTTATCTACTGATGTTTTTTTTTTTTACAAACGTTCTGAAGACATAACGATTCTCCACCAAAGGATTTTCACTAGGGACGACGCAGCGTCACTTGGGGCAGAACTGGCAGCAACTGGCTTTTACAAAATGGGACTTACACGAGGAAATTCACAACCAACCAAATCTGAAGTTCAATTCAATCCCCGGATATACCGTTTAAAACGAACACATCCCAGTGTGCCAACTAAAAAACCTTGTAATAACACCACGCATGGCAGGATTACGTAACACCAAAAACAGGCGAGAGATAGATTAATGACGAACATAACGTGACTTGCGAGTCCCGACGCAGAGAGCTGGCTACAGCGGCTGAGCGACATTGCCTAGCTGCCTCACACGAAAGAAGAAGAAGACGACTAGCATGCCTTATTAAGAAATCAATTCATTCCCCGGGGCTGTATGTCTATACTGGATAATAATCAACCAAGAAAAGTGATGTATATACAGGGAACTAACGCTACAATTGTCAAAGATGACGGGGTGGCATTTTACCGTAATTCAGGTACTGGGGAATCGATTATCAAACAATGCAGCAACATAACGTGGCTTGTAAGTCAGACGGAAGTAGGCCGCACCTACAACGTGGCAGTCATGCACGTGCACGATATGCAGCAATAACGCCTTTGGGCCTACTGACTCCAACTTACAGAAGCTACGGGGCCCACGAGATACAAACGGGCTCCGCGTACAATCAGCCACAGAGATTGTTTTCTGTAATACTAGTTTGGGTCGTGCGATGTCAACGGTAGTGGTTACAGCCGCTTGCATATACTGTGCAGTAGCAGAAGCCATTGCTGCGTGTGACCAAACGAGGCTTACCGACCATTGCTGCGTGTGACAAGGCTTACGACCAGACTGATTGTATGTAGGTATCCGTGTATCACGGGCGGTGTCTGTGTGTTTTGGCGGTCACAAAGAATCAGTTTGGTCATTCTTCCATTGGCATGTCTTTGATGATTTGAGATACCGAAGAGATAAAGTGCGCAATTGTTGGTTGAGATTGCAGGCTTCTCATGGTGGTGGTGGTGGCAAGTCACCGGTGTTTTGCGGTGACACCGTGTGGGGATATTTCGTACGTGTGGTTCGGTAGAGAGCCAGTTTCTTATCTTCAGAGCCACACACGGCAAATCGCTTGCAAACACCTCTACAGCATTTAGCCAGAAAGAGGAGCCAGCCAATTCTTGAATGTGACCACTAACACGCCCCAAAGCCGACACAGCGATCGTTCAATATACATGCGTTCGTAATTAACAATTCAATGGTGTAAAAATAATTTGAAACCAAACACAAATCCCACTCCCCTTCTCGAAGATTTCAAAGTATTTACATAAGAAGCTTCGGACAAGTTGACAGGATTATCGAGCTGGGGTGGGGATTCGTCAAGATAAAAGCCTTGATAATTATATCCTTGACCACATAGGGGCGCTATCACACTTGTCTGGGCTACACAGTGCGCTGCAAGAGAGGCTCCTGATTGGCCAACGAGCCAACGTGCAAAGTTTGACCCATGACCTGCAACTGGCCATTTTCACCGGAAAGAGGGCGCCGGCATGCATCGGCAGTTGTTTCATGGTGGGCTTCAGATACAAAATCCAGATTACACCATGCCAGCACAGACTTGTACACACGTTACATACCGTGCCACATATCAATGAAATAGAAATTTTAAAAAAAGTATAAAACAACAATGGAAAAAAAAAGTACCGGTAAACAGATTAAAGAACAGGTTTTTGTAACAGGAAATCCATTATCACCAACTGAGATTAATAAGATTTTTTTTTTTCACAGAGGAATTGTGTGGAGAAAACTGTGGCCTGGTATTCCGTGGACCAGACACAATTCTGTGCAGTTCCGCCTTCAAATGGAATTGAAAAAAAATGGTTTCCCTGTTTTGTTTCCACTCTCGGCCAACACAAAAAACCAAGAAAGCTCAATGTGTGTTCTGAAACTTGTATCAGGGTCCAATCGAGAGACGACAGGCGACAGATACCCCTTATCAGGGGGAGGGGAGGTTAGACACTACTACCTCCCAGACCTAAGAAGGCATGGGGCCACACGCCAGCCAGCACAGGCCCGAGTGTACAGTACATGAACTGTCAGCTTCCTTGTTCGTTTAATAGGTTGGGTTCGATGGAAAAAGCCCAACCTAGACATCCAGTGGGGACAGACGATGGGTATACTATGACGGCTTCAAAAGCCACTGAAGGCATTATTTCTGGACTTGCCCATTCTCCTCTGTGTTTACTAGTCAGTTGTTGCGATTACGGTTTGCCCCTACAGCACATGCCCCCCTTCACATTCTCACCCAACGTTGACCCTTGGGAAAGGTCCTGCTGGGATCCCAAAACATCAGGCTCTCGACAATTTTGGAGCCCTACCCATGTTGTTCCCTTTCTGTACAAATTCACTGGGATAAAAGTACCGTTCTTAGCAACTATCTTTTTTTTTTTTTTTTTTTTTTAAAGCTTCCTTCAATTTTGGGTGTTTTAGTAGGGGGCGCGATTTCCTTAGAAACGTCCCGAACGTTCCCGATCCCTGGAGCGGTCTCTCCTGCGGTTACGATCACGGTCGCGGCTTCGTGAGCGCTCACCACCGCCGCCGCCGCCACCGCCACCGCCACCGCCACCACCTCCACCACCCCGCCGCTCCCGGCTGCGCGAGCGCGAACGCGAGCGGCGGCCGCCACCACCGCCGCCGCCACCACCGCCGCCGCCGCCACCACCACCGCCGCCGCCACCGCCGCGACTCTTACGACGGCCGTACAGGTCCCGGCGCAGTTGGCGGGAAATGGGCTTCAGGTGCATGAAGTTGCAGAAGCCGCCTCGCGTGCACTCTCTGGGGAGGAGGAGGATGTGGGGGGGGGGGGAAGAAAGGGGGAAAACATTTACTGTAGCTCCTATGAAGGTGCACTATGTGGGAAGGACACAGCACTATTTTCTATGGTACCTATATAGGTGCACTGTGTGGGAAGGACACAGCACTATTTACTGCAACACCTATAAAGGTGCACTGTGTGAGAAGGGCACATCACTATTTACTGTAGCACCTAAATGTATAAAGGTGCACTATGTGGAGGGACATGACACTTCACTGCAGCACCTATAAAGGTGCACTATGTAGAAAGACAGCACTATCTACTGTAGCACCTATTAAGGTGCACTATATGGGAAGGACACAGCACTATTTACTGTAGCACATTTAAAGGTGCACTATGTGGGAAGGACACAGCACTATTTACTGCAGCACCTATGAAGGTGCACTGTGTGGAGGAACATGGCACTATTCACTGCAGCACCTATGAAGGTGCACTGTGTGGGAAGAGCACATCACTATTTACTGTAGAACCTATAAAGGTGAACTATGTGGAGGAACATGGCACTATTCACTGCAGCACCTATAAAGGTGCACTATGTAGAAAGACAGCACTATCTACTGTAGCTCCTACAAAGGTGTACTGTGTGCTAAGGGCACAGCACTATTAACCGTAGCACCTGTAAAGGTGCACTACCTAGGGTGGATAGGGCAATATCAATATGTCCCCTACAGATGCACACCTCATTGAAATGAGGAAAAGGTCTTATCTTACTAGGGCTCCTGCAAAGATGACAATCTCTCTTTTTTTAGGGGAATTCAACATCAAAGAATTCCCCAATGCTACCGATAACTTCAAACTCCCTTGCACGCTAGTGCACAAGTTGTGAAAGTCTCGACAAATGTGACCCGGCACAGCGACATGAGGAATATCCCACCAAAACACTTTTCGAGTAAACAACGCCGAAAGTCAAAGTATCTTCTCAATTCGATTAAAAATCCATTTTTTTTGGGGGGGGGATTTTTGGAAAGTAAATGTATTGGAGGAAATTTTGATATCATTTGAAAGTTGATGGCACACTCTTTCACATCATTAGAAAATCTCAAAATCTCAAAAGTGGGGGTTATTCCTCATTATGATGTGCCAGGTCACAAATGGTTGCCCAGTTTGAAAGAAGGATGGCCGGAGCTCTCGGGAGTGGACTCACCCCATTTCGTACTGGCGACAGCAGGCCTCTCGAAAGTCGGTGACCGGGGACAGCTCTGCTCTGATCGGCTGGCCGTTGAACCAGCGATTGTTCAAGTCGGTCACGGCGGCCTCAGCATCCTCCTCGCGCCGGTACTGTGGAGAGAGAGAGAGAGAGCGAGAGGGGAGGAAAACCGCCAAAGGCATCAAAAGGGTGCTCCGAGAGGAATCAAACCCGAGACCATATCACAGGGATTTTATCTGGATCTGGAGAGACCACGGTCGCAACTGATCACTTGCTCAATAAATGAGGGTGAGATCGAGGGGAAGGGCAGGCAAGGGTAGGGAAGGGTAGGGAAGGGCAGGGAAGGGTAGGGAAGGGTAGGGAAGGGTAGGGAAGGGCAGGGAAGGGTAGGGATAGGGAAGGGTAGGGAAGGGTAGGGAAGGGTAGGGTAGGGAAGGGTAGGGTAGGAAGGGTAGGGAAGGGTAGGGAAGGGTAGGGAAGGGTAGGGAAGGGTAGGGAAGGGTAGGGAAGGGCACGGAAGGGCAGGGAAGGGCAGGGAAGGGTAGGGAAGGGCAGGGAAGGGTAGGGAAGGGTAGGGAAAGGCAGGGAAGGGAAGGGAAGGGTAGGGAAGGGTAGGGTAGGGAAGGGTAGGGTAGGGAAGGGTAGGAAGGGTAGGGAAGGGTAGGGAAGGGTAGGGAAGGGCACGGAAGGGCAGGGAAGGGTAGGGAAGGGTAGGGAAAGGCAGGGAAGGGTAGGGAAGGGTAGGGAAGGGTAGGGAAGGGAAGGAAAGGGCAGGGAAGGGTAGGGTAGGGAAGGGTAGGGAAGGGTAGGGAAGGGTAGGGAAGGGTAGGGAAGGGTAGGGAAGGGTAGGGAAGGTCACGGAAGGGCAGGGAAGGGTAGGGAAAGGCAGGGAAGGGTAGGGAAGGGTAGGGAAAGGCAGGGAAGGGTAGCGAAGGGTAGGGAAGGAAAGGGCAGGGAAGGGTAGGGTAGGGAAGGGTAGGGAAGGGTAGGGAAGGGTAGGGAAGGGTAGGGAAGGGCAGGGAAGGGTAGGGAAGGGTAGGGAAGGGTAGGGTAGGGAAGGGTAGGGAAGGGTAGGGTAGGGAAGGGTAGGAAGGGTAGGGAAGGGTAGGAAGGGTAGGGAAGGGTAGGGAAGAGCAGGGAAGGGTAGGGAAGGGTAGGGAAGGGCACGGAAGGGCAGGGAAGGGTAGGGAAGGGCAGGGAAGGGTAGGGAAGAGTAGGGAAAGGCAGGGAAGGGTAGGGAAGGGTAGGGAAGGGTAGGGAAGGGCAGGGAAGGGTAGGGAAGGGTAGGGTAGGGAAGGGTAGGGAAGGGTAGGGAAGGGTAGGGAAGGGCAGGGAAGGGCAGGGAAGGGAAGGGAAGGGTAGGGAAAGGCAGGGAAGGGTAGGGAAGGGTAGGGAAGGGTAGGGAAGGGAAGGAAAGGGCAGGGAAGGGTAGGGTAGGGAATGGTAGGGAAGGGTAGGGAAGGGTAGGGAAGGGTAGGGAAGGGTAGGGAAGGGCACGGAAGGGCAGGGAAGGGTAGGGAAGGGCAGGGAAGGGTAGGGAAGGGTAGGGAAAGGCAGGGAAGGGTAGGGAAGGGTAGGGAAGGGAAGGAAAGGGCAGGGAAGGGTAGGGTAGGGAAGGGTAGGGAAGGGTAGGGAAGGGTAGGGAAGGGTAGGGAAGGGTAGGGTAGGGAAGGGCAGGAAGGGTAGGGAAGGGTAGGGAAGGGTAGGGAAGGGTAGGAAAGGGCAGGGAAGGGTAGGGTAGGGAAGGGTAGGGAAGGGTAGGGAAGGGTAGGGAAGGGCAGGGAAGGGCAGGGAAGGGCAGGGAAGGGCAGGGAAGGGTAGGGAAGAGTAGGGATGGGCATGGAAGGGCAGGGAAGGGAAGGGCAAGGAAGGGGAGGGTAGGGAAGGGATTAGCAGAAGGGGAAAGATGAAAGAGGTAAACTTCACAGGCCCTTCTTACGCACCTTGACGTAGACATTTCCGACGAGATGATCTCCCAGGTTGTCGCAGACGTTCATTTCTTCAATCTCGCCGTACTTCTCCTCCAGTTCCGTGAAGACCTCTTCGAAGAAGTCGTCGAAATGCTGCTGCATCTCCACATCGGAAATGTTACAGACTGCAGCAGTGCAAATACAAACAGAAGACTATATATATAGCAATCGACTACTACTAGTAACACTTCTAGTATGACTAACTCACGACACATCTAAACAATGCCTTCTCGGGTACCATACTTTCCCCACACTAACCCGTTCACCGTGAGAGATTTCAGTTAGCTTCAGTCAACCCTGTGTCTCTCTTCAGTATATCTAATGCACCCAGCATTCAGTGACTGTGCTTATTACGTTGAGCAGGGCAAAACCCTCATTCCATGACAGTCATTAGCAAGACATGTCTACATGCACACACCTTCAAATATGTGACCCGGCACGACGACATGAGGAATATCCCACCAAAATACTTTTTGAGTATTGCCTGAAGTATCTTCACAATTCGATTACAAATCAGTTTTATCAAAGCTAATGGTATACTCTTTCACATCATTAGAAAACCTCCAAATCTCAAAAGTGAGGTTATTACTCATTATGCTGTGCCGGGTCACATATGCAGTTACTACAAAAACTTGTTGCAAACTGCTCACTGACTAAAATGACCTGCAATACATCAATCTCGAAAGTTAGAGGGCCTGAGCTTTTGATCCAAGCAGGACCTTTCTCAAAGGCACTTTGCCTTTGACTTTGAGAAAGGTCCTGCCAGGATCGAAAGGTCAGGCCCTCTAACGTTTGAGATCATCAAATATGATTCAAATAAAAAAGGTGATATACAAAAATGTTGCAAACTGCTTACTGACTAAAATTACCGAAAATGCAAATCTTAAAATTTAGTGGGTCTGACGTTTCGATCCTAGCAGGACCTTTCTCAGAGGCCGAGCCTTTCAAATAAAAACAGGGCGACGGCCTTACTATTGACGCCATCAGCACTCTGCGCCGTGTTCTGTGGATTCTGGTAGATGTTGGACAGGACGATGGTCTGGCTGAACGTGGGCTTGTTGTGTAGCCGGGAGCAACGGTCGCCGTGACGACAAGCGCCAATCTTGAAGTAGAAGGAGCAGTTGACTCTGTCGGAGAGGAGATCAGATAATGTTAGGAACAGAAAACAGAGACCAAATCTCAGCCTGAAGTATTACACGCTTTGTTCACTGAAGACGGACCGTACTGTTCAGCTCAGAAATACAAGTTGTGGATCTTCAACCAGTCTAAGACTATTGAGCCGGCTGCATCAAGAATTCAGCATCGGTCACACTAATTGGCGTCAAGACGGCGTCAAGACACAATAGTCGCGTCAACACGGCGTCAACACACCCACGTTGCGTTCAAAATCACCAAAAGTAGTTAGCAGACTTTTTTTTATTACTGGCCAAAACAATTTTTGGCATGAAAAAGAGAGATGAGGCGTCCAGAAATTGCCGTTCCCATTTTCATTTAAGCACTGCTCTCTCTGAAGCTCTGTTATCAGCAGCCATCTGGCCTCACAGTCACATTGCTACTGTGCTATACAGACCATACCATTATGCTACAGGGGTGATAGAGTCAGCAGATGTGCTGCTTTGCCGTGACTCTTTTGGAGATGAAAACACCATTTCTGTAAGTGAAATATAACCTAAAACCCAATGCAACTCCTCTCTGATAATATTGATCATAGTCTGGTGTATTTTATTTCTAATGTACGACCCATTTTGAATGTCTTAAAATTTAGTGGCCCTGACGATTCGATCCTAGCAGGACCTTTCTCTAAGGCAGAGTGAATGTGTTGACGGCGTGTTGACCTATTCAGCATTGCTCATCTATAAAGGAACCCATGTCCGACTAAGCCATTGACTTCCACAACTTTACGTCTCAGAGTCAACATATAAAACTTGTCTGTAATTGATTTAGAAGCAATTTGGTCTAATTCTTTCTACGTGTACATATGCAAAAATCTGCCTCCAGAAATATGAAAACAATTAACGCAGTGGCAGTTGTTACGGCAGTCGTCCGTGTGGTTCCCTGAGTTGATTGTATTTCGTCAGCATTGCAGGCTGGTTGAACCAGTCTAGTATTAGCTGATAGTCTGGTTCCAAGAGCTAAACATCCTGACAAATACTGTGAAGTCAGCCACTGTGAAATTTGAAAACAGCCACTGCGAACAATTAAAAATCTTGCAAACTGCTTACTCATTTACTGACTGAAAATAAAATAGCCAAAGTGTTTGATCATAGCAAGACCTTTTTAGGGGGACATTATTAATTAAGTTCAAATGTTGCTCAAATCATGGGAAACGGAAATGGTTAAAAAATGAAGAATTTAATTTTTAAACAAATGAAAGTTGAAGCTGAACTTTGAACATGTTTCCCAGAAATCCTCAGTCAAAAGCAGCAGAGTTGATTATTCTAACCATCACGAACATTCATGGCGTTTGGAAAAAAATGTCAATTCAAGGCGATTCATGACAATACGATGTATTTTACAATACTCTCGTCTGTGATTAAGAATAAGAATTTAGCAAATCACGTGGGGTGGTTACAACAACAATCATACATGGTGGGCCTACGGGGAACGCCAAGGTTCAAAACCGGTCTTTCAGTTTCATTTCGTAGCATAAAACGATGAACAAACGCGATAAAAGCCACGGAAGTGTGGAAAACGACCCTACATTACCAAATACGTAACGCAAAGAGAAACATGTCTCAAACACAAACTTATAATAAGTTATTTGTCTTACTTGTCCTTCTCTGTTCCAAAAATCGACGCTAAGTATTCCGCCATCTTGCTTTCTTCTGGAAATATAGACTGGTTCACCTGTCTCTGTGTCAGTCTGAGTTAGACACGTGCACCAGCGTGTACATTTCTAGCCTTGTTTTCTAAAGACCGCTTTTGCTGTTCAGAGTTGGAGTTCTTTGTTGAAGTTGAAGCTTTGGATTCCTTTTAAAAACTCAGTAAAACGTTTAAAAATGATGCCAAAGGCTTCCTGTTTTCATGCCTTGTTCTTGAAATCGATGAAAGAACCAGAGACGAAGCCGGGGCCTGAGCATAAGCCGGGTTTTGAAAAAGGCCGCAGCTCACAAACATGATCGGACAGTATACCAGTCTAAAAGTATCGAGCCAGCGAGAAGTCTATTTATTAGGAATTTTTACAAAATAAAAGAGAATATATTTCTTTCAAATTATCAAAGTTAAAACATCTTCTAAAAATGCAAATTTTAAAGGTAGATTTTTTGTGAGATGTAACTATTTTCTATTTTTGTTTTTAATTCGTTATAATTATTAGGTATTTTAAGTGGCTTCAGTAAACCACTTGAGAGAATTCATTGGCTATGACTTGAGATAACACGCGTGGCTATGGGAGATTGCTGGCAGCCGCAAGAGTGCGGCTTCAGTGGACTCGTATGTAAAGCGAAGCCGTAGCCCTCAAATTCGAACAATCTCTGACGATATACAACTTCCGTGCTGTGGCCTGTGTGTGTTTGTGTACATTTCGTGCGTGAAAATTGAGTAAGTTGTCAACCAAACCTTTCCTGCGTCTTTCATCATCAACCGTTCAGCTTAAAAGGTTACTGTTTGGGTTCACTGTTTTGGGAAATAACCGAGATTAACTCGGCTTCGGTAAGAATCTTTCGATCAAGACAAGTTACCCATATCCGGACTGAGTAACATGAACACAAAACCGGTGTTTTAATTATCTCTTTTTCACGCTACAATAGTTAAAACTTTAAGGCCCAATACAAGGCAATAGTTTAACAAGTACAACATGTCAAAAGATTGTGTGTTAAACCATTAAACATTCAAAAAAAAATTCTGCGAAGTTTTTAGCTCCAAATAAATTGGTAATCTGAGAGTGAGAAGGTAGTGAGACTGAGAAAAGAAGAAAAGTTTATTTCTCGCGAGTAAATAAATTTAGTCGATGTTTGAATGAAGATTTCTCGAGAAATACAGCATCCCAGACCGTAAGATTTCAACATGAGGAGTCTATCATGACCATCTACAAACTGTGTAAATTAGAAGGAAATATGTGGACATTGATGTTTTCCGATCTTCCCAATGTTGTATTGGGCCTTTAAAACGAATAATATGCAAACTTTTTGCAATGACAATATGAGTATAACGCTTAACCAGGAATGCTTAATTAAACGGCAATGCTTAATTAATAACTATCGGTTTGTCTTTGTGCCAGAACAGGTGACATCGGATTGAACGCAGAACTTTTTACTCCACCATGAATCTCGACAGAGTTCCTGACACGGAGAAGCTGGCGTTATGTCGTAAATATTACTTGGGTGAGTGAAGACTAGTACTAGTAATTGTACTAGGATTGCAGAGGATTGAGGAAGGTTGTTAAATTTATACTGGAGGATTGTGGACTGTGGAGGATTGTGAAGGATTGAGGAGGGTTACAAGTACAGTAGGTTCTACACCCAGCACAATTTGAGTCGGAAAATTCAGGACACTTCTTCTGTAGTGCTTTACAAGCATTAGACACTGAATAGCCCAGTCTGTGTAGACTCTGAATATAATCTTTATACAGTATAATTATATGCACAGTTCCTTAATGAAGGGAAATTTGAATCCGAACATTGTTTCAACGTACCAGAGCTGAAACTGAAAGAAATCTTGTCTTCTTTGGAATCATGCTGTCTCTGTCTTGCCCTTTGCTTTTCAGGCGGGTTCCTGTTCCTGCCTTTCTTGTGGTTCATCAACTTTGTCTGGTTCTTCAAAGAAGCTTTCATCCGACCGTCGTTCAACGAGCAGAAACAGATAAGGAGCTGTAAGTCTGGTCCAGCATAGGATAGCCTATGTAGATGTGTTTGATGCTTCTTTAATTAGTGGTACATGTAGTACCATAACAAGCCCCACGCTTAAGTTTCTTTTTAACTAGCCCACCGGGCTAGTAAATTTAGTTTTTTGCTAGCCCGCAGCAAGTTTTACTAGCCCTGTAAAATTGATATTGAATTTAACACAAGGTTATTAGGTCATGCAAAACAAATTTAGTTTCTACTTTCTCATCGTCGCCTGTATCGTTTTCTTTTGCCGCCACACCGCTGCCTACTTTTTACTAGTCCGCCGGGCTAGCAAAGTGGGTCATTTCACTGGCCCGCAGCTATCTTTACTAGACAATGACGGGCGGGCTAATGCTAAAGTCGAGCCCTGCATGATTATTTTTAATATACATGTACAGTAAGCCTTGGCTTATACGTTGATATTTGCCTACCGATATATAAAAGTTTAAGTGGAAGGTTTGTCCGTGACACCATGTCGCGCTTTGTCTCTTTCGAGAAGTGTGCCTCTGAATGGAAAAGAGCCGATATCGCAGCGTTTCGGGTAGTGTGTACTCTGCCCGTCCTCAGGAGCCATACTTCTCGAAAGAGAAGAGCTACACGGTGTCACCACAAGGTGGCCTGAGGTGGCTCAGGTACGTGCAGTAGATAAAACTTGTTTTTGTATGTGTTCCTTTCTCTCCGTGTCCAGATCTGATTAGATCGTGCATAGGATCTGTCATATGGACAGCGGCTCTCGTCACGTGGGTCACTCTTTTCCAGCTGAACCGGGCCAGGTGGGGTCCTACTGCCGACGCTATATCCTTCATCGTTCCTCAAGGAATACCCTAGACTGTGCAGCCCTGCTGGCATGGAGGGGAGGGAGGGGAGGGAATAAGGGGAGATGAGGGAGGGAGGGAGGGGAGGGAGGGATGGGTGAGGGAGGGAGGGAGGGAGAGGGGGTGAGAGGTAGGGAGAGGGAGTGGGAGGGAGGGGAGAGGAGGGAGGGAGGGGAGGGATGGGGAGGGAGGTGGGAAAGGATGGGTGAGAGGGAGGGAGGGGAGGGAGGGAGGGATGGGGAGGGAGGTGGGGAAGGATGGCTGAGAGGGAGGGAGGGAGAGGGAGGGGAGGGAAGGATGGGAAAGAGGGAGAGAGGGGGGGAAGGATGGGTGAGAGGGAGGGAGGGAGAGGGGGTGGGGAAGGATGGGTGAGAGGGAGGGAGGGAGGGAGAGGAAGGGGAGGGAGAGAGGGGAGGGAGGTAGAGGGGGAGAGGGAGGGGAGGGAGACACTGCAGCCACCACCTCTAGGGAAACTCTCCAATGTACATTCTCAGCCATGCTCACAGCTCCCCAAAGTCCATCTGCAATATAAGCTTTATTTTTACTTTTCCCTGCAAGGGGGGGGGGGTGAGCCTTGAATTTGAAAGGGATTGTGATTGTGTGGCAGTGAATCAGTGCTGTTATCAATGGGACCGAACCTGAGCCTGATGTTCCGGCTCTTTTTTTTTTCTCTCTCAAAACCCCGGGACATGCTCCAGCTTCGCCCAAAATTGGGGAAGGTTCTAAGTTGAAGTTAAAGGCCCAATACAACACTGGGAAGATCGGAAAACATCGATGTCCACAGATTTTCCTTCTAATTTACACAGTTTGTAGATGGTCATGATAGAATTCTTACGTGTTTGTAATCTTACGGTCTGAGATGCTGTACTTCTCGAGAAATCTTCACTCTCTTCGAGAAATCTTCACTCAAACATCAACCATTACTCGCGAGTAATAAACTATTTCTAACAAATTAGAAATATGGCAAAGAAAAAACTTTGACCGAGTCGGGACGTGAACCCGACACCTTTGCGTGCCAGCGCCCTTCCCATGCCTCTCTGAGCTATCCAGCCCTTAGGTGATGGCCTCTCAAATAGTTAATTAGTCTTTACGGGGGGGGGGGGTGGGGGCGCAGTCGGAAGCAATTCAACCCTCAACTGCATGCTGTATATCTCCAGGGATCACTTCACCCCTGGTTTCATTCAGCTGCATCCACTTTGTGCGATCCCAGAGCTGCTGTAGCCGGGCCTACAACTTGAAGTGGAGGCGTGATGCCTGGAAATATATTATCCCTTCCTTTATTTGTTTCACTTAAATTGAAAGAGCTGCATCCACTTTGTGTGATCTTGAGTTGCTGTAGCCAGGTTTACAACAATTGGTTGTTCGCATCTGAATGAAAGCTGGGGGTGTGATCCCTGGAGAGATGCAGGAGTTAATGGTTGGATTCCAATTTCTATTCAGATTAACTCTAGCTGTATGTTATCGTTTATTGTGGTTTTTAACTTATCCGTTGTATTTTTTAATCTTACAGATAATTATGTGTATGTAACTTGTATTGATTGAACGGTCATTTTAAATTCAGCCGGAGAATCGGATTTCCACGGCATATTACAAACGTTTAAACTTTCAATGTCGTGTGTGCATCATTTGTGTTTCTTTCCGTTTCAATGAAGTATTTAATGGTAGACATAGTAATGCCTTTTCAAAACTGACAAAATTCCCTTAGCTTCAACTTGATTTAACTTAACATTACTTCCAACAAATCGAAGAAAAACTAACTGGGAACTTTTGAACGTAATAACTTTACTTCAACACCATTCTCGCAATGTACAAGGACGAGAGTAATGGAATTTTAGAATTTTATTTCCCATTAAGCCACCATCATTCATTATCAATTATGCAAAAAAATAAACGAAGCTTACAGAACCAAACCTATTCCCACACCCCAAATGAGAACTGGGGGAGGTAGAGAGGGAGGATAGAAAAGAGGGAGGGGAAGAGAGAGAGAGAGGGGAGACAAGTTATTGAATCATATTTTCCAATAAAGTCACCAATCATATGTGACCCGGCACTGCAACATGAGGAATAACCCTCACTTCTGAGATTTTGAGATTTTCTAATGATGTGAAAGAGTATACCATTAGCTTTCAAATTATATCAATTTTATTTCCGTGTGACCTTTGGTGTAAATAGTACAAGGGGACTTCGCTCGTTCATTTGGTACCAGACACAATTATAGCAGCAGCATTCTAACTCCTCGAAAGCGGCCATTCAAAAAGGCAGGAACTGTTCATTTTCATGAAAACAGTACACAAACACTCCTCCGAAATCCTTGTTTTTTCAACCATAGAGACGGATTTCGGAAAAATCCTTTTGATATATATCCTCCAATACATTCGTATACATTCGAACTTTCGAACATACTTTCCGAAAATACAAAAATAAATAAATTGATTTTTAATGGAATTGAGAAGATACTTTGACTTCGGGCGTTGTTTACGCGAAAAGTATTTTGGTGGGATATTCCTCATGTCGCTGTGCCGGGTCACATAATATAATATCAAAGAACAATTAGTAAATACAGCTTGCAGAACAACCTTTTCCGGCGCTCCAAAATGAGAACAGATATCAGTATCACCCTCATACAAAATAACCACTAAGGATTCCCATTTTCAATTCATTTACAGGAAAACTGATGTTTTTCTGGAAGATATTTGATCATTAAAAAAAAAAAACCACGAATATTATTTTAACGATCGAGATCTGAAAATGAGACGTCATGTTAAATAACCACCACTGTTGTGAAATTGAAAAAAAAGGGCCTTATGGCCACGGTGTGAAGAGCCATAGCCTAATAATTATATGAACCAAGCTTGTTAAAAACAAAACTCCACAACCAAATTCCAAATTCAGATAATCCAGTTCAAGCGGGGTCAGTTCTTGCAGGATCAGACCTATCCGGGTCAGATCTAGCAAGGTCAGGTCCTAGCAGGGTCAAACCTAGCAGGGTCAGGTCCTAGTAGGGTCAGACCTAACAGGGTCAGACCTAGCAGGGTCAGACCTAGCAGGGTCAGATCCAGCAGGGTCATACCTAGCAGGGTCAGACCTAGCAGGGTCAGGTCCTAGCAGGGTCAGACCTAGTCGGGTCAGGTCCTAGCAGGGCCAGACCTAGCAGGGTCAGACCTAGCATAGCCAGACCTAGCAGGGTAAGACCTAGGAAGGTTAGGTCCTACCAGGGTCAGACCTAGGGTCAGCACCTAGCAGGGTCAGACCTTGCAGGGTCAGACCTAGCAGGGTCAGGTCCTAGCAGGGGCAGACCTAGGGTTCCTCGTCCACACAGGGCCCCGGTACGGCGTATTCCACAGTCACGTCGCACACTTGCTGTGCGGTCACTCTCAATCCGGGCATGTCTAAGATGACGGTCTTAGCCGTCATGGGCGGGTCGCACACAAAGACCACTGTCTCCAGGCTACCATGGGCTTCCTCCTCGGTGACTGGGTTACCGCACGGTGTGCTGTGAAGCTCCGTAATGCTGGTTCCAAGACGGACGATGGCCCCTGCCAAATTCTCACCTGGTAAAAATCATAAACGTTTTAGTGAGCTTACACGTTTTAGTTTTGTATACGGTGATATCGGAGACGACAGACGGCAGGCCCATCGGTAGACCGGTTGACTGCCGCTCATTGGACACGATGGACGATGACGACCTTTAATCACACAGGACGCTTGGCATTATTAACTGGAAACTACCAATCAAGCCAGCCATTTCCAACCTGTTTTAACGACAGAGAGTTAATGAAGCCCAAACCCAAGCTTAAGCCTTCGTTTAGTTAACGGTCTACGATTGTAACGCGTCTTGTATTTATGTACAATTGTACATGATATTGAGAAAGGAATTGTCATCAGTGATACTATTTGGTCGAGGGAATTCTCTTTTTATCTTTTGGATTGAGCGTGACAGAGGCTGGCTATGCAACTCGTACCGGCAGCAGTTCAGCAAGTCAGTTGCAGGCAGAGAGCTAACTTCAAGCCTCGGTGTCCGTCCTTGTAGTCAGGCAGAGGTGACTGCCGCCCTCTGACGGGGGAGTTACAGACTCACAAACTGCCTCCTAGACCTGGCAAGGGTCGCTTCACACGTAACTAGTAACTATGAACCTAACGTAATCGTGTGCAAAGGCTATGTGACAATAGGCTGTACCAAAGAGAGGGGAAGAAGTAGGCAGTCATAATCATGGAACTCACTGCTGCAATCGCCGTACTTCCGAACCACGACTTTATGGACGCAGTAGTCTTCATCCAAAATCACATGCGGTGGAGCCTTGATTTCTGTCACTAGACGATAACACAGAAAATACCTCAGTGAAAGAAATCATAAATATCTGAAATTCGAAAAGTTGGGTTACATTTACTTTTCAGCATCAATTTGATAGGCCTATATACTTCTACCCGTGTCACAGAGTTCACTAGTAAATGCCGGCAGCACGTAAGAACCCGTTGACGTCATCACAACAGAAGAACATTTCAATTGAGTAACATCAAACAATTGTTCATGTATGGCTGCTGAATAAATATTGGATTTATTTTCCCGCTCTTGTAATTGAAAAACGCGTAAACAGCAAAGATCTTCTTAACAATAATTATTTGCCTGAATCATTGAGGTGATTAGAAATATAATGCCAGGACGAGCTTCATGAGAAATTACACATAAACGATAGACAATTTTAAATGATTCTTTTCGCTTCGTTTGAAACATTAATTCGCTAGAGTTCCTACCCGTGTCACACAGTTCACCAGTGAAGCCAGCAGCACATGAACACGAGAACCCGTTGACGTCATCAATGCATGTGGCGCCATTTTGGCACGGATCACTGGCACATTCTTGGATTTCTGCATAAGAGAACAACATTTCAATTAATTAATATTTAAAAATTGTCAATGCATGGCTGATCATTTGATTTATTTTACCGCTCTTTTAATGCAAAAACGCGTTTACTGGACACATTTCTCAACAGTATTTGCCTGAATCACTGAGGCGATTAGTAATAAAATTCACGAAGTGTCACAAAATAATGTGAATGCAAGGATGCAGACACTCTGCACCCAATTTAGGCGTAACAATGCTATAATTTATGTCATACCCGTGTCACAAAGTTCACCAGTGAAGCCAGCAGCACATGAACATGAAAACCCGTTGACGTCATCAACGCACTGGGCGCCATTTTGGCACGGATCACTGCTGCATTCATCGATATCTGAGGAAGAAGAATTTGGTGCGCATTAGTAGATTATTTTCGATATGACAAGCAGACAACGAAATTGCGAACATAGTATTGCAGGTTTCAAACTAACCTGCATCACAGAGGTGTCCGGTAAATCCTGGTGCGCAAGAACACGAGAACCCGTTGACGTCATCAATGCACTGGGCGCCATTTTGGCACGGATCACTGCTGCATTCATCTATATCTGAGAATTTTAAAGAAACAATTGGTACGCATGAGCAGATTTTTCCATCAGAATTGAATGTTTTCATATTGGAATTAACAAGTGGAAGGTTTGCGGTACCAACATGCAACCCATCTCTTTCGAGACGGACTGTGTCTCTGAAAAAGAGCCGGTAACTCAACGTTTCGAGCAGACTGTGCACTGACCGTCTTCAGAAGACTGTCAAGCAGATGCGAAAATTGAGATTTTACTGACATATATAGTTTGGCGGGTTTTCAAACTAACCAGTATCACAGAGTTGTCCGGTAAATCCTGGTGCGCAAGAACACGAGAACCCGTTGACGTCATCGACGCATGTGGCGCCATTTTGGCACGGATCACTGGCACATTCTTGGATATCTGCATAAGAGAAGAACATTTCAATTGATTAATATCAAAAAATGTTAATGTATGGCTGCTCATTATTTATTTGATTTATTTTACCGCTCTTGTTATGGAAAAACCTGTTAACTGCACACATTTCTCAACAATATTTGCCTGAATCACTGAGTCGATTAGAAATATAATACCAAGACGTGAATCAAGAGAAATGACGTATCAATGTTAGAAAAAAAATGGATTTGCTTTTTTTCTGCCTACCCGTATCACACAGTTCACCAGTGAAGCCAGCAGCACACGAACATGAAAACCAGTTGACGTCATCAATGCACTGGGCGCCATTTTGACACGGATCACTGGCACATTCATCGATATCTATGCAAGAGAGAGTATTAAGGAACTTAAAGAAAACCTTTCATCTAATCCTTCTTAAGTGTTAACATTTAGTGGGCCTGGCGTTTCGATCCCAGCAGGACCTTTCTCAAAGGCAGGACCTTTCTCTGCCTTTGAGAAAGGTCCTGCTAGGATCGAAACGTCAGGCCCACTAAATTTTAAAATTTGCATTTTGGTAATTTTAGTCAGTAAGAAGTTTGCAACATTTTTGTATATCACCTTCTTAAATGCGTTAGATATTCATGCACAAGGCATGCAATGACTCTTGCAGCTGACATACCTCTGTACTTTTAAAACTTTGTTTGGCTGGATCACTGTCTTGAAGCATACCGGTATACGTACAATGTAAATGGTGGCATATAGGCCTAATTCATGAAAAAGCAAGATAATGTGATTGTATCAATGCAAACACTCTACAAAAAATGGTAATCATCACATTGCTATAGTTCCTACCCGTATCACACAGTTCACCAGTGAAGCCAGCAGCACACGAACATGAGAACCCGTTGACGTCATCAATGCACTGGGCGCCATTTTGGCACGGATCACTGGCACATTCATGGATTTCTGAAGACCAGAAGACCATTTCAATTAATTCATGTAAGTTATTTGTTCATGCACGCCTGCCAATAATTGTTTAGTTTTAGTAATGCCAAAAACCCGCTCAAACTGCCCAATTTCTTAGCAATATTAGTCTGTTTCTCTGACACGATAATTGATACAATACCAGAGCGTGCGGCATGCGATATTATATATGAATGACCTAAAATATGAATTGAATCAATTTCGCTTCGTTTGAAACATTCATTCGCTAGAGTTCCTACCTGTGTCACAAAGTTCACCAGTGAAGCCAGCAGCACACGAACATGAAAACCCATTGACGTCATCAATGCATTGGGCGCCATTTTTACACGGATCACTGCTGCATTCATCGATATCTGATATTTTCAAATAAGAAATCGGTACGCACGCGTAGATTTATTTATCAGAATTAAAGGTTTGCATAATTATTGAAATTAACAAGTCGAATTTTTGCGGTACCACTATGGAACTCTTTTGAGCGGGATTGTGTCTAAGAAAAGAGCCAGTAACTCAATGTTTCGGACAGTGTGTACAGTGCGTCTTCAGGAGACTGCCAAACAGACGCGAATATTGAGATAATAATTTACTGACAGACAGTAAGGCGGGTTTTCGAACTAACCTGCATCACAGAGATGTCCGGTAAATCCTGGTGCGCAAGAACACGAGAACCCGTTGACGTCATCAATGCAAGTGGCGCCATTTTGGCACGGATCACTGGCACATTCATGGATTTCTGCATAACAGAAGAACATTTCAAATAACTGATATTAAAACATTGTTTATGTCTGGCTGCTCATTAATCTTTAGATTAATTTTCCCAGCGGTTGTAGTAGATTTACACGTAAAGTGCAACATTTTCTCAGTATTTTCCTGAATCACTGAGGCGATTAGAAATGTAATACAAACTTGCATTAAGAGAAGTTACATATCAATACGAGAAAATATGATTTGCTTCTTTTTGCTTCGTTTGAAGCATTAATGTGATATAGTTCTTACCCGTGTCACACAGTTCACCAGTGAAGCCAGCAGCACACGAACATGAAAACCCGTTGACGTCATCAACGCACTGGGCGCCATTTTGACACGGATCACTGCTGCATTCGTCGATATCTGAGAATGCAAAAAAAATTATACGCATAAGCATTTTATTATTTTCCATCAGAATTGAAGTTTTGCATATTGTAAGTAACAAGTGGAGGTTTTGTGGTAACAAAATGCAGCACATTTCCTCTGAGGAATTACTGTGGCTATGAAAACACCCGACAGCTGAACGTTTCTGGCATCTTTACAGTGCCTGTTTCCCGAAGACTGTCAAGCACACGGGGATATTGCTATTTGACAGACATAATGTGACCCGGCACAGCATAATGAGGAATAACCCGCACTTTTGAGAATTTTTAGATTTTCTAATGATGTGAAAGAGTATACCATAAGCTTTCAACTGATATCAAAATTATTTTCGTGTGAACGTTGTTGTAAATAGTACAAGGGGACTTCGCTCGTTCATTTGGTACCAGACACAATATAGCAGCACCATTGTAACTCCTCGAAAGCGGCCATTCAAAAAGGCAGGAACTTTACATTTTCATGAAAACAGTACACAAACACTCCCCCGTAATCCTCGTTTTTTTTCAACATTTAGAGACGGATTTCGGAAAAATCTTTTGGACATAATATCCTCCAATATATTAACTTTCCGAAAATACAAAGAATCAAAACAAAAATGTATTTTTTTATCGATTTGGGAAGATACTTTGACTTCAGGCGTTGTTTACTCGAAAGGTGTTTTGGTGGGATATTCCTCATTATGCTGTGCCGGGTCACATATAGTATGGTAGGTTCCAAACTAACCTGTATCACATAATTGTCCGGTAAATCCTGGTGCGCAAGAACATGAGAACCCGTTGACGTCGTCAATGCATTGTGCACCATTTTGACACGGATCACTGGCACAATCATCGATATCTATGGAAGAGGGAGTTTTCATGAACTGAAGAAAAACCTTTCTAAATAAATATGTTAGAAATAATCCTGTACAAGGCATACAATGAGTCTGAAAACTGATACCGCTGTACTTTTTTAACTATGCTTGCCCTGATCACTGTCTTGATGCCAATATATAATTGGTAACATATAGTTAATAAAAAAATAAAAAAAAATGTAAATGTATGGATGCAAACATTCTGCCGACAATTTGAAGCATCACAATGCTGTAGTTCTTACCCGTGTCACAAAGTTCACCAGTGAAGCCAGCAGCACATGAACATGAAAACCCGTTGACGTCATCAATGCACTGGGCGCCATTTTGGCACGGATCACTGGCACATTCATCGATATCTAAGTAAAAAAAGAGAGTTTTAAATGACCTCAGTCAAACCTTTCATGCAATACTTTTCAATTGTGTTATCAGTATGTCTGCACCAGGCATGCAATCACTCAAAACAGAAATACATTCTGTACTTTCTGAACTATATCTGTCATTATCAATTCGTAACATAAAGTTCAAGAAGAGTTACAAAATATTGTGAATAATATGGATGCAAACACCCAGTACACAATTAAAGGTGTCACAAGGCTATAGGTCATACCTGTGTCACAGAGTTCACCAGTGAAGCCAGCAGCACACGAACATGAAAACCCGTTGACGTCATCAACGCATTGGCCGCCATTTTGGCACGGATCACTGGCACATTCATCGATATCTGATAATTTTGAATAAGAAATCGGTACGCATGAGTAGATTTGTTTTCTATAAGAATTGAAGGTTTGCATTTACATTTCTCATCTATGTTTGACTGATGATGATAAATGATTTACCAGGATGTGCTTCAAGAGAAATGACATGCTAATAAGAAAAATCAAGAATTGATTATCTCGCTTCTATTGAAGAAACAATTTTACAGAATTCCTACCAGTGTCACAAAGTTCACCAGTGAAGCCAGCAGCACATGAGCATGAGAAAGCGTTGACGTCATCAACACACTGGGCGCCATTTTGGCACGGATCACTGGCACAATCATCGATATCTAAGTAAAAAAAGAGAGTTTTAAATGATCTCAATGAAACCTTTCATGCAATACTTTGTAATTGTGTTATCAGTATGTCTGCACCAGGCATGCAATGACTTACAACAGAAATACATTCTGTACTTTCTCAACAATGTCTGTCCTTATCACTAATTTGTAACATATAGTTCAAGAAGAGTTACAAATTATTGTGAATATATGGATGCAAACACCCTGTACACAATTTAAGGTATCACAAAGCTATAGGTCTTACCCGTGTCACAAAGTTCACCGGTGAAGCCAGCGGCACACGAACATGAAAACCCGTTGACTTCATCAATGCACTGGCCGCCATTTTGGCACGGATCACTGCTGCATTCATCGATATCTGAGAGAGAAGAAATTGGTGCGCATGGGCAGATTTCTTTTTGAATTGAAGCTTTGCATTATTATTAGAAATTAAAAGTGAAAGGTTTGTAGTGACACCATGCAGCACATCAAAATGATTGTGTCTATGAGCCGGCAACTCAACATTTTGGGCAGATTTTACAGTGCACGTCACCAGGAGACTGTCAAGCAGATGCGAATATTGAGATTTTACTGACATAGTTTGGCGGGTTTTCAAACTAACCTGTATCACAGAGTTGTCCGATAAATCCTGGTGCGCAAGAACACGAGAACCCGTTGACGTCATCAATGCATGTGGCGCCATTTTGGCACGGATCACTGGCACATTCTTGGATATCTGCAGAAGAGTAGAACGTATCATTCAATTTTAAAACATTGTTTATGTCTGGCTGCTCATTGTATATATTTTCCCGGATCTTGGTATGGAAAAATGTGTCAACAGCGACGGCACACATATCTCCCATAAAAATTTGCCCGAATCACTGAGTCGATTAGAAAAAAATACCAAGGCGTGAATCAAGAGAGATTACATATCAGTGTGAGGAAAATGATTGGGTTATTTTTGCTTCGTTTGAAGAATTAATGTGATATAGTTCCTACCCGTGTCACACAGTTCACCAGTGTAGCCAGCAGCACACGAACATGAGAACCCGTTGACGTCATCAATGCATGTGGCGCCATTTTGGCACGGATCACTGGCACATTCATGGATATCTGCATAAGAGAAGAACAATTCAATTAATTGAAATAAAAAAGTCAATGTATGGCTGCTCATTATTTGATTTATTTTACCGCTCTTGAAATGTAAATATTAATGCGTAAACTCACGAATTTCTTACCAAATTTTCCTGAATCACTCAGGCAATTAGAAATAAAACACCAAATCGTGCATCAAGAAAAATTACACATCATTCTCAAAGAAAATATTTTTTCTAGGTCTTACCCGTGTCACAAAGTTCACCAGTGAAGCCAGCAGCGCATGAGCAAGAGAACCCGTTGACGTCATCAACGCATGTGGCGCCATTCTGGCACGGATCACTGCTGCACGCATCGATTTCTGAGGAAGAAGACATTGATACGCACGCGTATAGATAGACAATCCGTCGTCTGCAACAGACAAACTGCAAGGACATTTGCTCTCAAGATGTTGCATTATCAAATGTGACCCGGCACAGCAACATGAGGAATATCCCACCAAACACTTTTCGAGTAAACAACGCCTAAAGTCAAAGTATCTTCTCAATTCGATTAAAAATCTTTTTATTTATTTTTTATTTTCGGAAAGTTAATGTATTGGAGGAAATTTTGATATCATTTGAAAGTTAATGGTACACTCTTTCACATCATTAGAAAATCTGTAAATCTCAAAAGTGGGGGTTATTCCTCATTATGATGTGCCGGGTCACAAATGAGCGCACACTCGACATTTTCAAATGGTTCGCGACCGCAATCGTCAACATCCTCACAACAGATGGGTTGTTCAGAGGAGTTCTGAGACTGCAAACTGCTCATTACCATACTTTCCATTGCTGTAACAAGCCGTTTTATACAATTTTATACAATCTACATTGTGTGCCACCATTGGGTGATGGAGCGATACCTTTCTCGATATTTTAAGAGAAGTAAGATCAAGAATAAATCAAAAATAGTTCCCGAAGACGAAGATCATCAAGACTTAGTCAATCAAAACCAGGTTACGCAAGTGAATACTCGGGAGGACCTTTAGCCGGCATAAAAGAGTACACTTATGATGGATGAAAAGCTGCCCGCAAATGGAGTTTGGCCACGGTAAATCGATCTTGAATCTCTCACCTGTTTCACAACGTTCTCCAGTAAAGCCGATCGGACAGGTGCACTGAAAGCCGTCAATACGACTCTGACACGTGGCGCCATTCCTGCAAGGATCATCGCTGCAATCCTCCGTCACTGAGGGATTGAAAACAGTTACAGACTTGCAATCAAATGTGGCGGCTGTTACGGAGGGTGTGACAGTCTTTATTCTCAGTTTCGTTTGTAGGAAAGATCTGATTTTGTTTGAGGTTGTTATGTACATGGACATAGACGGGAATTACTGACGGGAACAGATGTTGGAAAACGGAAAGTTGAATACATGTAACAGGAAGAGAGCAAATGGCAGGCAAACGTGGTATGAAGCTAGAGGGTGTTCCAAGAACATCAACAAACGAAGCCAGAGGAGTGATGGCTGTATTTATGTGCCAGCGGACATGAAATAATAAATGGTGAGATGATGTTTTTCATTTGCAAAGCCTTCTCCGAGAAGAATTTACTGAGCACAACAGACTCAGTGAAAAGGGTCTTTGAAAGTTAGCTGCTGTTCACACTCCTAATTATGTTTGTGTGATTGTCATCTTTCATTTCCCACGAGGACAAAGAAAATGTTCATCCGATTCTGTGTTTCCCTTGGTCATGATCACAGGGCTCATATTCTCGATCTGCAAACGGGCGTTGCATTTGGCCGCGATGGTTTCCGTGCAGAAGACTTTCCTCGTTATTCAAAAAGTGACTTTGCCACAAAGGATATCCCTTCCAGCAGGATCCCGCCAATCATGTCAATTCTGGCTGTGTCTCAATCGTCAGCGTGCTGGAGCCGGCCGGTGCAAAGCCCCAACGGCCCAATGGGGTTTCAACACCGAAGGCCAACGAGTATGTGAATGTGGAGAGGAGGAGACCATGAGTCATCTCCTGGCATGCCCACTTCTGCCCAATCCCTGTATACCCAAGCTGACCTTACTACACTCACGCCTAATGAGCTCGCCTGCGTCCAGTATCTGTCCAGTCGAATTTGATTGAGAGAAAGGACTCGAGAAGAAGAAGATTTAAAAGTGATTTATGAATGCGAGCGATACATACCTATTTTGAAGGTCATGTTGAACTTTGTAGTCAGATCTGATCTTTTTCTCTGATAAACCAAAACTTTGTTCATTGGTATGCGTATCGGCTGGAGAGGAATGCCATTGTACATCGAACCCACGTAGAAGGTGGAACTCAATCCCAACGCTACGGCCGTCTGATCGTTTGCCTCCACGGCGGTCTCGACGTCATCGAAAGTTACGACGATCGCCTTTGCACCTGGCCATCCGATGTTAAAACTACATGCGTAAGTTTGGTTCGAGACAGCGGGGTAGAACGGGGAATGGATCGACCCCGACATCTGATTGTAAATGCTTTGATCAGGCAAGACTCCACAATTTCCTGAAACGGACGATCAAAGATAAACAAAAAACGACAAAATTGAATGGAGATAAACCGGAATGAGTGAGAAAACAAAGAAGGGTATTTTTTAGTCTGAATCGAGCAACCGTTGACGGCGTTGTAGTCATGACAGTAGTCATAACTTGTTCGAATGTCAGAGGTATCCTACTGTAAAACCCGGTCTTAATGTTCGTGAGGGTGATTAGGAATACTGTACCAGGTACAGTTCTCTCGCAGTAGAGCCCCGCTGTATCTGCGTGGCACAGGCAGAAAGGAGTTCCGTCACGCTCGGGGACACACTGGGCATTCTGGCACGGGTTCAGCTTGCACACCTCTGGACAAGGAGGGAAGAGAAAAGACAAGAGATAATGTGCTTCGACAGGCACGGATATGTATCAGCCATGGGCAGCTTTTGACAATGCTGAATGTATAATAATTATGTGCACACAAGGTGACCGTTGATAAGTGGAGTATCACCAGTATAATTATACTGAACAGTGCTCCCAGTATGTTCTCCGGTCTTTCTCTTGATTCACTGCAGGGCGTCCTAACTTTTGATAGTCGCTTATTCGGAAGCTGTAAACGATATTTCTGGACAACAGTTGGAGCAAGACTGAGGAAAAAGGAATTTCGACAAAATGGCCACTAGAGTCCACAAAGTGACGAGTGGCCACATTATGACAATAAGTGGACGGAGGCTGTACACTAAAATGCTGCTTTTTAGCGTTGTGCAATTTCGGAGAAGATTAACACTGATCACACATGTTAGTCACTATAATGATACGATACTACTGATACTTTGGCCAAGAAAGAATCGTTCTAAATTTGCCTGAAATCGGTGAATAATTTGAAGAAAAAAACACCGAAATCAGCTAATATGACAACGTCGGTTTTGTTGAGGGCTAAACGTTTGCACAGCAGCCTATGGCAGAACTAGTTCCTCAAAGGCAAACCGTGCCGCTATGAAGAAATTACAAAAACTATCGAAGAAATTGAAGAAATTACAAAAACTATCTTGGAGATGTGGAGTTGAGTCTCCATCAATTCGTTTCTGAATAGCAGGAATGACGCACTTACTCGGTAGGCAATCTTCTCCGGGATTACAGTCAGGGACGAGTAGTTCGTTCGTACCAAATGACTCCTCGGTTACTGAAATTAACAAACATAACAAAAAAATGTCGACAGGTTTAGTTCCCATTTTTCAACAGAATTAATCTAAATGCATATGGCTCAGTAGACTTTCGAATAAAGAAATGAATTGGTGTTTGCCCTTTATACAACATTAGCAAAGGTCAACAGATTACCACAGATTGTCTGTTAAACCATCAAACATCCCAAAAAGCATTTTAACTTAAATGGTGATATGAGAAAGTAGAGAAAGGTAAAAACCGTCACGGTTTTTGCACCATTCTGTAGTGTGAAAAATAGGTTTATTACTTGCGAGTAATAAACTATTTGTCGATGTTTGAGTGAAGATTTCTCGAGAAACACAGCATCCCAGACCGTAAGATTTCAACATGAGGATTCTATCATGACCATCTACAAACGGTGTAAATACGAAGGAAATATGTGGACTTCGATGTTTTCCGATCTTCCCAATGTTGTATTGGGCCTTTAACGGTTAAATGCTCTGGGCCTTTTGCTACTCTACTTCTCACCTATTTTGAAGGTCAGGTTGAATCGTGCAGCTCCATACGGGAATATCATAGCTTTGTCCCCAATTAAAGTGATGGTCGAGTCTGGCGAACCTGTACTTTTGCGATAAGTTTTCAAGCTTCGCTGACGTATGTTTTGGCCAGTATTGATGCGTACGTACCAGTACCCTTTCGTCTGGAAATTATTAAAAGTGAGCTGGATAGATCTGGCGTTGGGCGTTCCGACGATAAAAACACATTTGGATTTACTTGGTGGAAATCCGGGGTATTTCGGTGTCAGGATTGTCCCTTCCAACTGATCGTATGTGTTCAACTTAGAGGCAGGGCAGTTATATCCTAGAAGAGCAAATACAAAGGAAACAGATGCAATGATCAAGTGGGATGAGAAGAGTTGCTCCAGAGAAGAATAGAAATACAAGCGAGATATTTAAACAATGTTTAATCAGTGCCAACCTTCAAAATTTTAATGTGTAGCACAATAGCTAACTATACACACCAAATTTTGAGAAGATTGACCAATGGCTACTATGTGCTATGGAATTTTGATGACGTCACGATTGCGTCATTTCATTTTGGCCCCGGATGGTGTTTCTAAACAGTATCCACAAATCATTTGAAGGATTTTTTTATGAAGAAAAGAAAACCATCTCGCTCTCAATCTGAGTTCACGACCTCATTAATATTCATGTGATGACGTCATAATATTTGAATACATCATTTTTTCAACTTAGACATAATGCAGAATGAAGTTGTACCTTTGCTTAAAATGAAGTTTGAAATTTACCCATTAAAGGCCCTGCCACGTGACACTTGATGACGTCAGGGTGATTTCAAGGATAATATGCACTATTTTAGCTAGGACTATAATATGCATTTGCACAAAGTAATATGTCAAATAAATCAAAGTTTGTTCACTGTCCAAAATGGATTTAAAAAAAAAATCGGTGCAAAGTCTGTGGGATTGTTCCGCTATTAAGAAGAAATCCAAACAAAAGCAAAAACTTTTCAGTTTTGCGGTGGAAAAGCTTATAATGTTAGAAAATAGAAAAGAAAATACATGTATTAGTGGCCGGCATTTCGACAGTGTGCTGTCGAAGCAGTGAGTATGAATGGATAAGAACAGACTTCGTCATTTGGGGGTCTCAGCATTCTGACAACCGAGCTTCTCTGTGGTAATAACGTCGAGTACAAGCTGTCTTAAGCATAGTGAGCTCTCCTCCGGGAAAAGTTGATCCCATCATGCCAACTTTCAAGTCTTATTTAAGGTATTTATTTACCGTTCTTGTCTTGACAGTAGTCCCCCATCCAACCGTCCGGGCACTGGCAGTAGGGCATGCCGTCCGGCTTGGGCACGCACGGACCATTACGACACGGGTTGATCTTGCACACTCCTATGGTTTGGAGAAGAGATAAAAACAGAAGCCGCTGGTTAGCCCCGTTCACATAGATACACGTTTCAGCAGAGTGCAGCTGCGCCTTGCAGAAACATAGAACCTTGTATCTATATGCATTACTCACCAGATGAAGCAAACCACAGTTGACAAGATTTGACAACGCAAATTTATATGAGATCCTGACGTTTCGATCCCAACGGGAACTTTCTCCAAGGCAAATTAAGAATTCGATTTCCCAAAACCAAGACATGTTTAGGCACTTCATCGTCTTCCTGCGAAAAGGTGAATTGTGCGAAATATTTCCATGGTGACAAAAATCACCTATTATACCTGTATTCCACCACACACATAGAGTCCTGATATTCCCTCACAAACTATGCCCCAAAAGGTCACCATCCCCGCCCCTTTTTAAATTGAAGTTCGGCAAAGTTTCGAACAAAACCTTGAAGTTCCAATCTCCGCATGACCTTTCTGAAAGGTAGAATTACAAGGTCAAAAACAAATAGGAAAGGTATAGGACGATGCTGTCCGTCTGAGCCGGGAGAAAGTGTTAATGGAAAACAGTCTATGCAGTTTATATTTCCATTCAGGTAATTTTAGTCAGTAACATAAGCAGTACCCAACATTGTTGGCTTTCACCCAATGACATTTTTTCAACATCCAGGAGGGTAATGACAAACACCATGCATGCTTTCTGATAAGTACATGTATCTGTTTTTGTCCTTGTCACTCTGCCTTTGAGAAAGGTCCTGCTAGGATCGAAGCGTCAGGCCCACGACATTTTTGTCATTGATTTGGTTTAAAATAAAACATACCATTACCAGAGGATGAGGTGGGAATTTTATTTCGCGAACTGATGCAATTTACTTTCATTTAAAGAATGGGATATCACGCATGAGATGGCGGTAGATGTGGTACCGTTCATTTTCGCAGAGGGGAAGAGCACAACATTTCCTGCACAGCGCTTGGCTGAGCACCTGATGAAGGGAAGCAAGGATTGTCAAGAGACACTCGGTGCAGGAAAGTAAAGAGGCAGAACTCAGGTCGCTTTACAAACTCCCGCGACGGATTTCATGCAGCCTTTTCTCCTCGGGTGGATCTTACGAACCTATCTTACGACGGATAACCTGCCGGAATTAAGTTGAGATCAGCCGTATAATTGCTTCTGAGCACCGCTCAGTGCCTCTTGCGATTGGTCGTAAGTTAAAATAGGGTCAATGACATCGTCCACTCGGGTGCTGCAGCCCGAAACAGACGAGTGGTTAGCCTTCCTTGATGCATACATGCCAGCAGCCATATCTGGTCCTAATTAAAATGACAGAGGCACAACCAATGCGGGCAATCCTTCTAATATCCACCGATCGGTTTATTGCTAGGCCTCTGTTTGGGAATCAAAAATAGGGATGCCCCAACGATCTGAGCCTCCTCACGTTTCTTATAAATCGCGTACCGGTAGCAAGTGAACTCACACACACACTGAGTCCATACCTTTTGCTCCTTTTACGAAATTCCAACCTCGAATTCGTTTCTGCGTTTGTATAGAACATACAAGTCATCTTCAGTCTACTCGATCTACAGTATGTCCACGACCATGCAGTGACAACGATGCTTCCCTTATTTTCAGCTAATTTAAGGACTTATTCGACGAAAAATTCAGCACTACATGTGTATATCCAAACCTCGAGTCGAATCCACCGCTATATAAAAGAACTGAACCTAAAATTGCAGGCAACAGAGCTCACTAGACAAGGCAACATCTCCCAGTTCGAGTTTGTGTACCACCACTATCCCATGCCGTAATAAATAGTCCTAAAACTCAAACCGGTGCCAAATGTCCTTCTTATGGCGTCCCATTAATACTCAATTGTTTTTCATGCGTATGAACGCAGCGAAGTAGCATGAAATCGCACTAACACCCATGAGACGGTATATGTGACCCGGCACAGCTACATGAGGAATATCCCACCAAAACACTTTTCGAGTAAACAACGACTGAAGTCAAAGTATATTCTCAATTTGATAAACAAAATTTTTTTTTTTTTTTTCAGAAAGTTAATGTATTGGAGGATATTATGTCCAAAGGATTTTTCCGAAATCCGTCCCTAAATGTTGAAAAAAACGAGGATTTCGGGGGAGTGTTTGTGTACTGTTTTCATGAAAATGTAAAGTTCCTGCCTTTTTGAATGGCCGCTTTCGAGGAGTTAGAATGATGCTGCTATATTGTGTCTGGTACCAAATGAACAAGCGAAGTCCCCTTGTACTATTTACAACGAAGTTCACACGGAAATAAATTTTGATATCATTTGAAAGCTAATGGTATACTCTTTCACAACATTAGAAAATCTCAAAATCTTAAAAGTGGGTGTTATTCCTCATTATGCTGTGCCGAGTCACATATTGACGGTACCGGCAGTACTTACGTTGATCACAGTCTTGTCCAGGTTCACAGTCGGGATCTAGCTTGTCCAATCCACCAATCGACTCCTCGGTAACTGAATGCAAGACAGAATTGAGAAACAAATGAAGATGCTTTCTTCACTCCTTCACCCCTTTAATACGTCTTGAAACGTTCTAGGGATGCCCTAACATGGTTAGTGGTATGGGAACTTTTCAGAGATGTTTGTAAAAGGCATAGGAAGTAATTTAACCCCTCTGCCAATTAATACATAATTAATTATGTGGCAATAATTACTGGCCGCTCCTATAATTACAAAGGATTTTTACATGTCGGATATGACTAAGGGTTCATAGCACACAAGGTCGAATGAACGGTGCCAACCTGTTTTGAAGGTTATCTTGAATCCTGAGATTTCCTTGTCTTTGCTGTAGAACTGCACATAACCCAGGTTCCCCATGAGTACTACAGGACCGGAGCGCAGTATTTCAGAGTTGAACTGAGCAAACGGCATTTCGCCATCGTGGTCGACCGTTCCAGCGAAGACTGATCCTCCCTGGAAGTCCTCCAGGTTTATCTCGAAAGCGAGAGCGTCTGGCGCACCAATCTTGTAGATACAGTTGCTGCCCTTTGTCGACTTATCGGGGTAGTTAGGCGAGTGCACGGTCCCTCCCATCCTGTCATAAATGTTGCGGTCTGTCTGCTCACAATTCCGTGACACTAAAGTTAAAGACAATAAAGAAACTTGACACTAAAGTTAAATTAACGACCATAAGGCCGTTTTCGAAATGAAGGCTTAGGCTCGGGCTTAGGCTTCGGTCATATTTGATTCTACTCGTTATTATATCACAGGCATCTTAAAACAAGCGTTTGGCCCAGTTTCTTGGTGAATACTGCGTACCTATCAAGCCAACAAACCTCCAAATTCGGAAACAAACCACAACCTGGATTTTCAGGTTTTGTCAGACGGAGACGAAGCCTGAGCCCGAGCCTAAGCCTTCATTTCGAAAACGGCCTATATATGACTTAAGGCTTTGCATGGTGGGGGACTCAATTTAAGAAGGTTTGCGGTGACACCATGTAAAGTTTCTTAAAGAAGATGTGTGGTTCTGAAAAGAACCTGAGTGGTAACTCGACGTTTCGACCAGTATGCTCTTGCCGTCATCCTGATGAGGGCCAGAGCATACTGGTCGAAACGTCGATTGATCGAGTTACCACTCGGGTTCTTTTCAGAACCACACCTCTTCTTTAAGAGACCTTATAAGTTATACATGGTGTCACCGCAAACCTTCCTATGTTAAAATAAATCAACGACGTTAGGGGAAAATAAAATTACATAGAAAAATAGCCATTTTGATTTGATTTTTCAAAAGGACTTAACAAAAACATTACATAGAAAATGGTAATTTTGATTTGAGTTTTCAAAAGGACTTAACAAAAACATTACATAGAAAATGGTAATTTTGATTTGAGTTTTCAAAAGGACTTACGGGAGAAGGGTAAAGCATAGCACAATTTGTAGGCCCACCGTCCCTTATACAAGGGACTTTATACAAGCTTGACTCCAAATGGACATTCTTCTGGGTGGATTAGAGCATGGAGGTAGATTAGAGCGACTAGTATGACGAAAATACGGAAAGTATCTAGCAGCAGAAGAGACTGTTGAAACAAAAATCCAAAACATATGCTCGAGGGGCAACTTGCAGCAAAATTATTCATCTACTAGGCTGAGCAGGCATTCGTGAATATTGGCCCAGGACTACAGGTAATGGGGTACTGCTGTTCTTATTAACTCTTACCAGAGGCACGCTGACAGAATTCTCCCACGGTGTTATTCGGACAGAGACAGAATGGCCTTCCCGCGGGCGTCAGAAGGCACGAGGCATTGAAGCACGGGTTGTATTCGCACACACCTGAACGCGGAAGAGAAAGAGAAGTAGGAGGTGGAACGGGGGGGGAGGTGGAGGAGGAAAACGAGAAGGAGGACAAGGACAAGGAGGAGGACAATGAGGAGGACTCGGAGGAGGGCAAGGACGAGGACAAGGACAAGGAGAGGAGGAGGACAAGGACGAGGACAAGGACGAGTACAAGGACGAGGACAAGGACGAGGACAAGTACGAGGACAAGGACAAGGACAAGGACAACGAGGAGGACAAGGAGGAGGACAAGGAGGAGGACAAGGACAAGGAGGAGGACACGGACAAGGACAAGGAGGAGGACAAGGACAAGGACAAGGAGTAGGACAAGGATAAAGACAATGAGGACAAGGACAAGGAGGGGGCAAGGACAAGGACGAGGACAAGAGCAATGACGAGGGTAAAGACAAGGAGGAGGACAGGACAAGGACAAGGACAAGGAGGAGGACAAGGAGGAGGACAAGGAGGAGGACAAGAAGGAGGACAATGAGGAGGACAAGGACAAGGACAATGAGGACAAGGACAAGGAGGAGGACAAGGACAAGTACGAGGACAAGGAGGAGAAGGAGGAGAAGGAAAAGGAGTAGGAGAAGGAGGAGAAGGAGAAGGAGAAGGAGAAGGAGGAGAAGGAGAAGGTGAAGGAGAAGGAGAAGGAGAAGGAAAAATAAAAGGAGGAGGAGGAGGAGAAGGAGAAGGAGAAGGAGTTGGAGGAGTAAGAGGAGGGGAGGACATTACATGAAACTAGCAAGTATTAGCACTTTTATCCCCAAAGCTTCTAAAGTGTCTTTCCCGTTTACCCCGTTTATGTTCACAAAATGAGGAATAGGTGGTGAAATAAGGCACTGCACATGAAGTGCTTATTAACAAAATGCTTACGATAGCTGCACGTTGGTCCTCCATAGCCCTCTTCACATGCCTCAACTATCTTGATTGGAGTTTCTGTAAGAAAACAGGACGAACCAAGTCAACGTAACTCAAAGTCAAAGATATGAAATTATCAAGCGTTAAGGCGAATGTGAATGATATTGATTATTGATATCGGATGTCCTCTCAATTAAGGTAATTATCTTCTTAATGGCATAAATGTTTATTAGTCGGACGCTGGGTGGGGTACCCGCCGACTCTATCGAAGTTTCTTTCGTCAATAGCGTTACGCTATGTGGATGTATCCCTAGATCTTTTTCCATTATTTGTACCTGGTATGTATGTGATGTCCATGTCTTATCTCAGTTGTTTATATGTACGTAACTAGGCTTATTGTCTAATAAGGGTTTACATCTCGAAGGAATATCGTTTTAAGCTATGTCCTTACTGTCAATGAATAACCCTAGAAACTGTGATTGATCCAAACAACACCAATTTCACCGAAAGTGATTGCATTTATCTCACAGAAACTACCCTTAATAATCATTTGAATTTCAATAATCCAGTTTTCCTTTTTTTCATATGAATATAGGATTCTTCCCAAACACTTTGACCAGTTTATCACATATGTAACCCGGCACAGCATAATGAGGAATAACCCCCACATTTCAGACTTTGAGATTTTCTAATGATGCGGAAGAGTATACCATTAGCTTTCAAATGATATCAAAATTATTTCCGTGTGAACTTTGTTGTAAATAGTACAAGGGGACTTCGCTCGTTCATTTGGCACCAGACACAATATAGCAGCACCAGTCTAACTCCTCTAAAGTGGCCATTCAAAAAGGCAGGAACTTTACATTTTCAAGAAAACAGTACACAAACACTCCCCCGAAATCCTCGTTTTTTCAACATTTAGAGTCGAATAACTGGAAAGTAAACTGAACTGAACTGAACTAAAGGGTCTGCACTAGGCCTACTACACGGATTACTGGTAAATTAATTCGATTTCTGAATAAAACAACAAGAGTCAATCAAAGAACTATCTTCGGGCTAGGAACATTCTATGCATGCCTACTATTTTTTTTATTTATTTTACTTTTGCCCCACTTGAAATACACAAGTTGGTTTTGAACTGACGTTGGATAACGCGTGGAGCTGAAGCAGAATTCAGCGCATTCGGGGGAAACGGTATAAATGATAGCCACATATGAAACATGTCACCATTACGCACTCGACTTGGGGACATCTCTCTTCAGGTCCAGAAATTCCTCGAGAAGGTCCAGGAGTCCCTCATCTCTCTCCTGAGCACAAAAGATAAGAAAAGACAAGTTCTACTCGTGCCCCTAAGACAAACTACATGTAGATACTGGATTTGAAATAAAGGTTCGCAAAATTTAAACAACCTGCGAAATGTCTCAGTTGTGACATCATGTTCGATCAAAGTATTATGTATTCGGTGTTCATTTCATGTCGGAGGGTTATCCAGTGTTCTCAGCACTAAATTTAAATATCATTATTGAAAAGCTTTGACGTGTCTTTTCTTCAGCAAAAGTCAATGAAGAACACGACCATCTAATGGAATATTCCTACATTTTGACTACAATGGCAGTTTTTCATTTGTGACCCGGCACAGCATAATGAGGAATAACCCCCACTTTTGAGATTTTGAGATTTTCTAATTATGTGAAAGAGTATACCATTAGCTTTCAAATGATGTCAAAATTATTTCCGTGTGAACTTTGTTGTAAATAGTACAAGGGGACTTCGCTCGTTCATTTGGTACCAGACACAATATAGCAGCGCCATTCCAACTCCTCGAAAGCGGCCATTCAAAAAGGCAGGAACTTTACATTTTCATGAAAACAGTACACAAACACTCCCCCGAAATCCTCGTTTTTCAACATTTAGAGACGGATATTGGAAAACCCTTTAAAATTAATTTCCTACAATACATTAACTTTCAGAAATTACAAAAAAGAAGAAGATTTTTTGTATCGAATTGAGAAGATACTTTGACTTTAGGCGTTGTTTACTCGAAAAGTGTTTTGGTGGGATATTCCTCATGTCGCTGTGCCGGGTCACATTAATTTTACGCTTAATTTTTTGGGCAAAGAATGTGAACACGGGACGAGTATTTGCTTTGAAGTGAGCGTTTGTAAATATCAAATTAAATTTAGTTGCAGGATAGCATCCAAATGTAGAAACTTTACTGAACGAAAAAAGACAACGAGACGACAACGACAACGAGTAAACGGGAGAAAAATGGCAGAGAGAGAGAGAGAGAGAGAGAGAGGAGGGAGAGAGGGAGAGAGGGAGAGAGGGAGAGAGGGAGAGAGGGAGAGAGAGAGGCAGAAAGAGAGAGGCAAAGAGAGAGAGAGAGAGAGAGAGAGGCAGAGTTATTTAATTTAGTTGCAGGATAGCATCCAAATGTAGAAACTTCCCTGAACTAAAAAGGACAACCAGAGTTAACGGGAGAGAAATGGCAGAGAGAGGGGTGCGGGAAGAGGGAGAGAGGGGGAGAGGGGTGGGAGAGAGGGAGAGGGGGACAGAGAGAGGCAGAGGCAGAGGCAGAGGCAGAAAGAGAGAGGTAGAGGCAGAGAGAGAGAGAGGCAGAGGGAAAGGCAGAGGCAGAGAGAGGCAGATAGAGAGGCAGAGAGAGAGGGGCAGAGAGAGAGGCAGAGAGAGAGGCAGAGAGAGAGAGGCAGAAAGAGAGACAGAGAGAGAAAGACAGAGAGAGAGGCAGAGGCAAAGAGAGAGGCAGAGGCAGAGAGAGAGGCAGAGGCAGAGAGAGAGGCAGAGGCAGAGAGAGAGAGAGGCAGAGGCAGAGAGAGAGAGGCAGATAGAAAGGCAGAGAGAGATCAGAGGTATAGAGAGACACTGAGTGCACGTGTACAGATGCGGGCAGGCGCACGTGCAGATACAGATATAGACAGATATAAACACAATGAGACTGGATTTCCGAGAGAGAAAGAAATGAAGAGTCTAGACAGATTAGAATGAGACGAAGGATTAGGGGAGCTAAAGAGTAGGGCAAAGACTCTCTGCAGTGGCTCAAGGACTTATTACCAAACAGTCAATGTGAAACCTTGTCTTCAATCCTGCGGAGTCCTACCGACCAGACGTGCAGCATACAATAGTCCTCTTTTCTACCATTATGGATGATCGGCTCCATGTCATTCCATGCGGAGGTGTAATAGGCGCTATCGCGAGAGATGCATACTCACCTGCTGTGCTCAAGGTAATGCGACCGTGAAAGGCTTTGCGATTGAGTGGACTTCGAAAAAAAACAACGAAGGCTATGGCTTCCAGACGTATACTGCACTCAACGCTGCAATCCTCTTACTCGCATCAGTGGTTGATAATGAGCTATGGCTGCCTATAGGGTTTTATCCGTGTGTTTGTACATGTACGTAGCAAGCATACAGTGCTGACCACGTGTCTCGGAAAAGGGACCGAGCATTCCTAGCTTATTGCACTCGGATTCTAACCATCTCAACGGTGCTCCTAGTACTAGTAGTGTGCTAGTCCTCTATATTACCGTCACCAGTAGGAATCCAGTTGTATCCAACCCGACGACGGGCAGAGCTAGCATTGCAGGAATTGTCGAGTTACTGGCTTTTTCTCATAGCCAAATTTCATTCTCGAGAAAGATGACTCACATATGTGACCCGGCACAGCATAATGAGGAATAACCCCCACTTTTGAGATTTTGAGATTTTCTAATGATGTGAAAGAATATGCCAATAGCTTTCAAATGATATCAACATTTTTTCCGTGTGAACTTTGTTGTAAATAGTACAAGATGACTTCGCTCGTTCATTTGGCACCAGACACAATATAGCAGCGCCATTCTAACTCCTCGAAAGCGTCCATTCAAAAAGGCATGAACTTTACATTTTCATGAAAACAGCACACAAACACTCCACCGAAATCCTCGTTTTTTGAACATTTACATTTAGAGACGAATATCGGAAAAATCCTTTGGACATAATATCCTCCAATACATTAACTTTCCGAAAATACAAAAAAAATACAAAAATTGTTTATCGAATTGAGAAGATACTTTCACTTCAGGCGTTGTTTACTCGAAAAGTGTTTTAGTGGGATAATCCTCATGTCGCTGTGCCGGGTCACATATACAGTACATGGTGCCATTACACACTCTTCACATATCCTGCCATAAGTTAACACGCTCCCGTTGTAATGATTACTGTACAGACAGTGCCTCAAATGGTGTTTGCCAAACTCGTTTGCCTTTACTGGCCAATACTCTGTCTCTAGCAACGAAATACAAATCGTTGACTTGACCATTGTTGACTTGAAGAGTACACTGTTCGAAACGTCGAGTTCCTCCGGTTCTTTTCAGAACCACACTTACTCACAAAAGAGAATTTACATAGTGTCACCGCAAACCTAATTATCCTTGACCACAGTTGAATGAGAATTGAAGGTTTTCACTGTGTGGATAGCAGGAGTAATAGGTTTGCGGTGACACCATGTAAAGTTCTTTCTTGCGAGGAGTATTCCTGAAGAAAAACGGAGTACACGGTTCCAAACGTCGAGTTCCTCCGGTTCTTTTCAGAACCACACAATACGAGAGAGAATTTACATGGTGTCACCGCAAACCTATTACTCCTGACCACAGTTGGTCATTTTCGTGTGCACAATTTCTCAATATCCGTTACAATACAGATTAAGACCCATCCATCTCACACTAGGAGGGCCATTGCTTTCAACCCTACATCAAGAAAAGCCTATTAGCATTCGATAAACTATTTCAAAGGAATGAGTTCATTGCAACTTTTATCCCCCTCTTACACATGAAAACGAGGATATACAGAATTCCAAAAGTTTTTTAATGGACCAATTATCGAACAGTAAGTTGACATTTTATAAAGAAATATGACAGCATGACGGTTTGATCCTAGCAGGGCCTATTTCAATCTTATGGCACATCGGTTTCAATCGGTGGGCCCTATATATTTATATATATATATATATACATCTTTTTGGTGATTATTTGCCGGCTTAGTGTAGGATTATTTTAAGTACTATTAGTGAAGGATTAGTTTAGTAATATGTGACCCGGCACAACAACATGAGAAATATCCCACCAAAACACTTTTTGAGTAAACAACGCCCGAAGTAAAAGTATCTTCACAATTTGATTACAAATCAATTTTCTTTTTTTTATTTTCGGAAATTTTAAGTATTAGAGAATGTTATATTTTGATATCATTTGAAAGCTAATGGTATACTCTTTCACATCTTTAGAAAACCTCAAAATCTCAAAAGTGGGGTTATTCCTCATTATGCTGTGCCGGGTCACATATTCACTAGTCCATGCTCGATTTTTTAAATTTAATAGTTAATTTGATTGGATTCATATGATCATTCCATCTGGGGCCGAAATTACAGCGTTGTGTATTTATTTCAATCATTAATTTGAATATATTTATGTAAATACTGATTTGTAAATATTAATAAATTTCATAAAATCTAGAGACTCTTAAAATTTAGTGGGCCTGACGTTTCAATCCTAGCAGGACCTTTCTCAAAGGCAGAGAGAAAATCTAGTGAGGTTTAAAATTGGATTTGTTTAGTGTTTTCACGATGTTGTTGGGGTAAACGCAAACCCATTTGAAACACTCTGCACTAAATTCGAGGGGCAATTGTGACAACGTCTGACTCTGAGATCGAATCGAAAACTCGGGACTTCCTTTTTTTTCACTTTACACTTTGATCATTAGTTAGCATGCAGATTGAAACATTTTGCTTGTACATGTTTTACTTTTTGATTATTTGGGTGATGAATTGTTAACAGAAACCCCCTCTTTGATTGACACATGAACACTTTCTTATACAAGCACCGCAGTGTTATTCGCCCAATCACTCAGACGACTGCAGATTTAAGGATAACATTGGATGAACGAATCATTGAGAGATGCGAACGTTAGGAGAAGGCAACTTTACCCTTTCCGCCAGCGCGGAAGACACGGACAGGCTGAACACCAGCAGGAGGAGGAAGGTAGGCGACATGGTGGAACGATGGACTGCAGTCAATATCTGCCACCACACTAGAGCCCCACAGAAATCCACAGGACGGCGAGTTCTGCCAGACACTTCTCCAGACAAGACGACTCCTGCAATGGGTGAGTGTATCCCTGGGCTGCTGATGTGGTGCGCAGTCTGGCAGAAACTCACCAGCTTCTCCTTGCTGACTGGATGATTGGAATAGATGCATTCACGGCTACACGCCCACTCCTCCCTCTCCCACGCTCTCGCGTAGGCACGGATTTACGGAGTGGTGGGTCATCAGTGCTTTCATCTTCCAGCGTTAATATCGGACATTTGCATAGGCGCTGACCTCGATACACTCGTTTGTATAGGCTTACCCGATAAAAGGCATTCAGAGGCATACAACTCCCAGATTTTGGATTCCACAGGAACACCACTTGCTGCAAAAACATGTCCAAGAATGTGTCCATGCTACAAAAGGGGACTCGATGTATTATGGTGGCATTAAGACATCATGGCCCGGTTCTAAGAAAGTGGGTTTCTTAATTGATAGCTTTACGTGGAATATTTGTCAAGTCGTGCTATATTGACGAGAATGTTTTCATTTACGGGCTGTTTCTATTGCGCTACACGATCATTCTCCACCGTGACAGCCCCTAAGCTTCAAACTGATCCGTGATCATCAGTGTAAAATAAACCGAAAATGGTGTCGATGCTAAATTAATTGCCAGTACTTGGTCTGGTCTTTATAGCGGAGTTTGTGAATGATGACCAACGAAATTAAGTAGATCGGCTGGTTTGGCCAATCATTTTACTGGGTTATACTTTGATGAATGTCGGAAAAAATCGTGGGCAATTTTTTTTCTGATTTATTTGCATTAAAACGTAAACTTGCAGATCTCCCAAAGTAAGAAACCTAAATACTATTGTTGAGACGGTTTAGTGATTTCGTGCCAGGGAGAAGTGAAGCTATTTCGTACGACATTACGTAAGGATCGCCCCATCGAAGAGAAGATGAAAACCGACCAAGCCTTGAGATAGGTAGCCCCATTGAAGCGGTCGGTCTGTGCATAGAGGTCTGTGGAAACCTTGACAATAGAGTGACTGACTTGGTGTGATAAACAACTCAGTGAAGGCATGCCTCTCTACGAACCTTGACAATAGAGTGACTGATAGAGTGAGGGCTGTATGCCTGTTGTGACTGTAGTGACTGTTGGGTCGTCTCTATTGGGTTGTATGATAGAGTACAGAGGTCGGACTAGGACGCATACACATAGTACTCCTATGGGCAGCTTGCTGACCAAAGCAAGGATTGGTGTTAGTCGTCTCTATTGGGTTGTATGATAGAGTACAGAGGTCTCGCACTAGGATACATACACATAGTCCTCCTATGGGCAGCTTGCTGACCAAAGCAAGGATTGGTGTTAGTCGTCTCTATTGGGTTGTATGATAGAGTACAGAGGTCGCACTAGGATGCATACACATAGTCCTCCTATGGGCAGCTTGCTGACCAAAGCAAGGATTGGTGTTAGTCGTCTCTATTGGGTTGTACGATAGGAACACGCATGTAACGAATGCCCCCATGTAGCTGTCATCCAAATGTAATCATAATTATATCAAAGATCCATGTGAACTCGTTAGCCGAGAAACTTCTGCTATAAACAAACACATCAGACGTTTCTGACGTTTCGATCCCATCAGGAACTTTACATAATTTCTGCCTTTGAGAAAAATCCTGCCAGGATCGAAACGTCAGGCCATCCATGTTAGCTTTTGCATTCACACATTGCGTTTTGTGAGTGTTTATTGAGTAATTTGCACTGGAGAAACTACTAACCTGTAGGATAAAGTCACCCATTGAATTCGACGTCAGGGTACCGCAATGCCCTGGGGTACCCGACTAATGGTGGTTTGTGCAAATGTTCATGTGTGACGTGCGCTCAACTTGGTCACACGGTCAGATTCCTCCATTATTTTCCAAAAAATGGCTAAATATTGAGAGTTTGTGATTAGTTTTGATTGACACACTCATGGAGGTGTGTTTTATTGACCAAAAATGTTACCAGTTGATATTATAATGGTGGAACCTTTTCGTCATTAATTAATCCAAACAATGATTATAATCTCGGCACAGGTTCTGTTGCCATTCCCCAACCAAATTTTATTTTCAAATAGCTACATTAATGTTTAGCCTTTTCCCTACACATTAGTTGATTAATTCAATAAAATGTATTGTTAACAATTAATCCATGACCTCAATCTACTAAACCTTAGAAACTCCAAACTTTTTCATTTTTTTCAAATCGATTCTGGGAAAAGTCCCCCCAAAATTGTATATATTTTCAAGATAATATGTCCGATATTTTGAAGGTAAACAATGGATTGATGAAATAATAATTCCACTTCTCTAGCTCAGGATAAAATGAAATTTATCCCCTTGGTGATACACGTAATTTTTCATTTTTGAAAATTGCAAACAAACATTTGCATGAAAATCATTTAAATATGAAATCAAAGTGAACCAGAACCACCGCCCATTGAACCAGAATAATCTTAAAATATTAATTCACCATAACTAAGAAGTTTTAGTTGTGATATTGACCTAGCATGGCCAGACCTAGCAGGGTCAGACCTAGCAGGGTCAGACCTAGCAGGGTCAGACCTAGCATAGCCAGACCTAGCAGGGTCAGACCTAGCAGGGTCAGACCTAGTGGGTCAGACCTAGCGGGGTCAGATCTAGCGGGGTCAGACCTAGCGGGGTCAGACCCAGAGGAGTAGGACCTAGTAGGGTTAGACCTAGCGGTGTCCGACCTAGCAGGGTCAGACCTAGCAGGGTCAGACCTAGCGGGGTCAGACCTAGCGGGGTCAGATCTAGCGGGGTCAGACCTAGCGGGGTCAGATCTAGCGGGGTCAGACCTAGCGGGGTCAGACCTAGCAGGGTCAGGTCCTAGCAGAGTCAGACCTAGCAGGGTCAGACCTAGGGTTCCACGTCCACACAGGGCCCCGGTACGGCGTATTCCACAGTCACGTCGCACACTTGCTGTGCGGTCACTCTCAATCCGGGCATGTCTAAGATGACGGTCTTAGCCGTCATGGGCGGGTCGCACACAAAGACCACTGTCTCCAGGCTACCATGGGCTTCCTCCTCGGTGACTGGGTTACCGCACGGTGTGCTGTGGAGCTCCGTAATGCTGGTCCCAAGACGGACAATAGCCCCTGCCAAATTCTCACCTGGAAACAATATAAAGTTTGAATGAGCTTACACGTGTTTTGGTACCGTAATGCTGCAAGGACACGGTAGATGGCAGGCCCATTAGTAGACCCGTTTAGAACGTGTAGTTGATGAAATCGGTGTCCGTCCTTTTTGTCCGGCAGCGGGGACTGCCGCCCTCTGGCGGAGAAGATACCGACTTACAAAGTGTCTCATAGACCTGGCAAGGGTCACTTCACTCGTAAATATGAACCTAACGTAATCGTGTGCAAAGGCTATGTGACAATAGGCTGTACCAAAGAGAGGGGAAGAAGTAGGCAGTCATAATCATGGAACTCACTGCTGCAATCGCCGTACTTCCGAACCACGACCTTATGGACGCAGTAGTCTTCATCCAAAATCACATGCGGTGGAGCCTTGATTTCTGTCAGAAGAAGAAAACAGCAAACGCCTCATCAGTAAAAGAAATCAGAGAGATCTCAAATCCGAAGTTTGCTTTTTGATTGAAGCATCAATTTGATGTAGTTCCTACCCGTGTCACAAAGTTCACCAGTGAAGCCAGCAGCACACGAACATGAGAACCCGTTGACGTCATCAACGCACTGGGCGCCATTTTGGCACGGATCACTGGCACATTCATCGATATCTATGCCAGAGAGAGTTTTAAGGGAACTTAGAAACTTTCATCCGAAACTTCTCAATTGTGTCTTCTAGAAGTCTCCATGTGCCAGGCGTGTTATGATGGCTCTTCAAAGTGACATACTTCTGTACTTTCACAACTACGTTTGCCTGGATCTTTGTCACGCAATTTGATTATCGAGTTACTTATAGTTCATAAAGAATTATAAATCAATTTGAATATAATTATATGAAAAAAAATACACTTTGCTATAGTACCTACCCGTGTCACAAAGTTCACCAGTGAAGCCAGCAGCACACGAACATGAAAACCCATTGACGTCATCAACGCAATGGGCGCCATTTTGGCACGGATCACTGCTGCATTCATCGATATCTGAGGAAGAAGAATTTGGTGCGCATTAGTAGATTATTTTCGATGTGACAAGCAGACAAGGAAATTGCGAACATAGTATTGCAGGTTTCAAACTAACCTGTATCACAGAGGTGTCCGGTAAATCCTGGTGCGCAAGAACACGAGAACCCGTTGACGTCATCAATGCACTGGGCGCCATTTTGGCACGGATCACTGGCACATTCTTCGACATCTAATTAAGCACATGAGTTTTAAATGATCTCAGTCAAACATTTCATACAATACTTTTTAATTGTGTTATCAGTATGTCTGCACCAGGCATGCAATCACTCAAAAGAGAAATACATTCTGTACTTTTTGAACTATATCTGTCATTATCAATTCGTAACATATAGTTCAAGAAGAGTTACAAAATATTGTGAATATATGGATGCAAACACCAAGTACACAATTAAAGGTATCACAAGGCTATAGGTCATACCTGTGTCACAGAGTTCACCAGTGAAGCCAGCAGCACACGAACATGAAAACCCGTTGACGTCATCAACGCATTGGCCGCCATTTTGGCACGGATTACTGCTGCATTCATCGATATCTGATAATTTCAAATAGGAATGAGTACATTTGTTTTCTATAAGAATTGAAGGTTTGCATTAACATTTCTCATCAATGTTTGACTGATGATAATAAATGATTTACCAAGATGTGCTTCAAGAGAAATGACATGCTAATAAGAAAAATCAAGAATTGATTATCTCGCGTCTATTGAAAGAACAGTTTTAAAGAATTCCTACCAGTGTCACAAAGTTCACCAGTGAAGCCAGCAGCACAAGAGCATGAGAAACCATTGACGTCATCAACGCACTGGGCGCCATTTTGGCACGGATCACTGGCACAATCATCGATATCTATGCAAGAGAGAGTTTTAAGGGAACTTAGAAACTTTCATCCAAAACTTCTCAATTGTGTCCTCTAGAAGTCTCCATGTGCCAGGCGTGTTATGATGGCTCTTCAAAGTGACATACTTCTGTACGTTTGCCTGGATCTTTGTCACACATTTGATTATCGTGTTACTTGGCGCTATGAAGGTTAATATAATAATATGAATAATATAAAGAATTATATGAATGTAACTACTGCAATCAGTTTCAAGCATCGCTTTGGGATAGTTCCTACCCGTGTCACAGAGTTCGCCAGTGAAGCCGGCAGCACATGAGCACGAGAATCCGTTGACGTCATCAACGCACTGGGCGCCATTTTTGCACGGATCACTGGCACATTCATTGATATCTGCATAAGAAAAGAACAATTCAATTAATTAATATCAAAAAAAAAATGTCAATGTATGGCTGCTCATTATTCATTTGATTTATTTTACCGCTCTTGTAATGGAAACATTAATGCGTAAAACGCACGAATTTCTTATCAAAATTTTCCTGAATCATTCAGGCAATTAGAAATTTATAATACCAAGACGTGTATCAAGAAAAATTATTATTATTATGAAATTTTTTTTTTTTTAGGTCTCACCCGTGTCACAGAGTTCACCAGTGAAGCCAGTAGCACATGAGCATGAGAACCCGTTGACGTCATCAACGCACTGGGCGCCATTTTGGCACGGATCACTAGCACAATCATCAATATCTATGCAAGAGAGAGTTTTAAGGGAACTTAAAAACATTCATCCAAAACTTTTCAATTGTGTCCTCTAGAAGTCACCATGTGCCAGGCGTGTATGATGACTCTTCAAAGTGACATACTTCTATACTTTCACAACTACGTTTGCCTGGATCTTTGTCACGCAATTTGATTATAGAGTTACTTATAGTTCATAAAGAATTATAAATCAATATGAATAATTTTATATGAAATTAAAAAAACACTACACTTTGCTATAGTTCCTACCCGTGTCACAAAGTTCACCAGTGAAGCCAGCAGCACATGAGCAAGAGAACCCGTTGACGTCACCAGTGCATGTGGCGCCATTCTGGCACGGATCACTGGCACATTCATTAATATCTAAGTAAGAGAGAGTTTTTATTAACTTAAATTCAACCTTTCACGCAATACCGTTTAATTGCGTTACAGTATGAGCATGTCTGTACCAGGCATGCAACGACTCAGACATACATTCTGTACTTTTTCAAATATGTTTGTCTTGACCACTGTCCTGAAGTGAATATCTAATTCGTGGCATATAATTCATAAAGAATTACAAAATAATGTGAACATAAGAATGCAGGCACTCTGTACTGTACTCAATTCAGGCGTAAGAATTAATGCTATAGGTCATACCAGTTTCACAAAGTTCACCAGTGAAGCCAGCAGCACACGAGCATGAGAAACCATTGACGTCATCAACGCACTGGGCGCCATTTTGGCACGGATCACTGCTGCATTCATCGATATCTGAGGAATAAGGAATTGGTGCCCATGATCTTGAGTGCATAGACAATCCGTCGTACGCAACAGGCAGACGTGTTCGATGCTGATGCACGAACATTATCTGCTAGGTTTTGTGCTGACCTGTCTGCGGTCTCCATCTCATTAAATGAGCGCACATTCGTCATTTTCAAATGGTTCACGACCGCAATCGTCAGCATCCTCACAACAGATGGGTTGTTCAGAGGAGTTCTGAGACTGCACGCTGCTCAGTTCTGTGCTCATACCATATTTTTCCATCAGTGTAACAGGCAATGTTATGCAAAAAGTTACTACATATTGTACCACAATTGCGTCATGGGTTTATGCCTTTCTCAATAAAATTATAAGAGACTGAAGATTATGAATGATGCAACAATATCATAAATTATGTAAACCGAGATTTCTAAGAATGATCGGGTGGCCATTTAATAGCCTGCATAACAAAAGGTACAATTTTGAGGGTCTGATGAGATTAGAAGTTGTTTGCGAATGAAGTTTGGCCTCGGCAAAGCGACCATCAATCATCTCACCTGTTTCACAACGTTCTCCAGTAAAGCCGATCGGACAGGTGCACTGAAAGCCGTCAATACGACTCTGACACGTGGCGCCATTCCTGCAAGGATCATCGCTGCAATCCTCCGTGACTGAAGGATTGAAAACAGTTACAGACTTGCAATCAAATGTGGCAGCTGTTACGGAGGGTGTGACAGTCTTTATCCTCTGATTCGTTTGTATGAAAGATCTGATTTTGTTTGAGGTTATTATGTACATGGACATGGACGTGAAATATTGACGGAAAAAGATGTTGGAAAACGGAAAGTTGAATAACTGCGAGAAAGCAAATGGCATGCAAACGTGGTATGAAGCTAGAGGGTGTTCCAAGAACGGCAACAAACGAAGCCAGAGGAGTGATGGCTGTTCTCATGTGCCGGAGAGGACACGAAATAATAAAATAATGGTGAGACGATGTGTTCATCGCAAAGCCTTCTCCGAAAAGAATTTACTGAGGACAACAGTATCAAGGAAAGGATCTTTGAAGGTCGACTGTTGTTCACAGCTCCAAATTTTGTTGGGGTGGTTGCTCGATCTTTGCCATAATTACATGTATGTCATTTCCCAGCTGAACGTGTGAACAACGAAAGTACTCATCCGATTGTGTGGGTTCCCTTCCCTAATTGTGATCCGGCACAGCATAATGAGGAATAACCCCCACTTTTAAGATTTTGAGATTTCCTAATGATGTGACAGAGTGTACCAGTAGCTTTTAAATATCAAATTATAATATCCTATAATACCTAATTTTTCCACAAATATTTATTTTATTTCTATTTTCTATTTTTAAGCGAATTGGGAAGATACTTTAGCTTCAGGCGGCGTTTACTCGAAAAGTGTTTTGGTGGGATATTCCTCATTTCGTTGTGCCGGGTCACAATTGGTCACGATCGCAGGGCTCATATTCGCGATGGTTTCTGGGCGAAATAATGTTTTCCACCGACCCGAAGAATAACCAAGCTTGCAAAATTAACACGAAAATTAAATAAACAATGTAGACACAGGCTCATAAAAACCTTTACTCGTTTAGAATCAAATGTGATTTAGAAATGCGAGCGATACGCACCTACTTTGAAGGTCATGTTAAACTTGGCAGACTGATCTGTAGCTTTGGTCTGGTAGATCATTACTCTGTCCCGGGGTAGGCGAACCGGCCGGAGAGGAATGTGCCCTTCCAGCGAACTCAGGTAAAACATCTCAGTCGACGCCATCCCAATGGCCGTCATAGTCTTTCCCTCGGTGTTCTCGACGTCGTCGAAAGTTAAGACAATCGCCTTCGCACCGGGCCATCCGATGTAAAACTTACAATTGTATTTTTGTTTGGGGACAGCAGGGTAGGACGGGGAATGGATCGAGCCCGACAGCTGATTGTAAATGTTACGATGAGGCAAGGCTTCGCAATCCACTGAAATCGACGATCCAAGGTAAAAATACAAACAAACAATGAATGGAAATTAACAGAATGATTGAAAAAAAGACAAACGAAGAGGGATATTATGGCCGTTTTCGAAATGAAGGCTTAGGCTCGGGCTTAGGCTTCGATCATTTTTTCTCTTACTCGTTATAATATCACAGGCATCTAAAAACAAGCGTTTGGCCCCCAGTTTCTTGGTAAATACCCTGTACCTATCAAGCCAACAAGCGTTCAAATTCGGAAACAAACCACGACCTGGATTGTCAGGTTTTGTCAGGCGGAGACGAAGCCTGAGCCCGAAAATAAGCCTTCATTTCGAAAACGGCCTAAGTATAAAGCGAGCAGCAGTTGATCGGCGATGTAGTCATCAAGACAATGGTACTATTCGAATGTGAGAGTTGAAGGATCCTACTGTAGACCATGTTCTGGGATGGCGGCATTCGACTAATATCCAGCTAGGGAAGTGGTCCAAGGCGTCCCCTGCTAGTTGCCTGCTGTGCCGAGGAATTCGCATTTTGGGCCGCAGCTAGTGGCTCATTGAATCCGGCTGGAAGACGAGTCTCACCGGAGGACTACGTCACCAGCGACCTGGACCTAGTTATCTTTCCATGTGTGCTCCCTCTAAACCACATTATACATGCCATGCATGATTACACATTGTATATACATAACCTGCGGAGACTGAGCCTCTCATCAAGCACATGTCAGACGAGGCGATATCCTGGCATTTTTCCAGACGACAAAAGTTTCCAGCAAAGGAATCTCTTTGAAATAGCTCCGTGTGACATATACCAGCAATGCCCATGCAACTTGGTGGCGACGTCGAAGCAACCGATTTTTAAGTACTTGCACATCATCTTTCTACCCCCAGGCAACTTTTTTCAGACGATTTTTTCAATAGTGCACCAATCAAATTGTTTATTTTCAATCACGTGATATTTCACGTGCGTGCACATAATATCTGGAAAAAAAAGTTGGCACGTTTGTTGTGTTGTTGTTGTTGTTTTTTAGGTCGAATTGTCGCGTGTGACATGGACGTTGCCCTCGACATAAAAATGGCTACCGACGGAATTGCTAGCAACTGCAAATTAGTGCCTGCAAATTTCCTCGCGTGACCCGGCCCTGGCATGGAAACCACAACTAACCACACATGGTTTTTCCTGTGGGAGGATGAGGGCCATGCATCAGGACATTCCACAGCGGGGTGTTTGTGGTGACCTGTGGTATGTGAGCCTACACCCCTGAGGGCACTGTGGTAAATTGCGGTATACAGTGTGTGTCCTGTGCGGGAGGTGCAAAGCGTTATGGTTAAACGTTTAACGTTTGCGAGTCTGATTGTGAATACTGTACTGGATGTAGAGCTCTCGCAGTAGAGTCCCTCTGTATCTTCAGGGCAGAGGCAGAAAGGAGTTCCGTCAGGCTCTGGGACACACTGGGCATTCTGGCACGGGTTCAGCTTGCACACCTCTGGACAAGGAGGGAAGAGAAAAGACAAGATATAACACGTACTATGAACATCTAAACCGTGAAAAGGGGGTGAAAATGTCATTTCGCCTTGAAACTAAAAAGTCACTGTGATTTCAATATCCCTAGATTTCAATATCTAGGGAGGCAGCTCCAGCCTTGGGGGATGGCTAATTCAATTACCAGTAGGGACCAACATCCAGCCCCCATAGAAGTACTGTATTGTGTCCTTGTACCTGTCACTCCCAGATACTTCTCTAGCCATTTACCACCAGGAATGTGGCCTTGGAGACCACTGGTGAAAACACCTCGAAAATGACTTGGCTAACTGTGTGCCATGTAATAGGGGTGAAAACACGGTGAATTTTCTTTTCACGGCTAAATGACATTTTCACCCTATTTTCACGGTTTAGATGTTCATAGTATAATATGCTTCGACAGGCACGGAAGCCGTGGACAGGTTTTGACAATGCTGAATGTATAATAATTATGTGCACACAAGGTGACCGTTAATAAGTCTGGCATTGGGGTGAGGAATATAAGAGCAGAGTTGTTTCCAAAAGCTGATGATGGGTGCCAAGATGGTAATGTCACAGGAGCTTATCAGTACTCGCGGAAAAGGCAAACTTCGTCCAAATCTAGAGTTTATACAAGGTGGCTGGTAAACTGGACGGACGCTCCGGTCTGCGTTCAGGACATTTTTGGATAATTATTAATCAAAGAAGGTTTAAAACAATACCCCCATTGACTCTTTGTTGACCACCGGACAAAATGCTGGCGTTTCCTTGACAGCCGAACTTGACACGAATTGAGTCGTGGCCGTGGTGAAACGCTGTTTTGAATTCTTAGCGCAATGGACCACTACGGTACTGCATGATTTGCTGACCTTTGACCCTATACACGCTGGTCGCTAATGACAAGAATCGTGCCCAGGAAGATTGTATCTCGAGGTTGCTGAACCAGCCAAGGAGGGTGGCAGATATCGATAGAAAGAACCCAGTGGTCTAGGTCCTCAAAGGCAAACCGCTGTCGAGAAAGGTCAGAAACTATAGTGTAGATGTGTGGGCAGTTGAGTCTCTATCAATTCGTTTCTGAATAGCAGGAATGGCGCACTTACTCGGTAGGCAATCTTCTCCGGGATGACAGTCAGGGACGAGTAGTTCGTTCGTACCAAATGACTCCTCGGTTACTGAAATTAACAAACAGAGCAACAAATGACTAAAAATTGCAACTTCCGTTTTCCAAGGGAATTATTCTAAAATACGTATGGCCTTTAAACAAACAAATTGTTTTTTTTGTTTTTTGGCTGAATCAGTTATTCACGGTTAATGATCTGGGCAATTTGCTACTCTACTGCTCACCTATTTTGAAGGTCACGTTGAATCGCACATCTGCGTACATCACTATCCAAGCCTTGTCCCCCATCACATTGACACCTTCCGGCGGCGATTCGTCCTGTTTTGTATAAGTCCTCAATTTTTCACGACCTGGTCTTTGGCCAATCCCGACGACCGCATGACCGTACTGTTCCCCGAAACTTAAATCATTAAAAGTGAGCTGGATAGCTTTGGCGTTGGCCATTCCGACCACAAAAACACAGGCTGATCTACTTGGTGGAAATCCGGGGTATTTCGGTGTCAGGATGGTCCCTTCCAACTGATCGTATGTGTTCAACTTCGAGGCAGGGCACACATATCCTACAAGGGCAAATACAAATGAAACAGATGCAATGATCAAGTGGGATGAGGAGAGCTTCTCTGGAGAAGACGTGAAATACAAATAAATGTGTAAATAAGACTTAAGGCTTTGCATGGTGGGTGAAACAATATAGGAGGGTTTGCGGTGACACCATGTATAAGGTCTCCTAATTAAAGAAGGGGTGTGGTTCTGAAAAGAACCTGATGACGGCCAGAGTATACTGGCATTCTTTTCAGAACCACACCTCTTCTTTGAAAAAAAAAGTGAAATAAAAAAGAGATCATGAATTCAAATAAATACACGTATTACCGACCAGAATGTCTACAGTGTGCATTCTGTCATAGCGGTGAATATAAATAACAGGCTTTGTTGGCATTTTGGTTCTAACCAAAAGCATTCTGGCAACTGAGCTTATCTCTGGTTATAACGTAGAGTACACGCTGTCCGAATCAAACAGCCACCTGTTTTCCTTGAAAGTTGATTCCAGCATGCAAACGCTCAAGTCTCATCTAACGTACCTTGTCTGCTTGTATCGTATTGACAGTAGTCATCCATCGTACCGTCCGGGCACAGGCAGTAGGGCATGCCGTCCGGCTTGGGCACGCACGGAGCATTACGACACGGGTTGATCTTGCACACCCCTGTGGTTTGGTAAACGAACAAAAACGATCAGATATAGCTCATCATTAGCATTGGTACACTGTGGAACAGTGCCGCTCGCTGCATTTACAGGGAAAGCTGGAAAGCTGGAAGCAGAGCAAGTACCAATGAATATAGTCCCGAACGTTTCGATTCCAACTGGACCTTTCTCAAAGGCAAATTACGGCTAACGGTCCATGTAGGACAAACAACATCAAGTGTACAGTGAGGGCAGTATACATACGCTTATCGCAGTCTTGTCCCGGTTCACAGCTGGGATCTAGCTTGTCCAATCCACCAATCGACTCCTCCGTAACTGAATGCAAGACAGAAAAAAGAAGACGTTGTTTTTATTTGTTGGTAATCTTTCTCTTTACGTCGTGAAGCAGTCTAACTTCAAATGAAATACGCTACACAATAACCATCAACATGTAAGTGTATTTTCTAAATACTGAGTGGTAGCACTAAAAAGACTAAAATGGTAAGAAATTAAAAAAAAACACAACATGGTGCTATATAAAGCTGCTGCATCTATTTCATCAGATGCACTCCGTGATCTGAGTAGCTGCAGCTACGACATGTCAGTTATTTCATGCTTGTTCTTCCGGTCTCAATCTAGAGCAGGCACTTAAAAATAGATATGACACATTTTGTGGTTCTCATGCGTGTTTTTAATGCCTAGTACCTTGAGGGTCCCACCAAGCCAATAGATCGTTTGCACCGGCAGCCATCTTTGGGGCCTTCTAGTGTTTTTAAAATTCAGTGACAATGCAGGTACAAAGATTGCACTCTTGCCTATCCAAGAGGAACAAAGACTAGGCCCCAAAGATGGCCGCCGGTGCAACCGATCTATACAAAGCGATCCTAAGCCAGGTGGTAATCAAATCAGAGATAGCTGTGAAAATATGTCAAAAGTTTGTCAATCCGTACAAGAAAAAGCTACACAAGAACAAATTTTACGTTCCCTGGTGGGGGACTTGCAGACACAAAAAGGCGACGTGCGAGTGTACACACCTATTTTGAAGTCAATCTTGAATCCAGCGGGATCGTATCCTGTGGCTCGGAACGTCATAAAAGCGACGTTCCCCATGATTACTGCAGGCCCCGAGGGCAATGCATGAAAGAGACCACGAGATGATTCGCCGTCGTAGGCGGCCCTTCCGAGGGAGATCGAGCCTCCCCGGTAGTCCTCTAGGTTTATCTCGACAGCGAGAGCGTCAGGCGCACCAATCTTGTAGATGCATTCGCTCCTCTCTGTGGTATTCTCGGGGTAGTTAGGTGAGTGCACAGTTCCTTGCATCTGATCAAAAATGTAGCGGTCTGTCTGCTGACATATTGCTGAAGTTAGAGACAACGATGTTACGCGGAAAAAACCGTTGAAAACCGATCACATCTTCTTCTTTTCAACAGAATATGTAGGCCTACATTCCTTTATACAAAAGGGCATTAGGCCTGTGCTTAGATATGCAATCGTGACAGCAAATAGAAATCCTTCAGGTTGGTTTTGAGTGAAGAAAGTATGAGCACCATGCCGAATATATCTAGATTCGGGAAAGGCCTGGTGAAGAACACTTCTCCGAAAACGATAGGCCCTGGTGGTAACTAGTGGCCAAATTAGTCCTCTATACCTGGCTCAAAAAGCTATCGTGGACATTGGCCACAGACTACGGTAGTTGTTGTGAGCCAGGGAAGATTATTGATTGTTCTTTTTCTTTTTTTTACCTGTTTGCTCTAGCCGTCTAACTTCAATTGTTAAATTGGTCTACGTACCATTTATTTCATTATTTATAAATCATTTTCACGCCATTGTCTACTTTGCTTAATAGTGTTATGATACTCGACTAGCGGAGGACGACTCAAGAACACAAGCCAAAAGAACTTCTATAGTGCTTCTATAGTGCTTCGCCGGAACAGTCCTTTAAAGTAGTCCCTTAACAATAGCTACCTCATCCATGTAATTTAACCTCGCGTTCTTTGTCATGTATTGTTTTTCGTTTTCTTTTTGCTTTGACTTGGTGTTTTTTTCAGGGAGCCTGTACTAGACAAGCCATGCATTTTACGGGCTCCCCCAATATCAATACCCTGCCCTTTGCTATTTTCCCCCTTTTTCAGTCATGATTTATAGATAATTATGTTTTTTTGTTTTGTTTTTAACACAATCATGCTCGTTTCTTTTATTATTTCTCAGTTAGTCACTTACACGAGTACAAAATTCAAAAGCAAATAAACAGTAAAAGCAGAAATAATTATCAGTACCCTTGCCTACCATTAACATTTATTTACTTACTTACTTACCCTAAACCATTATGAGAAGCTGCATTTATTGATATTGAAATCAGGTCAAGTGAAGACAGGAAGTCAAGACGGGCACGGCCGATCTTATGACTTACCAGAATTACTTTTCTGACAGAATTCTCCCTCGGTGTCATCCGAACAGAGACAGAATGGCCTTCCCGCGGGTGTCAAAACGCACGGGGCATTGAAGCACGGGTTGTATTCGCACACGCCTGAACGCGGACAACGAAGAGTATAGGAGGAAGAAGAGTTGGAAGAAGAAATAAAGGATTACTTTTAGCTTTAAACGTTTCGCCATCTCCTCGAAAGTCCAAATATTGAAGCAGATAGCATTTCACGCGGAAGCCTTTATGATTGTCCTAGAAAGAGAGATGACGGGTACCAACGTGTTCACTAGAATCGAAGTGTATGTATCTCCCAAAGTGCTCTTTCTGACAATATACAAAAGGCCAGCTAAATGCGTGCAATAGACGTGAAGAAGGGAATGATTGGTTCTCCTGGACTTAAATTAATCATTGGACACCTCTGGTTTACCTTCCCTTTGTGAGATTGCCAGACTGTCCCTGTCACCGTAACAATCCAGCAATCAAATGAGCTGGCGAGTAATAGCACCTTTATTCCCAAGGCGTCTAAAACATCGAGATATATATGCAGACTGACGTTTGAAGCTCAATATTTTATTGTATCTTCAATTAATGCGTAGAGGATACTAGAGGGTACAGGATAGAGGGTAGGGGTGGGGTAGGGGTAGGAGGTAGGGGGTAGGGGGTAGGGTAGGGGTAGCGATAGGGGGTAGGGTAGGGGGTAGGGGTAGGCGACAGTCTTACAGCGTTTCGTTCATTTTGCAGGGAAACAGCTCCGCCGTGGCCAACAAAAATCGCCCATTGGAACGTGTGGGATTCTATTCGGGGATTGAGCTTCATACGTATATATAGTTCAAAACATCCACAGAATGAGGAATAGGTGGTGAAATAAAAGCACTGAGTTGATGAAATGATTTACACAAAGCTTACGATATTTGCAGTTTAGTCCCCCAAATCCCTCGGGACATTGCTCAGCCGCCGAGTCGTCAACTACTCTGAGCCCTGTAAGAATACAGGTAAAAAGAGGTCACCATTATTTTGCTGAACCCAAACTCGTAGATTAGGAATAATTTGGCGTCTAGAGAGAGTGCGATTGAATGAGGGATTGCCATTCTTGACATTTGAGCACGGATTGCTGTCACATTCGCTGATTTCTGAACAAAAAAGAGCACTCAATCAGTCAACCAGTCAATCAGTCGATCTGTCAATCAATCAGTCAATCAATTAATCAACCAGTCAGTAAACCAGTCAGTAAATCAATCAATCACATGCTGGTCACTAAACATACCCCTTTGGCCAAGAAAGACTCGGTCCAAATTTACCTGAAATCGATGAATGAATTTTGAAGAAAAAACGCAGGATAAAGAAGGAAACAAAACGTCGGTTTTGTTGAGTGTATGGCAGAACTGGGTCCTGCAAAGGGAAACCGTGCCGCTATGGAGAAAGGTCAGAAACTAGCGTTGAGATGTGTGGGAAGTTGAGTCTCTATCAATTCGTATCTGAATAGCAGGAAAGACGCACTTACTCGGTAGGCAATCTTCTCCTGTATTACAGTCAGGGACGTTCAGTTCTCTCGTACCAATTGACTCCTCGGTTACTGAAATTAACAAACAGAACAAAAATATATATAAAAGCTTAGCTTCCACTTTGTAGCAGAATTGTTCTAAATACACGTGGAATTTAGAATTGGGTTTGCAACATCAGTTAAAGGCCCCGTATGCAACATTGGTAAAGGTCAAACGAGTTTGTGTGGTATACCATTAACTATTCCAAAAAAGAAATCCTGCGAAGGTTTTATCTCAATTGGTAACCTGATAAAGTAAAAAAAGGTAAACAAAAACGTAACGGTTTTCGCACCTTTCCGTAGTGTAAGGAATAGTTTATTACTCGCGAGTAATAAAACTAGTGGTCGGTGTTTGAGTGAAGACACCTCGAGAAGTACATCGTCCCAGACCGTAAGATTTAAAAGTGAGGATTCTGTCATGACCATCTACAAACTGTGTAAACTAAGAAGGAAATCTGTGGACATCGATGTTTTCCGATCTTCCCGATGTTGTATCGGGCCTTTAAAGCCCCTATACACAACATTGGGAAGATCTAAAAACCGAAATGCTCACAGATTTACATGAAACTTATACAGTTTGAAGATGGTTATGGTGAAAACCTCGCACTAAAATATTTCTGTCTAAATTGCTGTATATTTGGAGAAAAAAGTAAAATAAATCGTTTACGTCTCACCGAGATCTAAATTTTTTTTCGGAACAGTCCTGCGTTGAATGCTGCATTTTCGCGAAACAAATGGAGCGGTTTTTACGATTTTCTCGAGACTTGGTACGCGGATTGAGCTGAAATTTTCACAGGTGTGCTATTTCATGCATATGTTGGATCAGAAAACGTATGGATGCTATTCTTTGACCTCGACCAATGTTGTGTGGGGCATTAAAGGTTGAATGCTTTGGGTGGTTTTTCTGCTCTTCTGCTCACCTATTTTGAAGGTCATGTTGAATCGCACACCGTTGTTCACTTTTATCCAGGCTTTGTCCCCCTCGATAGTGACGGTCGAGTCTGGCGAACCGACGCTTGGGGAATAGGTCCTCAATCGTCCACGAAATAGGTTTTGGCCCACCCCGACGCCTGCATAAGCGTACTCTTGCCCGAAGTTGAAATCATTAAAAGTGAGCTGGATAGCTGTGGCGTTGGCCATTCCTACCACAAAGAAACAGACTGCTCTACTAGGCTGATATTTGGGGTAACTCGGCGTCAGGATGGTCCCTTCCAACTGATCGTATGTGTTCAACTTCGAGGCAGCGCACTTATATCCTAGAAGGGCAAATACAAATGAAACAGATGCAATAATTAAATGGGATGAGGAGAGAAATACAAATAAAATTATGAAATAAAAAAAGAGATAAACTTTCCAAAAAAGAAGAAGGAAAACTGACCGCAATGTCTACAGTGTGCATTCTGTCATAGCGGTGAATATGGACAACAACTGATTTGTTGGCATTTTGGTTCTAACCAAAAGCATTCTGGCAACTGAGCTTATCTGTGGTTATAACATAGAGTACAACACGAAAGTTGATTCCAGCATGCAAACGTTCAAATCTCATCTCACGTACCTAGACTACTTAGTTCGTCTTGACAGTAGTCACCCGTCCTACCGTCCGGGCACTGGCAGTAGGGCATGCCGTCCGGCTTGGGCACGCAGATAGACTCGTGACACGGGTTGATCTTGCACACCCCTACGGTTTGGTAAACAACCAAATACAATCAGATATAGCTCGCCATTAGCATTGGTACACTGTGGAACACAATGCCGCTCGCTGCATTAACATAGAAAGTAGGACAACGACATTTCTGTATATTAGAGCAAGCCAGAGTAAGTACGAGTAGTTCGCACAATTGGAAAGTACAAATAAATAGGTCCTGACGTTTCGATGCCAACTGGACATTTTTTTCCGAGGCAAATTACGGCTCTCGGTGCATACGGGGACAAATCACCAACGGCGCGAGCGGTACTTACGTTGATGATCGCAGTCTTGTCCAGGTTCACAGTCGGGATCTAGCTTGTCCAATCCACCAATCGCCTCCTCGGTAACTGAATGCAAGACAGAAAAAAAGAAGACGCTGTTTAAACTCGTTGATAATCTTTCTCTTCACGTCGTGAAAAATGTTCTAGGGTACCCTGACTTATCTATTATGACATACAGCATTTCATATGGACTATACGCTGTGCGATAACCCGTAACATGTAGGTGTATTTTCTAAATACTGAGTGGCAGCATTTTATAAGACTAAATGGTAAGAAATGAAACAAATGACGTTACGAAGCTGCTGCAGTTACGTCATCAGATGCATTCCGTGATCCGAAGAGCTGCAGCTACGACACGTCGATCTTCATGCTTGTTGTTTCTTATCAGCCGGTCTAGATTTAGAACAGGTATATGTGACCCGGCACAGCGACATGAGGAATATCCCACCAAAACACTTTTCGAGTAAACAACGCCTAAAGTCAGAGTATCTTCTCAATTCGATTACAAATCTTTTTTTGTATTTTTTTTGTATTTTCGGAAAGTTAATGTATTGGAGGACATTTTGATATCATGTTAATGGTACACTCTTTCACATCATTAGAAAATCTCAAAATCTCAAAAGTGGGGGTTATTCCTCATTATGATGTGCCGGGTCACATTATAGGCCTAACATAGATATGACACACTCAGTGACCTCTGTGTGTTTCTGATGCGTGGATTTGTTTCTCTCTCATCATTAGACTAGGGTCCTCTTCCAAAACCCGGCTTAGGCTTCGGCTCCGGCTTCGTCTCAGTTATCCAAATGCTGAAATACAAGTTGGAGTTCTTTGTTGAAGTTGAAGCTTTGGATTCCTTTTTCAAAACTCAGTCAAACATTCAAAGATGATGCCAAAGGCTTCCTGTTTTCATGCCTTGTAATTGGAATGGATGAATGAACCAGAGACAAAGCAGGAGCCTGAGCCTAAGCCGGGCTTTGGAAAAGGGCCTAGGTCTCGGAGAGTCCCATCGAGCCAATAGCAAGCGAGCCTAAGTACATCGACAACACTAGTCTTTACCAGTTCTATCATTACAATTTGAGAGACGGCGTTCAACACAGAGCTGGCTGAAGAAAAAAAGAAATCATTCGTCAATCTGTATAAGAAAGCTACTTGACCAAATTTTCGTTCCTGGGATTCGAAATTGACTGAGGCCGTTATAAGGGCCTCGAGTCGTATTTCAATATTATGTGAAGGAGGTCGTGTATAAAAACCATTCGGAGGTGACAAGGATCGACTCAGAAAAGAAAGATTGGGACTTGTGACCGATCTATGAAGGCCTTTCCAGGAGATGGCAGAGACGGATGTTGCCCGCCTGCTGCCCCGACAGCCCGGCGTTAAATTCCCGGAATATTATATAGGAACAAATGAGAAGTCGTGGGTAGATCATCAGCCACCACCAGGGGTCCATTCCATATATAGACCAGCAGTAGCCTAAAAGTCACGACGCATAGGATCTGCCTTGCAAACCAAAACATCGACAATGTTTCATGCTCAGTTTTGAAGAGTGAAAAGGCACTTGACGTCATAATTATCACAGTGTCGTCAATCCTATTTACACGAGGAAAACTCCCCCCCCCCAATGGTACATAAGGAGTTCCACCACCGATCCCAAGACATTCTCCTGATGACGGCCAGAGCATACTGGTCGAAACGTCGAGTTACCCTGAGGTTCTTTTCAGAACCATACCTCTTCCTTTAAGAGACCTGATACATGGTGTTCACCGCAAACCTTCCTATATTCCCCCTCCTTAACAGGTTGTCACGCTAAGGCTACTCTATGGAATTGGTCCCGGGCTTGTGTGCTGTGACCTACGCCAGACGTGTGTTCGACCCTCCTTTTGTGGGGGACTTGCAGAACACAAAAGAGGGTGGGCGAGTGTATATACAAACCTATTTTGAAGGCAATCTTGAATCCAGCGGGATTATGTCTCCTGGTTTGGAACTGCACATAAGCCGTGTTCCCCACGATCAGTGCAGGCACGGAGGACAGAGTTTCCGTAGAAAACGCACGACGAAACGGTTCGCCGTCGTGGGCGGCTCTTCCGACAAAGACGCCACCTCCCCAGAAGTCCACAAGTCTTATCTCGACAGCAACGGCGTCAGGCACACCTATCTTGTAGATACAGATGGTGTCCTCTGTCGTATTCTTGGGGTAGTTAGGCGAGTGCACAGATCCTTGCATCTGATCGTACACGTTGCGGTCTGTCTGCTGACAATTGAAGCGTTCTGAAGTTAAAGACAACGACGTTACGCGGAAAACGCTGAAAAGACTAAGAGGGGATATGGCGTAAAATCCAGCAGAATGTGTAGGACGACCTTCCTTATACAAGGGAAAGTAGGCCTGTACATAGATAAGCAACCGCGAGTGTCAATGGGAATCCCTCAGCTAGAATGGTTGCGAGTGAAAGAAGTATGACCAACATGCCCAACATTATCTAGCTTCGGAAAAGTCTGGTGAATAAGGCCTCTTGTCAAAAAGATCATCGGTTGAGTGCCGGTTGAATTCATCCGACCGATACAATTTCCCCCGGTAGAAAGCCGACTGTACTGGACTCTGGGGTGCAAAATACACCATGGCTATCCGGTGGAAACGTCATCGGACGGGTCAAATCATCGGATACCCAACCGTTGATCTTTTTGACAAGAGGCCTAACACTCATCCGAAAACTGTTTCTGCCCATGTGGCAACTTGCAGCCAAATTGGTTGTCTACTAGGCTCGGCAATCTATCGTGGATATTGGCCAATGAGTAGTCGTTGTGAGGCACGGCCGATCTTATGACTTACTAGTACGACTTTCCCGACAGAATTCTCCATCGGTGTCATCCGGACAGAGGCAGAATGGCCTTCCCGCGGGTGTCAGAAGGCACGTGGCATTGAAGCACGGGTTGTTTTCACAAACGCCTGAACGCGGGCAAAGAAGGAAGATGAGGAAGAAGAGTTGGAAGAAGAAATCAAGGATTATTTTTACCTTTAAACGTTTCGCCATCTCTTACGAAAATCCAAATTATTGAAGCACATAGCATTTCACGCGGAAGCCTTGATGATTGTCCTCGAAAGTGAGATGACGGGTACCAACGTGTTCACTAGAATCGAAGTGTATGTATCTTCCAAAGTGCTCTTTCTGACAATATACAAGAGGCTAGCTAAATGCACGTGCAATAGACGTGAAGAAGGGAATGATTGGTTCTCCTGGACTTAAATTAATCATTGGACACCTCTGGTTTACCTTCCCTTTGTGAGATTGCCAGACTGTCCCTGTCACCGTAACAATCCAGCAATCAAATGAGCTGGCGAGTAATAGCACCTTTATTCCCAAGGCGTCTAAAACATCGAGATATATATGCAGACTGACGTTTGAAGCTCAATATTTTATTGTATCTTCAATTAATGCGTAGAGGATACTAGAGGGTACAGGATAGAGGGTAGGGGTGGGGTAGGGGTAGGAGGTAGGGGGTAGGGGGTAGGGTAGGGGTAGCGATAGGGGGTAGGGTAGGGGGTAGGGGTAGGCGACAGTCTTACAGCGTTTCGTTCATTTTGCAGGGAAACAGCTCCGCCGTGGCCAACAAAAATCGCCCATTGGAACGTGTGGGATTCTATTCGGGGATTGAGCTTCATACGTATGCACGTATATATAGTTCAAAACATCCACAGAATGAGGAATAGGTGGTGAAATAAAAGCACTGAGTTGATGAAATGATTTACACAAAGCTTACGATATTTGCAGTTTAGTCCCCCAAATCCCTCGGGACATTGCTCAGCCGCCGAGTCGTCCACTTCTCTGAGCCCTGAAAGAAACCAGGATAAAATAGATTTCTCACCGATCAACAATCTGCCATATACACACATTTACACTGCCTGTACACACAAATAGAAAATGCTTTTGTCGAGTGTGTCGACACGTACACGGTCCCATCTTCTGCTAAAGAACACAAATAGCTAGCTTCTCGTAGGGATAAAATTTGTCACAGTATGAAACATGTCACCGATACGCACATGGTTCGGGTCCTTTCATTCCTCTCTTCAAGTCCAGAATTTCCTCGAGAACGTCCAGGAGTCTCTCATCTCTCTCCTGAATACAGCAGAGAAAAGACAAGTTTAATTTTTGCAGCTCAGACTAACCAGAAGTTGGATTTGAAAGGTTTTAATTGCTAAGTCTAACCAACCTCGTAAATGTTGTATTTATCTTTTTCGCTCAAAATATCATGCCCTTTGTGTTCATTTCATATAAGCTTGGAGAGTCCAGTGTGTCGCTTTGTAAGCTGTGAGGAACGCGGACATTTTACGGAGAAATTTTACATTGTGACTGTAAAGACACCTTGGAAATTACACTCTATGTTGGCACGAATGTGAAAAAATGTGGCGAAAATGATTTTGCTCTTTAGAAAATATCAAATTTCACTTCGCTGAACGGGCCTTAAATCCGGGACCTCTGGCTTCATGCACCAGCGCTCTTACCACCTGAGCTAACTGACCCCGAGGGGGCGTCCTTCTCAAGTGGAACTATCAACTAAAAAAAAACCCACTTCCTTCAAATGCACAGGGCACCCCCTTGTGTCGAAAATGTTAACCTTTTCATAGACTTATACGCAAAAGTGAGTCTTCCAAACGAACAAACCGGAGGCAAGGAGGAAAGACTACGGAAATTAAAAAAAAAATGAGTAAAAAGCGGAATCCAAATCTTGTGTATTGCCTACCCGTGGTCGATTTCATCAAAACACAACAATCACAACACTTTGAGCGATGCCGGTGTCAGTGGTCTCATCTTTCTCCCGTGCTCGGATTTCCGGACGAGCGCACCGGATAACTGAGCACGTTACAGCAACGTGCTTGATTATCCGGCGTGCAGATCTCTCCAGTCGTACACACACGTACGTACGTGTGCATGGGATGTGCACGTACACGTACGCCCATGTACATGTACACTGTTCGTATGTCGCAAGCTGGTACTGGTAGTCAGCGGTTGAGCCATGGTTGAGCTTTGTTGTGGTACATAAGGGAGCGCCCAAAATAAAAAGCTACAGCGTAAATGTACAAATGTACATGTACAAGTACAGTGTATAATGTTCTGCACGCGGGTGCGCACGACCGTACCCTGCTCGACCGCACTATGTGACCCATGCGCGTGTATGCAAATTTCTTGACCTTTACTTGATATAGGAACTCAGCACGGCCCTCAAGTGAGCATATACGGGGCATTACTGCGCATACGTTCGGGGCGTTCGGCCGCGTTTTGGAAATCCGAGCACGGGGGAAAGATGAGACCGTGACACCGGCACAGAAACAGGAAACGGCCTATCACAACCTACGATGGGTTATTCATCTTTGGTGACATCCACCCAATTGCTTAAGCCCACTCTTGAGCTGTGTAAGGGGAGGGGGGCTTTCCAATAGACAACTGTAGGTCGGGGCCCCAGTCAGAAGGATTTAACCATTGACAGCGGTACCTTTTAAGAGAACACGCCTCTGTTTTATTCCAAGGTGTAAAGAAAAGGTCTAATCATTTCGCCTCAGCAGCTCGGGAATTACAACAAGTGGCTATACAGCTTTTTCAAACTCTTATTTCCAACCGACAACGAAAGGTTATACTCAAAGACACTAATAGATCGTTTGCACCGGCAGTCATCTTTGGGGCCTTCGAGTGTTATCAAAATTCAGTGACAATAATGCAGGTACAAAGAGTGCACTCTTGCCTAACCAAGAGGAATAAAGCCTAGGCCCCAAAGATGGCCACCGGCCCAACCGATCTATTGGCTTTCGAGATGAAGATTGAGAAGGAGATTGAAAGGGGCGGGAATAGAGAAGAGAGAATGGTGGAGGATTACAGAGTGGGGCGCTGGCACGGGCACGGACAGATACAGGCACACAGCAGTCGTTTTTTTTCTTCTGAGTGGTCGTCTCCACGTGATTACCGCAACAGTGCACAAGAGATGCACGCTCACCTTTTGTGCTCGTGGTAACTGGTCCTTGAAAGCCCTCACGATTGAGGGAACTCAGATTACGAATTCGCAGCTACTCGATGTCAACACGCTCTTCGGTGTCAACATGCTCCCCTAGCTGCCTAAACAATAATGTCGGACAGTGCGGACCAAGCGCGCTCGCTGCGCGGCACGGGTATACGTACCTGACCAAAGTATTGGAGGACTAGGGAGCATGTTGACACCGAAGAGCGTGTTGGCACCGATAAGCTGCACAGACGAAGGCTATGGCTTAGGGATGTGTACTGCAACTCAGTACTGCAATTCATTTACACATTGTGTATATGTATAGTGGTTTTATCCACGTTTATTTTTAAGCAGGCAAACGAACTACGCAGTGAGCATATAAAGTGCTGACCATGATGTGTCAGGGAAATGGGACAGACGATTAGATGATTGGACACAGATTCTAATCATCTTAAAGGTGGTTTTAGTTCTTAGTGTGCTGGTCATTTTGCACCATAACCAGTATGTACAGCAAACACTAAAGAGCATATGTGACCCGGCACAGCGACATGAGGAATATCCCACCAAAAAACTTTTCGAATAAACAACGCCTGAAGTCAAAGTATCTTCTCAATTCGATACAAAAACCAATTTCTGTTTTTTGTATTTTTCGGAAAGTTAATGTATTGGAGGATATTATGTCAAAAGGATTTTTCCGAAATCCGTCTCTAAATGTTGAAAAAATGAAGATTTCGGGGGAGTGTTTGTGTACTGTTTTCATGAAAATGAAAAGTTCCTGCTTTTTGAATGGCCGCTTTCGAGGAGTTAGAATGGTGCTGCTATATTGTGTCTGGTACCAAATGAACGAGCGAAATCCCCTTGTACTATTTACAACACAGTTCACACGGAAATAAATTCGAAAGCTATTGGTATACTCTTTCACATCATTAGAAAATCTCAAAATCTCAAAAGTGGGGGTTATTCCTCATTATGCTGTGCCGGGTCACATATTACCAATTGCTAAACCCTTCTAGAGAAAAGTGATTTACTAACTGTTGGAAACTGCCTATTGACTAAAATTACCAAAGTGCAAATTTAGTGGGCCTGTCGTTTCGATCCTAGCAGGACCTTTCTCAAAGGCAGGACCTTTCTTAAAGAAAGTTCGTTGCAACTTCTGTTCCCTCTCACAAATGAAAAACCAAAAAATCCAACACTTTTTATTTGTTTAATGGACAAACATTTGATATTTTAATTCTTATTTTAATTCTTATATTGCAATCCTTGCATATATAGCGTATCTCTCTTTGCACTGTTTAGTCAATTATAAGTTTTCAAAAAAAGAATTTTTATATTTTTAATTTCCTTGATGATGATGTAGTAACTGAATTTGCATCTTTTACGGAAGCATGTGTTCCTCGGGTTTTCTGGCTCGAAAATCGCGTAGCGTCTCTCGAAACTCTTAAAACAGAGGAACATAATTATGGCAATTTCATATGCAAGTACCGAAGTGTGAATCATCTTATCACTGCCGACTGCTGATTCCTTTAACGATAACTTTGGATGAACAAAATCATTGATAGATTGGAACGTTAGGAGAAGGCAACTTTACCTTTTTTTGCGCTTTGCACCTTGCACTATGAACATCGAAACCGTGAAAACAGGGTGTGGAATTATAATCTATCCGTGGAAAGAAAATTCACAGCGTTTTCACCCCCATTTCACGGCGCACAGTTAGCCGACTGCTGATTTAAGGATCAAATGAGATGAGCAATAACATTGATAGATGAGAACGTTAGGAGAAGGCAACTTTACCCTTTCCGCCAGCGCGGAAGACACGGACATGCTGAACACCAGCAGGAGGAGGAAGGTAGGCGACATGGTGGAACGATGGACTGCAGTCAATATCTGCCACCACACTAGAGCCCCACACAAATGCACAGGACGGCGAGTTCTGCTAGACACTTCTCCAGACGAGACGACTCCTGCAATGGGCGAGTGTATCCCTGGGCGGCTGATGTGGTGCGCAGTCGGGCAGAAACTCACCAGCTTCTCGATCCTTGCTGACTGGATGGTTGGAATAGCTGCATTCACCGCTACACGCCCACTCCTCCCTCCTCCAGCGTCAATATGGCCCATTACTTTCCAATGAGCTCGTTTGTATACGCGAGAAAGGGGCATTCACAGGCATACAACTCCCACATTTACATTCCAATTTGCATCCCAATGGAACACCATTTTCTGCGAGAATTGTCGTGGGAGTGAGTTGTTAGCTCGATTCTAAGGAGTGATGACCATCATAATTGTGACCCGGCACAGCATATTGAGGAATAACCCCCACTTTTGAGATTTTGAGATTTTCCAATGATGTGAAAGAGTATACCATTAGCTTTCAAATGATATCGAAATTAATTCCGTGTGAATTTTGTTGCAAATAGTACAAGGGGACTTTACCAGACACATTATAGCAGCGCCATTCTAACTCCTCGAAAGCGGCCATTCAAAAAGGCAGGAACTTTACATTTTCATGAAAACAGTACACGAACACTCCCCCAAAATCCTCGTTTTTCAACATTTAGAGACGGATTTCGGAAAAATCCTTACATTAACTTTTTTTTTTTTATCGAATTGAGAAGATACTTTGACTTCAGGCGTTGTTTACTCGAAAAGTGTTTTGGTGGGATATTCCTCATGTCGCTATGCCGGGTCACAATGATATAATTTGGCTTGTTGGACCAAATAATATCAATGGGCTATAATTTGACCAATGTTGGACAAAGAACGCGGAAAAACATTTCCTGATATCCTTTGCATTAAAACGCATACGTACAAACCTCCAAAAGTAAGAAACCTAACACCATTGGTGATAAATTTTAGTGATTTAAGATCCATATCTCCCCCCTTCACGCTGGGGAGAATTTAAGTTTTTTTTTCGTACGGCATTACGTAAGGATCGCCCCATCAAAGAGAAGATGAAAACCAACCAAACCTTGAGATCAGTAGCCCCATTGAAGCGGTCGGTCTGTGCATAGAGGTCTGTGGAAGCCTTGACAATAGAGTGACTGACTTGGTGTGATAAACAACTCAGTGAAGGCATGCCTCTCTACGAACGTATGGTCTAGTACGTACAGTGGTCTCACACTAGGACGCATACACATAGTCCTCCTATGGGCAGCTTGCTGACCAAAGCAAGGATTGGTGTTAGTCGTCTCTATTGGGTTGTATGGTAGAGTACAGAGGTCGCACTAGGTTGCATACACATAGTCCTCCTATGGGCAGCTTGCTGACCAAAGCAAGGATTGGTGTTAGTCGTCTCTATTGGGTTGTATGATAGAGTACAGAGGTCGCACTAGGATGCATACACATAGTCCTCCTATGGGCAGCTTGCTGACCAAAGCAAGGATTGGTGTTAGTCGTCTCTATTGGGTTGTATGATAGAGTACAGAGGTCGCACTAGGATGCATACACATAGTCCTCCTATGGGCAGCTTGCTGACCAAAGCAAGGATTGGTGTTAGTCGTCTCTATTGGGTTGTATGATAGAGTACAGAGGTCGCACTAGGATGCATACACATAGTCCTCCTATGGGCAGCTTGCTAACCAAAGCAAGGATTGGTGTTAGTCGTCTCTATTGGGTTGTATGGTAGAGTACAGAGGTCGCACTAGGATGCATACACATAGTCCTCCTATGGGCAGCTTGCTGACCAAAGCAAGGATTGGTGTTAGTCGTCTCTATTGGGTTGTATGATAGAGAACAGAGGTCGCACTAGGTTTTTGCACCATTCTGTAGTGTAAGAAATAGTTCATGACTTGCGAGTAATAAACTATTGGTCGATGTTTGAGTGAATAATTATTTCTAGGGAAGTGCAGCATCCCAGACCGTAATATTTCAACATGAGGATTTTATCATGACCATCTACAAACTGTAAATTAGAATGAAATCTGTGGACATCGATGTTTCCCGATCTTCCAAATGTTGTATTGGGCATTTAATCCATACCTGTTTATTTACTTATTTTGTTTACTTCATATGTTCTATTCACTGCTTGATGCGGAGTAACAGGTCACTGTGATTGTTGTTTCTTTTGTCTCTCCCTTGCCCATCTTGTATGCGTTGTAAATTGAATGGCTTGCGCAAAAATAATGATATCATTAATAAGGTATAATGTATGTTAGCTTTTGCACTTGCACATTGCGTTTTGTGAGTGCTTATTGAGTAATTTGCACCACAGAGCCGACTATATAGGTCCATTGGAGGACAGACTGGGTTCTCGTACCAATAGCTACTTCATCAACGCTATCTATAAGTTGCATATTATGTTAAAATTTGGACTTCCATGGCTACCTATACATATCTTTTATTATTGTTATTTTTGGGGGTTTTTTTCAAAATAAAAAAAATCGCAGTCAGAGACTGAATTGCGTTTTTATATAACACTAAAAAGATATGTAAAAAACAAGACATTCAGTATAAGAAAGATATTAAAAAGGAAAATATAAAACTATTACATTCACATCAAAAGAGAGGAATACAGGACAAAAACAATCAGAAGACGAAAGGACACCAAACAAATTACAATGATTAAAATGCATTTTCTATAATCACGCAAATCCTAAAGTTGGAAATCACCCCTCGGAGTACCAGCCCGAAATAGTCTTATAAAGATTTTAATAACCCAAAATTTAAAGAGAGTGAGCCCTACACCCCCACGTACCTCAAACCAACATCATCACCATCCTACAATCTAGTAATTGGAAAGCAATAAGCACCAACAAAAAAGCAAACAAACCCAGTCTTACATGATTTCTTCCCAGATTGACACTATATATGAACATCAAAACCGTGAAAATGGGGTGAAAATGTAATTTAGCCGTGAAAAAAACCCACAGTGTTTTCACCCCCATTTCATGGCACACAGATTGCCAAGGCATTTTCACTGTGTTTTGAACAGTGGTCTCCAAGGCCACATTCCTGGTGGTAAATGGCTAGAGGCAATTTAGAAGTATCTGGGAGTGACAGGTACAAGGACACAATACAGTACCTCTATGGGGGCTGATGGTCCCTACTGGTAATTGAATTAGCCATCCCTCAAGGCTGGAGCTTGCCACCCTATACTCACGGTTTTTTTAACGGTCTCTTTAGTGACCTGGGGATGGCCTTATCAGGTCAGAGAGGCGTTTTTTTCCCTTTTACACGGTTCAGATGTTTAGATGTTCATAATGTCGTTTAATGAATCACAGTTCAACCCGAGGCAGGTAAATTTGCATAAATTATTGAATTGAAATAATAAGAATAGTATCAAAATCCAACACCGTAAATTAAGCAGTTCAACGTTCATCGATATATATTTTTTTTAATTAGAAATATTGATTGTCTCGAGTAATATGGTATCCCATGTTATTCTTTTAATACATATCTAACATACTATAATTAGTCATGATATATCGGGATATTAAATGTTTATATAATTTTTACTTCGTAAAATGATTAAATTGCAGGAAAAGCCCAGAGACCACACTATCATCGTTAAAAAAAATTGAGACAAAAAGTTATCTCCACAGGGTGTATCTAGTCATCAAATAAAACGATACCCAATAAAACAGTAACCAAATAAAATAATATCTATGTCTCGTCTACTTTTGAGTTTCGAATAAAACCCAAGCATGCTTAGATATTCAATTGACACTACTGCCCAGCTGACAGCAAATTCTTAAAAAGAGATAACAATATTTTTTTCTGAAAAGATTGACTTTAGACCAAGAAGGTTTATGTCTACCAAGGAGGGTAATATCTGATATGGTCAGTCCAAAGCAGGATCGAACCTAGCAGGGTCAGACCTAGCAGGGTCAGACCTAGCAGGGTCAGACCTAGCAGGGTCAGACCTAGCAGGGTCAGACCTAGCAGGGACAGACCTAGCAGGGTCAGATCTAGCATAGTCAGACCTAGCAGGGTCAGACCTAGCAGGGTCAGACCTAGCAGGATCAGACCAAGCAGGGTCGGACCTAGCAGGGACAGACCTAGCAGGGTCCGACCTAGCAGGGTCCGACCTAGTAGGGTCCGACCTAGCAGGGTCCGACCTAGCAGGGTCAGATAAAGCAGGGTCAGATAAAGCAGGGTCAGACCTAGCAGGATCAGACCTAGCAGGGTCAGACCTAGCAGGGTCAGACCTACCAGGGTCAGACCTAGTGGGGTCCGACCTAGTAGGGTCCGACCTAGCAGGGTCAGGTCCTAGCAGGGTCAGGTCCTAGCAGGGTCAGACCTACGGTATCAGGGTCAGACCTAGCAGGGTCCGACGAGGTCCTGGCATGGTCAGGTACCGGCACGGTCAGACCTAGCAGGATCAGACCTACCAGGGTCCGACCTAGTGGGTCCGACCTAGCAGGGTCAGACCCAGCAGGGTCAGTTCCTAGCAGGGTCAAACCTAGCAGGGTCGGACCTAGCGGGGTCAGACCTAGCAGGGTCAGGTCCTAGCAGGGTCAGACCTACGGTAGCAGGGTCAGACCTAGCAGGGTCAGACCTAGCAGGGTCCGAACAGGTCTTAGCAGGGTTAGGTACCGGCGCGGTCAGACTTAGGGTTCTTCGTCCAGACAGGGCCCCGGTAAGGCGTGTTCCACAGTCACTTCGCACAGATGTTGGGCGGTCACTCTCACCCCGGGCACGTCTAAGAGGACGACCTTGGCTGTCATAGGCGGGTTGCACACGAAGTCCACGAAACCCAGGCTACGACGGGCTACCTCCTCGGTGACTGGGGAGCCGCACGGTGTGCTGTGGAGCTCGGTAGGACTGGAGCCGAGACGGACAACGGCGCCCGTCAGAGTCTCACCTGCAAAAAAAATGTTGATTTGATAAAACAAACTTATCATACCAATAAGTAGTTCTGATACCAATACCCGTGTAGCCTTTTCCTTCGTTATGAATCTGCTGAATTTTGAATGCTGTCTCTTGACGACGGGCACACTGCATGCCCGAAGCGTTCAGTTTCTGGTTCTCTTCAGAAACACACTCCTTTTCAGGAGAGAATCTCTGCGTGGTAACACCTGGTACTTCCGCCATTCAAACCTTGAAGTCTTAGCTGAATGATTTGCCCGGCAAAGCTACCCTCCGTTCGCAAACTTGTATCAAGACGGCTCCCGTGGCAGAGAAGGTTCGGAAGTGGGAATAGCGTCACCGTGTCAGGTCACTCAAGAAAGTAGCCACGGTTATATTAATCAGTTCCATTACGTAACTTACTGCTGCAGTCTCCATGTTTCCTGACGACGACTTTGTGCACGCAGTGATCCCGATCAAAGATCACGTTCGACGGGACGTTTTGATTGGATTTGTTTTCTGCATGAGAATCGGAAAACAAAGGCTGTCAGTCGTAGGCAGTAAGAGTCTGGTTGTCTCTGCATTTGTGACCCGGCACAGCATAACCCCACTTTTGAGATTTTGAGATTTTCTAATGATGTGAAAGAGTATACCATTAGCTTTCAAATGATATCAAAATATAATATCCTCTAATACTTAAATACAAATACAAACAAAAAGAAAATTTATTTGTAATCGAATTGTGACGATACTTCAACTTCAGGCGTTGTTTACTCAAAAAGTGTTTTGGTGGGATATTCCTCACGTCGTTGTGCCGGGTCACATTTTGTGCAATGTATTAGTTCTATTCGACATACGCTGTTTTTATAAAGAGAGATTAACCAAATCGTATCATTGGGTTATGACAAATAAACACACACACACACGGTCACTGAGGTAGCTGTTTTCGACAGTTGCACTTCTAGAACGTTTGCCTGTCCCCATCCCAGGCCACTAACAAGACTAGACAGTCTCGGGTTATAATCAAAGCTCTATCAAACTTTCATTGCATTTCTTTTCTTTCAATTTCGGGGGTGAACAGTACACCAAGACCCAGGGAAGCATTAGTAAGTGGCTGCGGAGAAGGTATTCGTTGGGTATGCATGTCTTATAATATGATACGATCCTGCTTCATCACCTTACCCGTCTCACAAGGTTGCCCAGTAAAACCGTCCACACATGTCCAGGTATACCCGCTGACGTCATCCAGGCACGTGCCGCCATTTTGGCATGGGTCACTGCTTCCCTCATTGGTATCTGGATTGAAGAAATATAGCATTGATAAATGGCGGTGCGTGATACCTTAATTAGGTGCGCACGTTTTTATGTAATGCATTTTTTGCCTGAACGCTTTACCTGTCCCGCACTGTTGCCCAGTAAAACCGTCCGCGCATGTGCATTTATACCCGTTGACGTCATCCACGCATTTACCGCCATTTTGGCATGGATCACTGCTGCACTCATTGATATCTGGATAGAAGAATGAAAAACATTGGTAAATTACAATTACAGATACATTCATTGGGTGAACACTTTATGTGATGTATTCTTGCCTAATCACCTTACCTGTTTCACAATCTTGTCCAGTAAAACCGTCCACGCATGCGCACGTATACCCGTTGACGTCATCCACGCATTTACCGCCATTTTGGCATGGATCACTGCTGCATTCATTGATATCTGAATAAAAAATAAGGCAAGCATTCATAAATGACCGTATACAAGGCACCGGGTGTGTTTACAGTGGGAGAAAATCGCAACACAGGTGCTCGTATATATACACGTAGACGTCAGCGACGTGTGTACCAGCATTTTCAATCAAAATTTTAAGAGGAGGATCTATTAGTGTTTTTATAAAAGAGAATTTGTCTCGACTCACTGTTTAAACTGCTCTTACCAAAATGATTATGCGAAGTGTATGACGTGTTCTTGTTATAATACGAGGTTGACAACAGGAGGGGATGCCACTTGAAGGGGATGCTGTCGTTTACGCTCTAAATAGATTCACCACATCGTATAAACGCAGACGAAATTGACCCAGTAAACCCATAAGTAACGGCGTTTTCTGTGAGAATAAAAGTGCTGGGTCGTGCGGTGACCAGGAGCTGTTTCTGATCATATAGTGGACGCTCGTCCTCTTTAGCTGCAAGAACATCCTTCCCATGTTGCGACCACACACCAACATTCTGCGTACAGCATCCGTCATGCAAAGTGCAGATGCTACTGTGGGTACTGTTTGGTTTGAGTGGGTTTTTATAGGACTAGAACGGAAAATATAAAATATAATCAGAAGGGACCTACTAGCACTACAAACATCTAAGCCGTGAAAAAGGGGTGAAAATGTTATTTCGCCGTGAAACTAAAATGTCAGCGCATTTTACAGTGAATTCACCGTCAAAATAATTGCCTCTCTGACCTGAGAAGGACATCTTCAGGTCACTAAAGAGAACTTGAAAACTACCTTGAATATCTAGGGTGGCAAGCTCCAGCTTTGAGGGATGGCTAATTCACCAGGAATGTGGCCTTGGAGACCACTGGTGAAAACACTGTGAAAATGACTTGGCTAACAGTGTGCCATGAAATAGGTGTGAAAACACGGTGAATTTTCTTTTCACGGCTAAATGATATTTTTAGCCCATTTTCACGGCTTAGATGTTCATAGTGTAGTTAGTGGTGACTCACGGAATCAGATATCGAATGATCAAAATCACAAAAGATTAAGTACTATGAATAGGCAAAAAAAATATTTTAAACACATTCTAAAAATAAAGGAAAGTTCACTGTAGTCTAGCGCACTGCGTAACGGGCGGCCGAGCCCTCGGTGCGGTCCGGCGAAATCGGGCGGTCAAGCCCACGGTGCGGTCCCTTTTATTTGCAGTAATATTTGAAAATCAAAACTTGCTGTTGAATTCACCGTGGAAATAATCTCTTCTCTGACCTGATAAGGACATATTTAGGTCACTAAAGAGACCTTGAAAAAAATGTGAATATCTAGGGTGGCAAGCTCCAGCCTTGGGGGATGGCTAATTCGATTACCAGTAGGGACCACCAGCCCCCAGGAATGTGGCCTTGGAGACCACTGGTGAAAACACCTTGAAAATGACTTGGCTAACAGTGTGCCATGAAATAGTGGTGAAAACACGGTGAATTTTCTTTTCACGGCTAAATGACATTTTCACTGTTCAAAAATTCTCTCGAGGTAATTTGCTCAGCACGTAGGCTCTCGTGTGCGCTGATTTTTTGGTGAGATTTCTGCCTGAAGAGGCCGGGAGACCAATATCAATCCTGTTTGATTTTTTTCGCCTCTCGTTGATGAAAACTCATCGTGTGCAGCGACTTGAGCTATACGTGCTGAGCCAAAAATAACAACTGGCCAATAAAAGCGCACGCTCTGTTCACGTGATGGCTTCCAAAAATATATTTGTATGCCTCTTGAGGCAGAAATCTCATCAAAAGTTCATCGCACACGGTGAGCTATACGTGCTGAGCTAACGATCTTGAGAGACTTTTTCCTCAGCAGATAGCTCTCGTGTGCGGTGGACTTAAGATCCTCCCCGTCTTTCCTCCGCCCAGAACCCCGTATGAGTGGCTTTTTAGCCCTGTTAAAAAAAAAACGACCGACCTAATGTTACTTACTTGGCTTTGGTATTTGGTCTTCCAGAATCCTCTTGAGAGTCCCACTTTGGTCTGACGGTTGAGGAACTTGCTCGCTCATCACCTGAGAAAACAAAGCAAAAAACAACGCACCCCAGCTGACTTGTATAATGATATCGCTCACCGTAAAACGCCCGCTGTGCGTCAAACTACTTTGGACAGCCAGTCAAACATTGGCCTATCCTTCAGTTGGAAATGCATGTGCCTATAAGTAGGAGGACATTGTTTTCCGAGGTCAATTTTTTTTTTTTAAGATAAAGGTTGATGGACGTTACAACTGGGAGACATTCTTCCCCCCCAAAAAAAAAAATAAAAAAAAAAATTACAATGTCACCAGAATGAGCACTATGAACATCTAAACCATGAAAAGGGAGTGAAAATGTCATTTCGCCGTGGAACTAAAAAGTCACTGTGATTTCACGGTGCATTGTACAGTGAATTCACCGTGAAAATAATCGCCTCTCTGACCTGATAAGGACATCTTTAGGTCACTAAAGAGACCTTGAAAAAAACCCCGTGAATATCTAGGGTGGGGGATGGCTAATTCAATTACCAGTAGGGACCACCATCCAGCCCCATAGAGGTACGGTATTGTGTCCTTCTTACCTGCCACTCCCAGATACTTCTCTAGCCATTTACCACCAGGAATGTGGCCTTGGAGATCACTGGTGAAAACACCTTGAAAATGACTTGGCTAACTGTGTGCCATGAAATAGGGGTGAAAACACGGTGAATTTTCTTTTCACGGCTAAAATGATATTTTCACCCCATTTTCACCGTTTAGATGTTCATAGTGTCAAGACAATAACGCTCAAACTGTTACGATTTCAAACAATAATTAATCCCCTTTCTCGTTCCTCTCTGAATCGACAAATCAGTGGACCTGAATTTTCAACAGCAGCATTATTCCTATCCAAACTAGTGCTGTGAGCATCTGTTTGTAACCATACATCAGCTGTGCAATTATTAACAGGTTCAATACATTATTTGTATGTGACCCGGCACAGCGACATGAGGAATATCCCACCAACACACTTTTCGAGTAAACAACGCCTGAAGTCAAAGTATTTTCTCAATTCGATAAAAAAAATTATATTTTCGGGAAGTTAATGTATTGGAGGATATTATGTCCAAAGGATTTTTCCGAAATCCGTCTCTAACAGTTGAAAAAACGAGGATTTCGGGGGAGTGTTTGTGTACTGTTTTCATGAAAATGTAAAGTTCCTGCCTTTTTGAATGGCCGCTTTCGAGGAGTTAGAATGGCGCTGCTATATTGTGTCTGGTACCAAATGAACGAGCGAAGTCCCCTTGTACTATTTACAACAAAGTTCACACGGAAATAATTTTGATATCATTTGAAAGCTAATGGTATACTCTTTCACATCATTAGAAAATCTCAAAATCTCAAAAGTGGGGGTCATTCCTCATTATGCTGTGCCGGGTCACATATACACATTGGCATCACACCGCTTACTGACTCAGATGTTCACAGAGCAAGATCACATAAAATGTGAAGGGCCCGATGACGCTCCTATCCCACCAGCCCCTTTCCATGGCCCAATGGGGAGGTGGCTTTCAGAGAGCATTTGGGAAAGTTCCTGCTAGGAACTGACACTGGAGATAATACTCATAGGCCTACACTGTGCTATTGGAAACTTACTCTTTCTGTTTCCGTCGCAGATGCGAGCAGCTGGCATAGCGCCGTAAGGATTAGGACGGTGCCCGACATGGCTGTCCTCGTCGTGCCGTCGGAGAGGGAGTTATTATTTCCCCGCGATACAGCCAACAGGATTGTTAGCTATTTTTTTGCGTGCAGGAAAGGGAGGGTGGCTCTCAAGCCAACTCACTTAAGAATCGGCTAAGCGAAACGGCTTTGTCAGTGGCGCACATAGTTCGCCTTCAGTTCGGTGTGGGGGTGTGGGGGCTTTGTAATAGGTGTGGTTAGCCATTTTTCGCAGTGACGAAGCTGCGGACAAGAGATGAAATCTTAGCGCTGACTTTTCATGAGGAATATGATAGAACTGTGTCCTCGGAACAAACATGCCTTGTTCCGGGGATTGTCAATGATAGCCCTGTCTCAACTATCTTTTGCGACTGTGCGAAACTGGCCACATTTCTCGAAAAAAAAAACATCAGTCGTGCACGGATTTGTCGATCCGCAACGTTCGTCAAAGCACAACCCAGTCGCCCGTGAACACACCGATAGTGGCACGGCGACTGCTCGTGTCGGCGTGAAATGAACTCGGTCTCTCCGGAGACAAAAAACACCGAAGTCGGAGTGGGGATGCCGACTTCTCTGGCGAACAAATCAATTAGACGTCTGTCTGCAGCTCACAAGGTCTATAGGCCTATAGCAACGTACGCGTATCCAATTTACAAGAACACAGAGCTTTTCAAGGTTTGAAAGTCAACTTCTGTGGCTCTAGATATTCGACATTAATGGTGGCATTGTGTGTAGAACTCCCTGGTATAATTATAAAGTGTTCGTTGTAGTCCAAGGCGGCTTCTAGCTGGCTGTACGTGGACGTGTTTCTTATTGCAGCCCTTTAATTTGCAGAGAATACTTCGTTTGTTCAAGTTGTCGAATACTCATGCTTTCAATTACCCCCTTCTTCCTTTTCCTGTCTACTGCACGTTGCCCTCTCAACAAAAAATAATAATGCCTGCATTTTTTTTTCTCGTGGAGTAGGGCGCCCTCTGTTTGGCCTTTTCAAAATCACGCCTTCGGCTATGGGCCAGGCTCGTGGTTCGTCTGAACTTCGTACTTATTATTATTTTGTATCGCGGATATGTGCATATCTACCCGTTTAAGCATAACTGGGCTATTTCAATCCATGTAAATACTAAGAGATAAGGGCTCGGATCTCAGAAACGGCAGATCTGATAGACATTAATGTTCGCACGCAGAATCTGATTGCATTGATTGATTATCATCAATTATTGATGATAATCACTCATGCACATTTAAAGAAAGAATAGCTTATTAAATATTCATAATGAGTATTATATGCATTTTGCCATAATTTATTCTCTTCGTATAAATGTTTTTAAAAGCCTCGAAGTGGAATTAGTGCATACATTGAAAATTATAACTATGCCATTTTTTTCAAAACAAAAAAGGGTCAACTCACTGTGAACTCTTGAAAAAAGAAAAGAAAACATGGACAAGAAATTGTGATAATGGCTGTCCACAACGAAAAACTAACATGCCCGTATGATGAATGCGTATCATAAATTCTACACTCTTATAAGTGTTTTACATTAACCTGCACTTTCAACAATAATCCTTCGTCATTGACAGCTGAAATCGGAAAATAAATGCATTTTAGAAAAAAAAATGACAAATGGACCTTTGACCAGACTGGGACTGATGAGCCGGATACCCCATGTTTTGCGTGCCGGCGCTCTTACCATCTGAGCCCAACCGTAGAAGAGACTAGTTGTTTCTTTGAGAATCCTGCCATCTAAGGTCTGGGTATAGCTCAGATGGTAAGAGCGCTGGTGCATAAGTCCAAAGGTCAAAAGGTCAACTAGTTTCTTTCCCGATATTATTTGAATTCCATTTAAAACCCTGTCAATGATCACATTATTTTCGAACATGCAGCTTATTCATGTCAGTAGTCTATTTTTAAAAGTCCATCATTTAAAATTTCGTGTTTTTGTTGCAGAAGATTCCCTTTACCTTTTTTTTGGTTTCTGACAGTTTCTGCTGTTTTTTGTTTTATCTTTCATTAAGTTTAGGTTGTGCTTTTGTGGTATTTTCTTATTCCCTATTGTTTGCCTCTTTTTACTACCGGTATTTAATTACTTGCATTTCGGTATCAAGGTGGAGACATGGTCGTAGTGTCCAGTTTTTGTTTAGAAGATCTTGCTGAAGAAACGCTCGAACACGTTGGTAACTACCACTATGAACATCTAAACCGTGAAAATGGGCTGAAAATGTCATTTAGCCGTGAAAAGAAAATTCACCCCTATTTCATGGCACACAGTTAGCCAAGTCATTTTCACGGTGTTTTCACCAGTGGTCTCCAAGGCCACATTCCTGGTGGTAAATGGCTACATGCAATTTAGAAGTATCTGGAAGTGACAGTTACAAGGACACCATACAGTACCTCTATGGGGGCTGGTGGTCCCTAGTGGTAATTGAATTAGCCATCCTACAAGGCTGGACCTTGCCACCCCAGATATTCACGCTTTTTTCACAGTCTTTATAATGACCTGAAGATGTCCTTATCAGGTCAGAGAGGCGATTATTTTCACGGGGAATTCACTGTAAAATGCACCGTGAAATCACAGTGACTTTTTAGTTTTACGGCGAAATGACATTTTCACCCCTTTTTTCATGGTTTAGATGTTCATAGTGTACTGCACTGGCCGAGATGCAAGGGCTACAAAGGTGTCACAGAGGCCCTTCATCTCTGTTCGAGCGGAATGTCTCCCAAAGGCTCTCTATCTGCTATTAAAGATGATTTGTCGTTCTCTCGGATCGCATCAAACAAACAGACGGACTTCAATTTGCCTTGCAGGAGTACTCTCGCGATTTCTTTTATTTCAAGCCATTTTAAACCAGTAAAAGATTAAAGTTTAATGAAATACATTCCACCAAACACCAATTTCAAGATTTGAAAATATATTTTACGACAGTCAACGTTTTAATATGATGAAAAAAATCAAAGAATTATAATGACAAAAATGTGACCCGGCACAGCATAAAAATCGAGGAATAACCCCCACTTTTGAGATTTTGAGATTGTCTAATTATGTGAAAGAGTATACCATTAGCTTTCGAATGATATCACATTTATTTCCGTATGAATTTTGTTGTAAACAGTACAAGGGGACTTCGCGCGTTCATTTGCACCAGACACAATGTAGCAGCACCAGTGTAACTCTTCGAAAATGGCCATTCGAAAAGGCAGGAACTTTACATTTTCATGAAAACAGTACACAAACACTCCCCCGAAATCCTTGTTTTTTACAACATTTAGAGACGGATTTCGGAAAAATCCTTTGGACATAACATCCTCCAATACATTAATTTTCCGAAAATACAAAAAAAAATATGATTGCTAATCGAATTGAGAAGGTACTTTGACTTCAGGCGTTGTTTACTCGAAAAGTGTTTTGGTGGGATATTCCTCATGTCGCTGTGCCGGGTCACAAATGAGTGGAAACTTTTAAACAAAATAAGATAAAATAATGGCAAAGAAAACTTAGACAGGACCGAAATTAGAATTCAGGACCTCTGGTTATGTGGACCAGCGCTCTTTCCATATGAGATATCCAGTCCTTAGATGGTGGCTCACCAAATAGTCAACTAGTCTTTGCCGGAGTGGGGGCTCCAGTCTGAATCAATTTAACCATTAACTGCTAACAGAAATTAAGAGAACCAACGACAGAAACAGAAATGTGCCCAACTTCATACGCTACCTGTGAACGAGGTCGGAGTGAACAAAAATAGAACCACATAGTTGTATTCTTCTTATTACTTTACTGGAACAGCCTTCGAATTACACCAATATAACCTTTTCATACCTTAACACTATGAACATCTAAACCGTGAAAAAAGGGGTGAAAATGTCATTTCGCCGTGAAACTAAAAAGTCACTGTGATTTCACGGTGCATTTTACAGTGAATTCCCCGTGAAAATAATCGCCTCTCTGGCCTGATAAGGACATCTTCAGGTCATTATAAAGACTGTGAAAAAAGCGTGAATATCTGGGGTGGCAAGGTCCAGCCATGAAGGATGGCTAATTCAATTACCACTAGGGACCACCAGCCCCCATAGAGGTACTGTATGGTGTCCTTGTAACTGTCACTTCCAGATACTTCTAAATTGCATGTAGCCATTTACCACCAGGAATGTGGCCTTGGAGACCACTGGTGAAAACACCGTAAAAATGACTTGGCTAACTGTGTGCCATGAAATAGGTGTGAATTTTCTTTTCACGGCTAAATGACATTTTCAGCCCATTTTCACGGTTTAGATGTTTATACCTTAAGCATCTCTCCCAATCTGTATTTGAAATAATTGCACCTTAAACCTGTATTTTTTACTCTCTAGCACACATGAAGTAGGAATGGTTAGAACATAGGGACCTTCATATGAGTCAAACTAATAGTGTATATAATCCACCAAGGTCAGACTTAGCAGAATCGGACCTAGCAGGGTCAGATCTACTCAGTTCTGACCTCTATATTTAAACTAAGTCATGATAATTGTAACGATAACATCAGCACAGTCAGGTCTAGGTTGGACAGACTCTCCGAGGTCAGGCCTTAGTCAAAAGGTTTTAGCAGGGCCCCGGGGTGGACTGCTCCACGGTCATCTCGCAGACGGTCTGAGCGGTCACCTTCAAGCCGGGGACGTCCAGGATCACGACCTTGGCCGTCAGGGGCGGCCGGCACACGAAGTCCACGCAGCCCAGGCTACGGCGGGCTACCTCCTCGGTGACTGGGGAGCCGCACGGTGTGCTGTGAAGCTCGGTAGGACTGGAGCCGAGACGGACAACGGCACCCGTCAAAACCTCGCCTGCAAGAGAAGGTGTATGTGTACATTAGGTCAAACCGTATCTTTTCAGGTAGTATGGGTAGAAAGCACAGACCTCTATCTAAATAAACTAGAGTGCGCCCTCATCGCGTGACGCGTGCCGACGCGCGCGACGCCATTACCAAAGAGGTGCAAATGCACGGATCTCTATGGGGCAAACTAAATAATTCCCCATTTTTTACAAAAGAAAGTAGGACATTAAAATTCCACAATCCCTTGAGGTATTGATGGCCTTTCCTTTCATTACTAAAAACCATTTCCATAAGATTTTAGTTTCCGCATTCACAACCTTTCGGCTATACCTTTCCCCATTCATATTACGCGCGATTGCTACTGACATCCGGGCACTCCGAGCTGAAGTTGCCCTCTTTGGTAATGGCGGATGCGCGTCCATGTCGGCACGCGTTCGTACCGCGCGTTGATAGGGGAGTGCATCGAACTCTAGTTTAATGATAAAGCTCTGTGGTAGAAACAAACCAGAATCAAATATGGCTGAAATCAACGCACACAAAGTTACGGTCTACTAACTGATTTCAAGGACCAAAGTTCAAGTTTGGAAAATGGTTGCCCGCCTGACACTTTCCATCCCAGCAGGACATTTCACAAAGGCCCGAGTCGGATCAAAACCGCATCCCATTAGTTCTCATACAAAATACAGAGACCGATTCAGTGACTCACTTGTGCAGTCGCCGTACTTCTTGACGACGACTTTACGGACGCAGTACTCGCCATCAAGAACCACGTTAGTCGGAACCTTCAATTCTGCAAAGATAAGGAGACGAAAGATTATCTTTACTGCAGAAGGGAGCTGGGGTCACTTCCATAGAGCCGCGTATAACGCCAAAATCTGCTGAATCACAAACAGTCATCGGGGTTTGTGGGATCACCTTGCTAACCCAAACTTCGACGTTCGTTTCCTGCTAAGTAAAGAAGAGTGGAATACAAGTCAGAAGCAATTGACATCACATTGCGGTGGGTTTGTAATCCTGCTCACACAATGAAGACTTTTCCTGCTCAGCATATTTTCACGCTTAAGCGGCTCTATGAAATTGGGTCCAGGATACAATTTGGGGAATGTGGGCAGCACAGGGAAGGGATCAAAATGAAAGAAGAAACCAGACAGGATCATAGCACAGAAGAATTTATTTTTTATTCTTGTCAATCCGGAAGATAGGGAAAATGCTAGACAGATGTTGGAGATATGGGCTGGTCATGCATCAAACAAAACGTATCGCAGTACTCACATGTAATCAAGAGAGAGAAGGGGGAAGAGAAAGAAAGGGGGAACAAAGAGAAGATTTCTGGAGAGGGGACCTACAGGCATATAAATAATATGGCTACACAAGCAGGGAACTAGAGAAGCTGACACGTCGGATCAGATAAACCTGATGGCGACCTATGTTCTAAGAGGAGAGACATTCGGTAATATGTGACCCGGCACAGCATAATGAGGAAGAAAACCCCACTTTTGAGATTTTCAGAATTTCTAATGATGTGAAAGAGTATACCATTAGCTTTCAAATGATATCAACAATATAATATCCTCTAATGATTAAAATTTCCGAAAATATAAAAACAAATTTTTTTTTATTTGTAATCGAATTGTGAAGATACTTTAACTTCAGGCGTTATTTACTAAAAAAGTGTTTTGGTGGGATATTCCTCATGTCGTTGTGCCGGGTCACATATAGAAGTTACGCAATCTTATGATTTTCAAGTAGGTGATGTATGTCAGACTCACTGGTATCGCACAGGACTCCTTGGTACCCATGGACGCAGTCGCAATGGAACCCGAGTACACCACCGTCCGGCACACATGCACCGTATTTGCACGGTCTGCTCGAACATTTGTCAGCGGTGAGGCTAGCTACCTCTGTTTGATAAAGAATAGAAAAAATCCAAATATTTGAGTATTCCAGACAATTTGCACAAGTGGAGAAGAAACACAATTGTCTTAGTCTTGACTTGAAACAGAGACGTCGGGTTGAGCTCTACCCATATATATCCCGACCTTAAAGCTGAGAAACACTCAATTACTATTGCATTGCAGGGCTATGGGTCGTTAAACACTTATAGCTTTAAAAGAGTGGAAAACAAATTCTTGGAGATAATTATCAATCAGTTAAAGATTGACGGTTTCTGACTTTCGCCCTCACCTTGTAAAAGGGGATTGGTAAGTTTTGGAAGGCCACTATATTCGGTCCATACAGCTTAACATTTGTGACCCGGCACAGCATAATGAGGAATAACCCCACTTTTGAGATTTTAAGGTTTTCTAATGATGTGAAAGAGTATACCATTAGCTTTCAAGTGATATCAAAATATAATATCCTCTAATACTTAAAATTTCCGAAAATACAACAAAAAACATTATTTGTTATCGAATTGTGAAGATACTTTAACTTCAGGCGTTGTTTACTCAACAAGTGTTTTGGTGGGATATTCCTAATGTCGTTGTGCCGGGTCACATGTATTTGGTCAGAGTACCGTTATGGCCCTGTCTAGGTTTTGTTTACAATTTTGTTTTTATGTTGCAATAATTAGTTAGTTGAGGCACTCTAGGGAAAGCAGTGCTGGGCAATGGTTGGACTTATCCTCATTAAATATGACATACAAAAATAGTGGCCCTGACGTTTCGATCCTAGCAGGACCTTTCTTTGAGAAAGGTCCTGCTAGGATCGAAACGTCAGTCCCAGTAAATTTTGAGATTTGCATCTTGGTAAGTAAGCAGTTTGCAACATTTTTGTATATCACATATAAAAATAAATAAATAAAGCTACCCTTTCAATTTGTTTCAATTTAAAAAAAAAATGCAAACTAATTACTTAAATGACCAAAATATCAGTAAAACTGTGGCCAACATAAACAAATGAGAACATTTGAAATATTTATAATTACAAGAGTACGGATTACATTTTACAAATCTACATTTTAAATGTTTTTTGTTAAAAAACCTCCATTTAGAAGAACTGTTTTAGAACTTACTGTTTTCACAATGCCGCCCAGTAAAACCGGAAGCACACTTGCATGAGTACTGGCTGACGTCATCCAGGCAAGTGCCGCCATTTTTGCACGGATTACTGCTGCATTCATTAATATCTACGCAGATCAATACAATTATACAGACGCAAATAAACGATCAAAAAGTGGACGTTTGTAGGCCTCAAGTGTTCATTTAACTATAACACGCAGACAAAACCTTTACCATGCAATCTAAGTAGTCCAAAATTTGCTTTTTGGTAATTTTAGTCAGTAAGCAGTTTGCAATTTTTTTTGTATATCACTTCTAGTCCAAAACAAAGCAAACACGAATTGTTGGACAAGTTATCAATGACTTGGTGATGGGGATAGTCATGACCCTGCTTTTGACATTATGTATACCAAAAAACTGCTATGAAAGAAACGTTGCTGCATCCAGAAAGGTTTCGGCGACGTGTTGGTTACAAAGTTGCTGGCCGAAAGCTTTGATTGAACTCGCCTGTCTCACAGAGGTGCCCCGTGAAGCCGGAGCGGCAGTCGCAGGAGAAGCCGTTGACTCGATCAAGGCAGATGGCCGCGTTTCTGCAGGGCTTCACTCTGCACTCGTCAATATCTGGCAGAGTATACACGTTAAAGAAAATCGTCGTCGTTTCAACAAATTGGCAAATCCACATTGTGCAGCAGAAAATGTACCTTTGTATGATACGTTTTAGCTTCTTCACTTTTACCTGTATCACAGTGTAGTCCAGTAAAACCGTCCGCACATGCGCATGTGTACCCGTTGACGTCATCCAAGCAGGTGCCGCCATGTTGGCATGGGTTGCTGCTGCACTCATTGATGTCTGAATCGATAGAGGTAGGTGTTGATAAATGACAATAACGAATGACTGCAATTGGTATCTATGTTTTATGTGACATACCTTATCGCCATACCTGTCTCGCAGTGTTGCCCAGTAAAACCGTTCACACACGTGCATGAATGTCCGTTGACGTCATCCACGCACGTGCCGCCATTTTGGCATGGATCACTGCTGCACTTATTGATATCTGAATAGAAGAAGAAAAACATTGGTAAATTACAATAACACATACATTCATTGCGTGAACACTTTATGTGATGTATTCTTGCCTAATTACCTTACCTGTCTCACAGTGCAGTCCAGTAAAACCGTCCACGCATGTGCATGTATACCTGCTGACGTCATCCTGGCACGATCCGCCATTTTGGCATGGATCACTGCTGCACTCATTGATATCTGAATAGAAGAAACATATTGTTTATCAACGTATAATATGTATTAAGGGTAAGCATATTATATAAAATCAGCTCTTGCCTAATCACCTTACCTGTCTCACAATGCTGCCCAGTAAAACCGTCCGCACATGCGCATGTGTACCCGTTGACGTCATCCACGCACGTGCCGCCATTTTGGCATGGGTCACTGCTACACTTATTGATATCTGAATAGAAGAAAAATATTGATTATCACCGTATAATAATTATGTCTTGAGGTTACCCTCAAGACATAATTATATAAAATTCGCTCTTGCCTCATGACCTTACCTGTCTCACAATGTTGACCAGTAAATGTAAAACCGTCCACGCATATGCATGTATAGCCGCTGACGTCATCCACGCACGTGCCTCCATTTTGGCATGGATCACTGCTGCACTCATCGATATCTGAATCGATAAAGGTAGGTGTTTAAGTGTTGAGAAATGACTTTAACGAATCCTTTAGTCGGGTATTTCTGTTGTATATGACACATTTTTGTTTTTGCTTTATCACCTTACCTGTCTCACAGTGCAGTCCAGTAAAACCGTCCACGCATGTGCATGTATACCCGTTGACGTCATCCACGCATGTGCCGCCATTTGGGCATGGATCACTGCTGCACTCATCGATATCTGAATAGAAGAATAAAACATTGGTAAAATACAACAACAGATACATTAATTGGGTGAACAGTTTATATGATGTATTCTTGCCTAATCACCTTACCTGTCTCACAATCTTGTCCAGTGAAACCGTCCGCACATGCGCATGTATACCCGTTGACGTCATCCACGCATGTGCCGCCATTTTGGCACGGATCACTGCTGCACTCATTGATATCTGAATAGAAGAAACATATTGTTTAATCAACGTATAATATGTATTAAGGGTAAGCATATTATATAAAATCGGCTCTTGCTTATTCACCTTACCTGTCTCACAATCTTGCCCAGTAAAACCGTCCACACATGCGCATGTGTACCCGTTGACGTCATCCACGCACGTGCCGCCATTTTGGCACGGATCACTGCTACAGTCATTGATATCTGAATAGAAGAAAAATATTGATTATCACCGTATAATAATTATGTCTTGAGGGTAGGCTTATTATATAAAATTCGCTCTTGCCTCCTGACCTTACCTGCCTCACAATGTTGCCCAGTAAATGTAAAACCGTCCACGCATATGCATGTATAGCCGTTGACGTCATCCACGCACGTGCCGCCATGTTGGCATGGATCACTGCTGCACTCATTGATATCTGAATCGATAAAGATAGGTGTTGAAGTGTTGAGAAATGACTTTAACGAATGCTTTAGTCGGGTATTTCTGTTGTATGTGACACATTTTTGTTTTTGCTTTATCACCTTACCTGTCTCACAGTGCAGTCCAGTAAAACCGTCCACGCATATGCATGTATAGCCGCTGACGTCATCCACGCACGTGCCTCCATTTTGGCATGGATCACTGCTACACTCATTGATATCTGAATCGATAAAGGTAGGTGTTGAAGTGTTGCGAAATGACTTTAACGAATGCTTTAGTTGGGTATTTCTGTTGTATATGACACATTTTTGTTTTTGCTTTATCACCTTACCTGTCTCACAGTGCAGTCCAGTAAAACCGTCCACGCATGCGCATGTATACCCGTTGACGTCATCCACGCAGGTGCCGCCATGTTGGCACGGGTTGCTGCTGCACTCATTGATGTCTGAATCGATAGAGGTAGGTGTTGATAAATGACAATAACGAATGATTGCAATTGGTATATATGTTTTATGTGACACATTTTTGCCTTATCGCCATACCTGTCTCACAGTGCAGCCCAGTAAAACCGTCCGCACATGCGCATGTATACCCGTTGACGTCATCCACACACGTGCCGCCATTTTGGCATGGATCACTGCTGCACTCATTGATATCTGAATAGAAGAAACATATCGTTTATCAACGTATAATATGTATTAAGGGTAAGCATATTATATAAAATCGGCTCTTGCCTAATCACCTTACCTGTCTCACAATGCTGCCCAGTAAAACCGTCCGCACATGCGCATGTGTACCCGTTGACGTCATCCACGCACGTGCCGCCATGTTGGCATGGATCACTGCTGCACTCATTGATATCTGAATCGATAAAGATAGGTGTTGAAGTGTTGAGAAATGACTTTAACGAATGCTTTAGTTGGGTATTTCTGTTGTATATGACACATTTTTGTTTTGCTTTATCACCTTACCTGTCTCACAGTGCAGCCCAGTAAAACCGTCCGCACATGCGCATGTATACCCGTTGACGTCATCCACACACGTGCCGCCATTTTGGCATGGATCACTGCTGCACTCATTGATATCTGAATAGAAGAAACATATCGTTTATCAACGTATAATATGTATTAAGGGTAAGCATATTATATAAAATCGGCTCTTGCCTAATCACCTTACCTGTCTCACAATGCTGCCCAGTAAAACCGTCCGCACATGCGCATGTGTACCCGTTGACGTCATCCACACACGTGCCGCCATTTTGGCATGGATCACTGCTGCACTCATTGATATCTGAATAGAAGAAACATATCGTTTATCAACGTATAATATGTATTAAGGGTAAGCATATTATATAAAATCGGCTCTTGCCTAATCACCTTACCTGTCTCACAATGCTGCCCAGTTAAACCGTCCGCACATGCGCATGTATACCCGTTGACGTCATCCACGCACGTGCCGCCATTTTGGCATGGGTCACTGCCACAGTCATTGATATCTGAATAGAAGAAAAATATTGATTATCACCGTATAATAATTATGTCTTGAGGGTAGGCTTATTATATAAAATTCGCTCTTGCCTCCTGACCTTACCTGCCTCACAATGTTGCCCAGTAAATGTAAAACCGTCCATGCATATGCATGTATAGCCGTTGACGTCATCCACGCACGTGCCGCCATGTTGGCATGGATCACTGCTGCACTCATTGATATCTGAATCGATAAAGATAGGTGTTGAAGTGTTGAGAAATGACTTAAACGAATGCTTTAGTCGGGTATTTCTGTTGTATATGACACATTTTTGTTTTTGCTTTATCACCTCACCTGTCTCACAGTGCAGTCCAGTAAAACCGTCCACGCATGCGCATGTATACCCGTTGACGTCATCCACGCACGTGCCGCCATTTTGGCATGGATCACTGCTGCACTCATTGATATCTGAATCGATAAAGATAGGTGTTGAAGTGTTGAGAAATGACTTAAACGAATGCTTTAGTCGGGTATTTCTGTTGTATATGACACATTTTTGTTTTTGCTTTATCACCTCACCTGTCTCACAGTGCAGTCCAGTAAAACCGTCCACGCATGCACATGTATACCCGTTGACGTCATCCACGCATGTGCCGCCATTTTGGCATGGATCACTGCTGCACTCATCGATATCTGAATAAAAGAATGAAAATCATTGGTAAATTACAATTACAGATACATTCATTGCGTGAACACTTTATGTGATGTATTCTTGCCTAATTACCTTACCTGTATCACAATGTATTTCAGTAAAACCGTCCGCGCATGTGCATGTATACCCGTTGACGTCATCCACGCATGTGCCGCCATTTTGGCATGGATCACTGCTGCACTCATTGATATCTGAATAAAAAAAAGGTTGGAGTTGATCGTAACGAATTATTTAAATGGATATGCATGTTTTAAAGGACACACTTTGCATGTAAACCCGTTGACGTCATTCACGCATGTGTCGCTACTATGGCATCGGTTGCTGCTGCACGCTTTGATTCTTGAATCGATAAAAGGTAGGGGTTACTACATTTCTGTACCGGATAATTCTAATGGGAAGGCATGTTTTATATGACACATTCTTGCTTCGTCGCATTACCCTTCTCACAGTGCTGCCCAGTAAAACCGTCCGCCCATCTGCATTTATACCCGTTGACACTATGAACATCTAAACCATGAAAATGGGGTGAAAATGTCATTTAGCCGTGAAAAAAAAATTCACCGTGTTTTCACCCCTATTTCATGGCACACTGTTAGCCAAGTCATATTCAAGGTGTTTTTTTTACCAGTGGTCTCCAAGGCCACATTCCTGGTGGTGAATGGCCAGAGGCAATTTAGAAGTTTCTGCCAGTGACAGTTACAAGGACACCATACAGTACCTCTATGGGGGCTGGTGGTCCCTACTGGTAATTGAATTAGCCATCCCCCAAGGCTGGAGCTTGCCACCCTAGATATTCACGGTTTTTTCAAGTTCTCTTTAGTGACCTAAAGATGTCCTTATCAGGTCAGAGAAGAGATTATTTTCATGGTGAAATCACTGTAAAATGCACCGTGAAATCACTGCCTTTTTTAAAGTTTTACGGCGAAATTACATTTTCACCCCTTTTTCACGGTTTGGATGTTCATAGTGTGACGACATCCACGCACATGCCACCATTTTGGCAGGGATCGCTACTACACTCATCGATATCTAAATTGGTCGAGTATGGCATTTAAACATCAGAAATTATACAATTAAATCAATCAAATCCATACTCATCAACAGCGTACGCAAGAGGAGTCTTTACATGTGTCACAGTGTGTTCCGGTAAAATCGGGGCAGCACATCACGAACACGCAAACGCAATGGCGCCTTAGACGCACGCAGGTTACGCCATTTGGAATCAGCGCTGTACCTCTCGATTCATGATCGAGAAATCCTCTATCAAACTCTCATGAGGTAGCGGTAAGTACCCTCTAATTGAATGGCAAATGAATTGGCAATTGTGTAAAACAGTTGACATTTGCGCTATCGGTACCTAGTTCACCCAATACCGTACCAGAGGCATCACCTTAACCTTGAAAACGTCCAAAAAATTGTCAATTTAGTTAAAACAAGAATGAACATATTTTGATGAAGATATTTGACTCGCTCAATTAGTCGGCGTTTTCATCACATTGCGAATTCTCTTCCACGCAGCGGAAAAAAATATTTTTTTTAAATGAGCGCGCAAAAGTAAGTACCATTTTTAGGAAACCCATTTCTCATCTGTTTTTTAAGAGTACCGTAAAAATGTTCTTTGTCTTAGTTTAGTGGTTAACAATATAAAGTGACACCGATCTCCGTCTCGAGATGCGATTTGTTTCCAGCTGTGACGTTCGGGAGTGATTATCATGCAAACGTTGAAGAATACGACGATCAGGCTTGCCTTCTTGGCAGCGTCTCCCTGTGAAACCCGGTTTGCAGGAGCACGTGACACGGTCCTCCAAGCAGATCCCGTCGTTCTGACAGGGGTCTTCATTGCAGTCAATCACTGGGAAAAGGGACCAAAATATTGGTTCTTAATTAATGAGGTGTACCCCGTATAGATCTAAAGGCCCTATGGAGCATCGATAAAGGTCAAAAGATTACCACAGTTTGTGTGTTAAACGATTAAATATCCAAAAAGAGATTAGGTTTTAACTCAAATGGTGGTCTGAGAAAGTAGAAAAATGTAAAAAGTCAAGTTTTTGCACCATTCTCTAGTGTAAGAAAAAATGTATTACTTGCGAGTAATACACTATTTGTCGATGTTTGAGTGACGATTTCTAGGAAGCACAACATCCCAGACCGTAAGATTTCAACATGAGGATTCTATCATGACCATCTAAAAAAAATATCTCGGTGAGACATAAACGATTTATTTTACTCATTTCTCTAAAAACACAGCATTTTAGGCAGATAAGTTTCAGTGCGAGGTTTCTACTATAACCATCTTCAAACTGTATTAGTTTCATGTAAATCTATGAACATTTGTGACCCGGCACAGCACAATGAGGAATAACCCCCGCTTTTTAGATTTTGAGATTTTCTAATGATGTGAAAGAGTATGCCATTAGCTTTCAAATGATATCAAAATTATTTCCCTGTGAACTTACAAGGGGACTTCGCTCGTTCATTTGGTACCAGACACAATATAGCAGCGTCATTCTAACTCCTCGAAGCGGCCATTCAAAAAGGCAGGAATTTTACATTTTCATAAAAACAGTACACAAACACTCCCCGAAATCCTAGGTTTTTTCAACATTAAGAGACGGATTTCGGAAAAATTCTTTGGACGAAATATGGTCAAACATTAAGTTTCCGAAAATACAAAAACAAAAATATTTTTTTTCATCGAATTGAGGAGATGCTTTGACTTCAGGCGTTGTTTACTCGAAAAGTGTTTTGGTGGGATATTCCTCATGTCGCTGTGCCGGGTCACATTTCTGTTTTTCGATCTCACCAATGTTGTGTAGGGGCTTTAAAAGTATACATCTACCGGAGTTTTCGGCCTCAAATGGTTTTCTTTGCATTTTTTGTAATTTTGTCCCACATCCCTCCTGTCCCAATGATCCTCCCTACCCCTTGGTTGGTTTTCCATTTGATCTCCTTTGGTCAGAAAGAGCATGGAATAAGCTTTTAGTTTGATGCAAAATGTTGACCTATCTGTTACACGTTCCATTTATGAGATATATATGAAGGAAGGAAATGGCTTTAGGAAGAAAATGCATGAAAAACCTTATGGAGAAATGTATGAAACACCTAATAGAGAAAAAGAAACATGGCATTCTTAAAATATCAACATTTTAATGGCGGATGCAAGAGGCAAGGTGAAGAATTAAGATTGCTATTGAATCCACAATTAACCACACATGGTTTTTCCTGTGGGAGGATAAGGGCCATGCACCACGAAATTCCACAGCGTGGTTTTTGTTGTGTCCTGTGGTATGTGAGCCTACACTGTGCACTGTGGTAAATTGCGGTATACAGTGTGTGTCCTGTGCGGGAGGTGCAAAGCGTTAGGGATCCACCAACTTCATAATGACAGAATGAACATTAACCGTATCAAAACGTCGCAAACACAAGACATCGAGAAATTCTAAGCAAAACACCCCTGTCGGGCGGAGCTGCCGATTACGCACAGAAGACACGACTGCGTTACGCGTCTTTTGCTGAGTGTGTATAAAACATAGATCTTTCGGTGCCAACTGGCCCCGCGACCAACCTATACGATAGGTGATGTTGAAGGCCACCTTGCTGTCCCGCATCTGTGTCGGCCAAAACCAGGCCACGTCCGACCACAGGCGGATGGGGCCGGACGGTGTTGCTCGCAGCTGCAGCCCGACCGTGTCCTGTCTCTCGCCCCAGTTTTCGCCGACGTCGGCGGTGGAGCGGGCGTCGCTGAAGTTGAGCGTGTGGATCAGGAGCTCGATCATCCGGGCTCGAGGGTGTCCGAAGAAGTACATGCAGTGGTAGGCGCCCGTCATCTCGGGGAAGTTCAGCGACTGAAAGGAGCCCTCCATCTGATCGAAGACACTGCCGCCAGTGCCTTCCAAACAGTCTTCCCCTAATAGAAAAAAAATGATATTAGATATGAGTGTACTGGGCATAGAATCCCTTGGTCACCGTAGTAATGCTGTCCGTCTTAGCCGTGAGAAAATGTGGATGAAGCGTCTTCGGACTATTCAATCACATGGTCTCAACATCCAGGAGGGTAATGACTAACACCATGCAGCTTTCTGATAATCCTTCTTTTGTGTTCACTCATCCACACTTCTCTCTTTGATCTTTCCCCTCTTCTCACTAATCCCTACCCTACTCCTTGCCCTTCCCTTTGATCTCACCCTACCAGCTTTACTCTTTGTCCTTTGTTTCTCAACCGTGTCCTATTCACTCTCTTCCCCCTTCCTTTGTGTACATGCATCTGTTTTGTTCTTGTCACTCTGCCTTTGAGAAAGGTCCTGCTAGGATCGAAACGTCAGGCCCACTAAATTTTAAGATAAGCATTTTGGTAATTTTAGTCAGTATAAGCAGTTTGCAGCATTTTTGTATATCACGAAAAAAAGTTAATCAATCGCATTGGTTGAGCGTGCGCTTCTTTTGAACATGGCATGATTCAATATTCTGGTTCCGAGTGAAGGTTTAGCAGTCTCAAAATATACATACAGTCTCCGTTAGGAAGAAATAAGTATTCATACAAATCCATGATTGATTAAAATCAACTATGCAATCATATGCAGCACGTAAACGCAACCAGTACGATTAGGCCTATGTTCAAGCTCGTTGTTTCTGAGAACTGATGGCATCCGATTGAGGGGCCGCCATTTCTTTTTTCATGGGGCGAAATTACTCAGCGCACACAGACTTAAGAATGCAACGAATTTACAACGAAACAAGATTTTCATGCAACCGCTTACTGCTTATTAAAAAGACCAAAATGCAATTACCGAAAATTAGAAGTGACCGACGTTTCCATACCGAAAAGTGTCGAAGTTCTTGTCACAATAAAAATCGGATGGGGATACATGTTCAAACTGAATATACCAGTACCTGCTTTGATTCCCTTGTCCTGGCAGTATTTCCCCTGTTTGCCTTCCACGCACAGACACAAGGGGTCTCCATTTGACTTGGTGACGCACGGTGAATCGTCACAAGGGTTGGGATCACAATCCTCTGGATAAATATTTGTAAGAGATGATGGAAGGAAAGAAGGAAGGAAGGAAGGAAGGAAGGATGGAGGGAAGGAATGAAGGAAGGAAGGAAGGAAGAAAGGAAGGAAGGAAGGAAGGAAGGAAGGAAGGCAGGAAGGAAGGAAGGAAGAAAGGAAGGAAGGAAGGAAGGAAGGAAGGAAGGAAGGAAGGAAGGAAGGAATGAAGAAAGGAAGGAAGGAAGGGAGGAAGGAATAAAGGAAGGAAGGAAGGAAGGAAGGAAGGAAGGAAGGAAGGAAGGAAGGAAGGAAGGAAGGAAGGAAGGAAGGAAGGAAGGAAGGAAGGAAGGAAGGAAGGAAGGAAGGAAGGAAGGAAGGAAGGAAGGAACGTCGGTAGAGAGAGGGATGAGGGGTGAGGGGTGAGTGAGTGAGGGAGGGGAGGGAGGTAGGGGAGGGATGAAGAAAGAAAGGAAATACATCATCTTGAAAAATTGTGTTTTGACAGTTGATGTTTGCAGACATTAACAACATAATCCCACGAAAACATTTTAACAAGAAATGTAACTTACCTCCAGGTTTACTCGACATCTCAGTAACTGAAAAAAATAATAATTGAGAGAAAGTCATTATATAAAACAGATATAAAAGCATTGACAGGTTTGCTGACTGAATATTCATTCACACAGACAATATTCGGACTACAGGTGACGAGCCAGGTTCAGTGTAATGAATGTCTGCTCAAATGTTTGGAAAATGAATTCACCAGTTTAACAGCGGTGATCAGATTATCAGAACGGTTAACATCAATCACTGATTCACGTCACAATCACTGATTCACGTCACAATCGCCGGTTAAAAGGTTGGTTAAATATATAACAATGTTCAAATTCTAATTGGTATGCATCTCAGTGGTGAAATGATAAATATAAAATATATAAGATATAAAAGTATGCCGTACATTGTACTTACGCAATGTAAATGAAATAAGCAAAGGAAAAACCGGGAAATGAAAACCTTTTAGTGAATTGAAAAATGAGAAAAGAAATGTGACCCGGCACAACGACATGAGGAATATCCCACCAAAACACTTTTTGAGTAAAAAAAGCCTGAAGCTAAAGTATCTTCAAAATTCGATTACAAATCAATTTTCTTTCTTTTTTATTTTCGGAGATTTTAAATATTAGAGGATATTATTTTTTGATATCATTTGAAAACTAATGGTATACTCTTTCAAATCATTAGAAAACATCAAAATCTCAAAAATGGGGTTATTTCTCATTATGCTGTGCCGGGTCACAAATGTTTTTGTTTTTTTCGAATTGTTCAAAGGTTCCCTGGAAGTTTTTCCATCGTTTATTTGTTTGACCTAAATTGAAAAAGCTGCATCTACTTTGTGTGATCTCCGAATATTTACAGAACAAAATGGCAAAAAAAAAAATTGTCTGGACCGGGATTTAAACCCGAGACCTCTGGATTAGCTAACCAGCGCTCTTGCCATGTGATCTACTCAGCCTTAAAGATATACAGGAATCAAAATTAACTTGGGGTAGATAAATCGGTATTGCTATATAACCCATAGTGTCTCTCATTTTTGAGACCAAAAACGATTAATTTAACCAAAAAATGCCATATTTTGGTCCGAAAAATGTGCCCACCACTTTAGAGATGAACGTACTACGTCACATACAGAATTTGTGGTCAGCCTTGAGATCGTGCGCTTTGCACTGGCCCTGCATTGTCTCTATTGTCTATCAGCCGTAAATACCGCACTGTCACATGCGCAGTAGTGCGCTTTATCGTCTCGGCATTTCGATCGCCTCGCTTGGCTGCTTGTGGTCTGTATGTGACGTCACATGCTCACAGGGGGATTTCTGGGTGGCGGGGCGAACATTGACTTTTTTCAATGTTTTGGGGCGAAATTAGGCGCGAACAAAAATTATAAAAATCAATCCTGTATTGATTATATTGTGAACATTACCTAAGGGAGAACTTTAAGCTCTTTTTCAAATCCTACTTCTGTAGACCTTTAAGAGGGTGCTTGGGTTGGGGTGTTCAACCAAAAGCATTCAACCATTAACTGCCGTATGCTTCCAGGAATTACGCCCCTGCTTTCAATCAGATAAAAAAACATCTACAGGATCACACACAAATTTGCTGCAGCGTTTTCAATTAAATTCATACAAACCAACAAACAAACAAACAAACAAACAAACAAACAAACAAACAAACAAACAAACAAACAAACAAACAAACAAACAAACAAACAAACAAACAAACAAACAAACAAACAAACAAACAAACAAACAAACAAACAAACAAACAAACAAACAAACAAACAAACAAACAAACAAACAAACAAACAAACAAACAAACAAACAAACAAACAAACAAACACACAAACAAACAAACAAACAAACAAACAAACAAACAGACAAACAAACAAACAGACAAACAGACAAACAAACAAACAAACAAACAAACAAACACCCCAATACCCTAACAAACAAAGGAATAACGTGTGCATAGTTCATCACTAGTTGTTGTTTTCAAGTGCACGGTTTTTCTTTCCTGTATTTGTATGACTGTTTATTTCTACACTGCAAATACCAACTTATTCGGTAGGTGGCGTTGAAGGATGCCGGCTTGTTGCCGTAGAACTTGAGGAAGTACAGCCAGGCCTTGTCGTCGGTGATGATCATGGGCTGCGATACGGCCAAGCCGTCACCGTTGGTCGAGTGGAGTTTGGTGTACCTGTCGCGTCCGCTGTACCCGACGCGCACCTCGGCCCCGCGTTGAACGGTCATGTCCACGATGGTGATCTCGATGGCGCGCGCAGACGGCATGCCCACGTAGTAGATGCAGTCCGTGTACAGGTCGGCGGACAGCGGGTACTTGGGCGAGTCGAACCAGCCTTCGGGCTTGTCGAAGCTGTAACGGTCGGTTTTATCGCAGGTCCTCTTCCCTGGAAGAGACGTTATTATTACCAAGGAGAAGGAGACGGAGAGAGAGATTGACAAAGAGGGAGAGACACCGAGAGAGAACAAGAGAGAGACATGAGAGAGAGAGAGAGAGGCGGGTATAAGAGAAAGATTGACAAAAGAGAGGGATAGAGAGGGAGAGGCAGAGAGGGACGTAGACACACAGAGTCAGAGACAGAAATACACAGAGTGGGGCATGTAAAGAGAGGGAGACAGACAAAGGGAGATAGAGTTTGAGAAGGAGAATGAGAGATTGGGAGAGAGACAAACATGTAAACAGTAAAGACATCAAGAGGGAAAATATAGTATGAGGTGACAAAGAGCGGGAGAGAAATTGGAGAGAGACGGATAGGGAGGGGGAAACAGAGAGAGAGAGATGGAGAGAAAGAGAGCAGAGGGAAAGAGAGAGAGAGAGGGAGATAAATAGAGAGGGGAGGGAGAGAGAGAGAGGGAGAGGGAGAGAAATAGAGAGAGCGATAGAGAGGGGAGAGAGAGAGAGCGAGAGAGAGGGAGGGGAGAGAGAGGGAGAGAGAGAAAGAGAGAGAGAGAGAGCAGGAGAGACAGACAGACAGAGAGAGGGAGAGAGAAAAATAGAGAGAGAGCGAGAGAGAGGTGGAGAGAGAGGGAGAGATGTATCATTGTATTTAAATGCAAATTACTTATTTTTAGAAATATGATGTGTATATTTTATGCACAGCGCCTTGCGATTTATAATTGATAAAAAGGCGCTATGTAAATTCAAATTATTATTATTATTATTATTATTATCATTAAATGTTGGACTGGTAAAAGAGCCCAACTGAAGCTGGCGCCAAAAGTCGGGTGTTTGAGGGGAAACCATGACCAATTGGAGGAGTACCGTCCAAGTGATGGGTGAGCTGGCAGTATTCCCCCTCCTTTCCTTCCGGGCACAGGCAGTAGGGCATGCCGTCCGGCTTGGGCACGCAGGTAGACTCGTGACACGGGTCGATCTTGCACACCCCTTAAGGAGAAATAGAAAACTGATTATACACAGAAATGTTGCAAACTGCAAAAATTTACCAAAAAGGCAAATCTCAAAATTGTATTCGGCCTGATGTTTCGATCTTAGCAGGACCTTTCTCAAAAATAACGACTGGCCAATAAAAACGCACGCTCTGTTCACGTGATGGCATCCAAAAATGTATCTTTTGCTCAGCACGTAGCTCAATTAAATCGCGGCACACGGTGGGTTTTCAACCACGAGAGGCGAAACAAATCAAACAGGATTGATATTGGTCTCACGGCCTTTTGAGGCAGAAATCTCTCCAAAAGTTCAGCACACACGGTGAGCTACGTGCTGAGCTAACGATCTCGAAAGATGTTTTGCTCAGCAGATAGCTCTCGTGTGCAGTGGCCTTATTAAGCCGTCATTTCGAAAACGACATGATGGGGTGTTTGTGTTTGTGTGTTTGTCACGTTTTGACGAATTGGTGAAGGCTAGAAATTTGTGGGACATCATCCGGAAATCACCCACAATCAAGGTGCACTTACTCTCTCTGCACACGGCCCCGGGCTTGCAATCAGGATCCTGCTTGTCCAATCCTCCGACCATCTCTTCCGTGACTAGAGAACCAATACAAAAGGTCGTTTCTGGTTCAGACCGTGGGTGTTTTCAAGAAAAGTGTCGACTTTCGCTCATTTTTCGACGAAACTGTTGCGGGACACCCCGTGTTCAATAGTACGCCCTCAAGCAATCGCGACGCGCCAGTTGACCAATCACAATGCCCTGAATCTGTGGACCATTTCCAGGTGAGCATCGTGATTGGCCAATGCGTTGCAAACTCTTGAGGGCGCACTATTGGAATTTCATGGAAAGACACGACTCAAATGAATTGTGTCTCGGGAAAGATTTGTTCATTCGTTAAGCGATGAAAATACGGAAATTAAGATTTTTTGATCATAATAGAGAGAGAGAGACGGAGAGAGAGACGAAGGGAGTGAAAGAGACGGGAAGAGAAATGCAGAGAGAGAAGGAGGGATAGAGAGGGGATAGAGAGAGAGATAACGGGAGCATGAGAAAGAGGGGGAGAGAGAGAGAGAGGGGGGGGAAGAGAGGGAGAGAGAGGGAGAGAGAGAGAGAGGGAGAGAGAGGGAGAGAGAGGGAGAGAGAGAGAGAGAGAGAGAGAAGGGGAAGAGAGGGAGAGAGAGGGAGAGAGAGCAATAAACCATGGGGGAAGACCACGAATAAACAATGCATTGCAAAGGATCAAGCGCTCACTGATGCGGAAGTCTACCCTGAAGCTAGCAACGACCTCTGGCCCGGGTTTGTACCGCCTGGGGACGGCGAGAAACAGCCAGACTTTGCGTGCCATCAGCGTGATGGGTGCCTCGGGCGTGGCCGTGAAGACCTGGACGTCGTTCTTCCGATTCATGGGGCCCCGCCCGACAGTCAGTCTGACCGTGTCCCCGTCGCCGGTCACCGCGGCGAAGGTCAGCACGATGGCCAGCGCGTCGGGCGAGCCCACCGCGTAGTAGCAGTACTCTCCGGTGGGGACGCTCGCGGGGAAGCCGGGCGTCTCTATGGAGCCCTCCAGCTGCCCGTAGATGTGCCGACCGGGCTGGTCGACGCAGCGGGTGCTTTTCGCCCCTAAAAACCGATATCAAGACAGCAGGGAACCACCCCGAAATAACATGGCGTGATGAGATATAGCTTGGCCTAAAACCACCGTTTTCGGGAAGTATACTTTTTCAAGACAATTCAATGTACCCTACAACTCTTTAGAAAAAAATACTCGGAAAGTCTGGTCGAGTAAGATTGACCTTAATTGCTTCCCGCGGGTCATACCAACTGACCAAAATTATCAGGCAATAAATTGTGACCCGGCACAGCATAATGAGGAATAACCCCACTTTTGAGATTTTGAGGTTCTCTTATGATGTGAAAGAGTATACCATTAGCTTTCAAATGATATCAAAATATAATATCCTCTAATACTTAAAATCTCCGAAAAAAAATTGATTTGTAATCCAATTGTGGAGATACTTTAACTTCAGGCGTTGTTTACTCAAAAAGTGTTTTGGTGGGATATTCCTCATGTCGTTGTGCCGGGTCACTAATTGCATGGATACTAGAAAGCAGCCACGTGCTATGAGTGGAAAAGAAACTCCTTCAGTAAGACGAATGGCTTCTTTTAACCCCATAGTGCCTCCCATGAAGACCCTTTTCACCCACGTGACCAAACAAAAGCACTGCCGTCACGTTAGACCGTTTTTTACGGAAAGTGTACGCACAACCATATGGTACAACTGATGTTTACACTGTGCGCTGCCATTGTAAGACGGTCCAGCATGACACTATGAATATCTTAACCGTGAAAAGGGGGTGAAAATGTCATTTAATTTTCGCCGTGAAACTAAAAGGGTACTGTGATTTCACGGTGCATTGTACAGTGAATTCACCGTGGAAATAATCTCTTCTCTGATCTGATAAGGACATCTTCAGGTCACTAAAAAGACCTTGAAAAAAAGAAGTGAATATCTGGGGTGGCAAGCTCCAGCCTTGGGGGATGGCTAATTCAATTACCAGTAGGGACCACCATCCGGCCCCTATAGAGGTACTGTATTGTGTCCTTGTACCTGCCACTCCCAGATACGTCTCTAGCCATTTACCACCAGGAATGTGGCCTTGGAGACCACTGGTGAAAACACCTTGAAAATGACTTGGCTAACAGTATGCCATGAAATAGGGGTGGAGATAACTTTTTGTCTCAATTTTTTTTAACGATGATAGTGTGGTCTCTGGGCTTTTCCTGCAATTTAATCATTTTACGAAGTAAAAATTATATAAATATTTAATATCCCGATATATCATGACTAATTGTAGTATGTTAGATATGTATTAAAAGAATAACATGGGATACCATATTAATCGAGACAATCAATATTTCTAATTAAAAAAATATATATCGATGAACGTTGAACTGCTTAATTTACGGTGTTGGATTTTGATACTATTCTTATCATTTCAATTCAATAATTTATGCAAATTTACCTGCCTCGGGTTGAACTGTGATTCATTAAACGGCATGGTAGTTCACATTATGAACATCTGAACCGTGTTAAAGGGAAAAAAACGCCTCTCTGACCTGATAAGGACATCTCCAGGTCACTAAAGAGACCGTTAAAAAACCGTGAGTATAGGGTGGCAAGCTCCAACCTTGAGGGATGGCTAATTCAATTACCAGTAGGGAACATCAGCCCCCATAGAGGTACTGTATTGTGTCCTTGTACCTGTCACTCCCAGATTCTTCTAAATTGCCTCTAGCCATTTACCACCAGGAATGTGGCCTTGGAGACCACTGGTGAAAACACCTTGAAAATGACTTGGTTAACAGTGTGCCATGAAATAGGGGTGAAAACACGGTGAATTTTCTTGTCACGGCTAAATGACATTTTCACCCCATTTTCAGGGTTTAGATGTTCATAGTGTGACGTCACGTGAAAAAAAGATGTATAATTATCCCCCAAAAGGAAAACAAAATCACGCAACCGCTAATTAGGGCATCCGGCTGTGAGCAGTAGGCACCAGTCCATCCGTCCGGGCATGCGCAGAATGGCTCCCCCTCGGGTGTCAGATAGCACGCAGAGTTATTGCACGGGTTGGACTCATCGATGCACAGCTCTGGGCAATGGGGCACATAAATTATAGAGAAACGCATGACTAACGTTTAGTGCGGGAAGGCAAGGTAGCAGTGTAAAGTGTGTTTTGCACGCTAGAAAAAAACCTATATTTTATCAATGATAAGGCTTATGAATATGCATATCCTAGCTACGCCGTATTTGAACACGTCAAGGCTGTGATGAATAATGCAAAAGGAAGAATGAATATGCACGACATGCCACGCCTTGCTCGTAGTCGGAAGGGTATCACACGGCTGTGGTTGTATGGTGAGGAAATAATACTAATTTTAAGATGTCCTTAAAATGTACGGTGAACTATACCCGGCTTGCGAGACATAATAGGAAAAAGAAGGATAATGGCAGAAAGTGCACACCGTAGTTTGTCGTAAGTGCCATAAAACAACGATGACTATACTTAGACAAAATACTACCAGGAAAAGCATGCACTTACTTAGCTTGCAATTTCTTCCGGTGAATCCCTTGGGACACGCAACGGCTTTTACTGTCTCTTCTTTAAATTCGTCGGTCGCTAAAACACAGAATTATCAATCGGCACCGTTAGAGACGATTTCACGAGTATGTCGAATTGAAACAGCTCAACAATGGAAATGTATTAATAATATCTGTCACAATAAATGATTTTTTAAATCAGAACATTAAATCTCAATTTGTCTTCAACACGGAGGCTCTAACGTTTCGATCGGAGTACGGCCTTTCTCTAAGGAGGAATCTTCCCCTTGAAGAATGCCTTCTACATTTTTGAAACTTGCATAATTGTTATTCAGATTCGTGATGAGTTTGAAACATTGTTGGATTGTCAAAATGAATTTTGCAGATAAGCATAGGGACTATACTTCGGGGGGAAAACAGGACTTACGAATCTGTTACAACCTGAGCAACACTAAAAAAAAACTAAATTCAGCAGAGGATATAATTGACCCGGCACAGCATAATGAGGAACAACCCCCACTTTTGAGATTTTGAGATTTTCTAATAATGTGAAAGAATATACCATTAGCTTTCAAATGATATCAAATTATTTTCGTTTCAACTTTGTTGTAAATAGTACAAGGGGACTTCGCTCGTTCGTTTGGAACCAGTAACAATATAGCAGCGCCATTCTAACTCCTCAAAAGCGGCCTTAAAAAAATGCCGGAACTTTACATTTTCATGAAAACAGTACACAAACACTCCACCGAAATCCTCGTTTTTTCAACGTTAAAGACGGATTTCGGAAAAAACGAATTGAGAAGATACTTTGACTTCAGGCGTTTTTTACTCGAAAAGTGTTTTGGTGGGATATTCCTCATGTCGCTGTACCGGGTCACATTTAGGTCTATTTTAAACACCTTTTTTTCAATACTTTCAACTTTCTTTCAATATTAAGACGCCCTGCCTCTCTTACTTGCTCGTTCTAGATCGAGGGCTCTCTCGAGTTCCAGATCCTCTTTTAACATGTCAACAATTCGCCGGTAGTCGTCCTGTGAGCGGAGAAGATGAGGAAATGTCCAGACCGGAAATGGTGGTGTACTCGGATAATTCGATATCATCGAGAATTAAGTCTGATTGGAGTGAGAACATCTACGTTGTCCCTGTGACCCTCAATGAGAGCAGTAAGTATCTTGCCTCACTTTGTATTGGCATTGGGCGTATTTCTTTATCTGAAGGTTTCGGTTAGGCTTAGAGGTAGGGTTGGGGTTTGTGTTTAGGTTTCAGGTAGTCAAGTTGATCCCGAGTACTTCAAATGTGACCCGGCACAGCATAATGAGGAATAACCCCACTTTTGAGATTTTGAGGTTTTCTAATGATGTGAAGATATATACCATTAGCTTTCAAATGATATCAAAATATAATATCCTCTAATACTTAAAATTTCCGAAAATAAAAAAGAAAGAAAATTGATTTGTAATCGTATTGTGAAGATACTTTAGCTTCAGGCGTTTTTTACTCAAAAAGTGTTTTGGTGGGATATTCCTCATGTCGTTGTGCCGGGTCATAAATATCATGAACAGAAAAAAAGAGCCTAAGAGTTGTAAAAAGATATCGAGTTAAACGTTCCCTCATCTCAACCATGAGGACAAGACAAATTAGATGCGCTAGCCATATGTAACTATACAGAAAATCACAAGAAAGAAAGACCAGTTTGAACTGGGAAAACTGGAGAAAAAGTGACGAGAGGAAGACATCGCGTCATTATGTTTGAAACCAGCAAGATGAGTGTTAACATCCTTCTACAATTAAGGCTGTCAACCGACAGGATTCGGGGGGAACATAGCCCCCGATGATCTTCAGCCTGACCCGAACCTTGAGCTAATCTCCCCATCATTATCAACTCGACAAGTTTGATGGTTTTGGTGCCGGAAAACAGTAAAAAGCATGAGCGAGAATGTCGTCGAAAAAATGTAACTCACTCTTTGTCCGACCGAATCATTCCAAGTGCAGTCTGGTTATTCTGCCTGTATTCCCACTGCCTTACAAATGCACACCCTTACTTTGTCCAATTACATTTGAGATGCATTTGAGAGCTGACACTATGAACATCTAAATCGTGAAAAGGTGTGAAAATGTCATTTCGCCGTGAAACTAAAAAGTCACTGTGATTTCACGGTGCATTGTACAGTGAATTCACCGAAATAATCTCTTCTCTGACCTGATAAGGACATCTTTAGGTCACTAAAGAGACCTTGGAAAAAAACCCGTGAATATCTAGGGTGGCAAGCTCTAGCCTTGGGGGATGGCTAATTCAATTACCAGTAGGGACCATCATCCAGCCCCCATAGAGGTACTGTATTGTGTCCTTCTTACCTGCCACTCCCAGATACGTCTCTAGCCATTTACCACCAGGAATGTGGCCTTGGAGACCACTGGTGAAAACACCTTGAAAATGACTTGGCTAACAGTATGCCATGAAATAGGGGTGAAAACACGGTGGATTTTCTTTTCACGGCTAAATGACATTTTCACCCCATTTTCACCGTTTAGATGTTCATAGCGTGATGCCCCCATAAGAAGAATCATTCCAAGTGGGTTTTAAGCTTATTCTTAGCATCAATCAATCAATCAACTGCAAACAACTCAAAATACTGAACAGACTGGCTACAGTATCATAACATCATAGTACATAAGACGTCTGGGTTGGCATGGTGGAATTACTACGTGGAAGGATTGCGGTGGCAACATGCTACACGTTTCTTTCAAGAAGAAGTAGGCCTACGTGGCTATCATGACGACGGGCAGAATACACACAACCCGAAACGTTGAGTTACCGGCTCTTTTTCACAGCATGCAACTCCTTGCAAGTACCGCATGGTGTCACCGCAAACCTTCCACTCGGTAAAAAGTAGTAAATAAGCCAACCATTACACAAACAATTTTATAATTGAATGTAAAAACCCAATGAGAGGGGGAACCAGCAAGAAGCAATGGTCGTCGAGTTCAGTATAATATTCTCATGGAGGGAAAACGGAAACGAAGTCTACCAGAAATGGACAAAACTGACCAGCGTCTTGGGCTCGTGGGGTCGGGCGTGGGTGGACTGGCTCAAAGCCAGCAGGAGAAGAAGGCAGGCGGCCAACATGGTGGACGAAGAGGCGGGCAGGCGTGCGATCATGGAGACGGGCAACCACTCCCCGAGACTGCGGGGGACGTGTATGTGCGACGAGCACTGGCGAGGGTGGGTTGTTTTGTGGGGGGTCGTGGCCTACCGTAAGCAGGGCGGTGGCTGGACTTGGAGTCGGTGGGGCGAAACGAGGCTGGGATTCGTTGGGCAAATCGGTTCCCCCGAGTTGATTGCACGACAGTTAAGCTCGACACAAGAGAACCCCTGTTTCCTCGCAGTCACTGGTATAACAATGTCGATTCTATCAAAGACACAAGGGTTCCGTTGAAAAGTGAAAATGTGACCCGGCACAGTGACATGAGGAATATCCCACCAAAACACTTTTCCAGTAAACAATGCCTGAAGTCAAAGTATCTTCTCAATTCGATTAAATTTTTTTTTTTATTTTCGGAAAATTAATGTATTGGAGGATGTTATGTCCAAGGATTTTTCAGAAATCCGTCTCTAAATGTTGAAAAAACGAGGATATAGGGGGAGGGCTTGTGTACTGTTAGTTCCGGCCTTTTTGAATGGCCGCTTTCGAAGAGTTAGACTGGTGCTGCTATATTGTGTCTGGTGCCAAATGAACAACTGAAGTCCCATTGTACTATTTACAACAAAGTTCATACGGAAATAAATTTGATATCATTCGAAAGCTAATGGCATACTATTTCACATAATTAGACAATCTCAAAATCTCAAAAGTGGGGGTTATTCCTCATTATGCTGTGCCGGGTCACAAATGGTAAAACAAAACTCTAGAGTTAAAGAAATCAACCTTTTCTTCGAAAGCTTAGAGACTTTTCCCAACTGGTTAATCTTAAGCTGTTAGAAAGCATCAGTTTGACTAACGCAGCTACATTTACACAACTTCAGCATATTTTGCGTCAATAAAACACCAACTTTTTGTCAAAAGATAAGAAAATACTCCGAACAGAACAAAAGGGATTTGCTTCGGGGAAAAGCATATGGCCTATCCATTTCGAACTACTTCTCAGTGCGAGATAGTAGGAATTCACATGTTGCGATCGACCATAATTATGGATTTTTTTACTAAGATTAATACGATGATTTCTGATCTTCCGCGTGACGTCACAGATTCGCCCAATTTTGACACTTTTGGATCGAGCTATGTACCGATTGGACAAAGACGGAGGCTAATTTATGTAAGTTTTCAACAACTTGCACGCCTTTTCGTTGAGTTTCACTTCCGTTTTCTTGCCGTTTCTCAGCTGTCGACAAATTCCTGAAAAAAGTCTAAACGACATGAGAAAGACCCAGGAAACCTTGGATACAGTAAATGGACAATAAGATTGAAAAAGAGTGGCTGCTTCCCACACGAGTAGCCCAAAAGAGTGACGATGTGTCGTCTAATAAAATAGGCAATATTATTTTTTTCAGATAACTTGTACCATGAAGATCACTCAATATATGTGACCCGGCACAGCGACATGAGGAATATCCCACCAAAACACTTTCCGAGTAAACACCGCCTGAAGTCAAAGTATCTTCTCAATTCGATAACAATTTTTTTTTCGGAAAGTTAATGTGACGGAGGACATTATGTCCAAATGATTTTTCCGAAATCCGTCTCTAAATGTTGAAAAAAAATACGATGATTTCGGGGGAGTGTTTGTGTACTGTTTTCATGAAAATGTAAAGTTCCTGCCTTTTTGAATGGCCGCTTTCGAGGAGTTAGAATGGCGCTGCCATATTGTGTCTGGTACCAAATGAACGAGCGAAGTCCCCTTGTACTGTTTACAACAAAGTTCACACGGAAATAACTTTGATATCATTTGAAAGCTAATGGTATACTCTTTCACATCATTAGAAAATCTCAAAATCTCAAAATTGGGGGTTATCCTCATTATGCTGTGCGGGGTCTCATATGTTAACCGTGGATCAGACAGACTTCTAAATTACCCCCTCTTTTGCCCAAACGTTCGTCCTTGCGGCTATCGTACGCCGGATGGCAAAACAAATCGAGTTTTGTTTTGTCGCAAGCTCCGTGCTTTCTCGAAATTGCCCTTTTTTCAATTCGTCACGCTGGTTCCCAGAGCAGTGGACTGTGAAGGACGACCTACACACCAATCACTGCAGAATAAAGGGTCCGTGTAACCTTTACAAATAAAGTTTCGATTCTAGACAAAAAGGGTATTCTTCGAAACAACCAGACGGGCTCGGGTTACACAATGTACAGCGCTCGTCGTGTGGCGGTCGTCCTTGAGTATGGAGAGCCGTTTTTGCAATTGTAACTTATGCGACCATTCGCAATTTATTTTAATCCTGAAGGATACTTTATATTTTCAAGTAATATTTTCACGTATGCACCCTAGGTATGGTTCCTAAGGCTAATACTAAGCCGTACTTCTCTAGATTATTCACGCACACTGGGCGCCATTTTAGTAAGCAAAGTCGCACACATTCTCTCCATTTCGTGGTCACATCACATCAAAAGCTATCACATTCTGTTCACGCATCCGAAGTTGTATCTTTTTTATTGTTTTGTGACTCTCTCCCTTCATTTCCGGAGCACCGAAAGCAGACGACAGATTCCGTTGCTGGCTAAAAAATGGCGTCCAGTGCGTACTTCACCTTTAGGGCTCAGAGTAATCCATCTTGCGCACTTTGCGCGCTGTAAGATCTTTGGTTCCAACTACGTTCCGTAAGTTGCCGTCTTGTCAGGTGAAGTGGATAGCCCAGAGAGGCAAGGAAACACGGTAATCTATATTGATACACCCACGGTGACATCTAGGATAGGGCGTCGACTCTATCAGAATTGGGAGAAGGATCTACGTGATGAAGGCAATACGAAATTGCTCATTAAAGTAACCAAAAATGTGACCCGGCACAGCGACATGAGGAATATCCCACCAAAACACTTTTCGAGTAAACAACGCCTGAAGTCAAAGTATCTTCTGTATTCGAAAAAAAAAAAAAAATTTTTTTTTTTTTGTATTTTCGGAAAATTAATGTAGGCCTATTGGAGGATATTATGTCCAAAGGATTTTTCCGAAATCCGTCTCTAAATGTTGACAAAAAATGAGGATTTCAGGGATTGTTTGTGTACTGTTTTCATGAAAATGTAAAGTTCCTGCCTTTTTGAATGACCGCATTCGAGGAGTTAGAATGGTGCTGCTGTATTGTGTCTGGTACCAAACGAATGAGCGAAGTCCCCTTATACTATTTACAACAAAGTTTACACGGACATTTTTTTGATATCATTTGAAACCTATTGGTATACTCTTTCACATCATTACAAAATCTCAAAATCTCAAAAGTGGGGATTATTCCTCGTTATGCTGTGCCGGGTCACAAATAACCTGATTGAAAATAAAACGCATTGAGGGCATCTAGTTTCGATTTTAGCACAACCTTTCTCGAAGACATCCTAGGTAGTTTACTCTTTTGGATTGCCCTGTCCGGGGCGACACAGGCTGTCTAACTTTCATCAGTCGCTATCTTGTTTGGAATCAAACAAGAGTTTTAAAGAAAGCAGGCAAATGCTGACAAAGAATTCGTTATCTCGTTGTCACGAGGGACTAAAAGCGTGACTCGCGCCACGCTTTTGACAAGGTCCTCGAACTCGCCCCCATCAATGGAGGGATTGTATAGTTTTGCCGGCCAACCATTTCGATTTTTGCACATGGCAATTACAGCCACCCACCGTGAAGGATGCAGCTGTGAAGAAAGGGCAAAACACGACAAACAGGGAACAAGGTCTGGATGGTGAAAAGAAAAACGAGGCACAGTGGTCCATCGAACCGGCAGAGGGACCAGAGGTGTGATCCGGAGCAGCTTCGCGATGGCGCAACCGCCGTCCAAAATCGTGCTCTTTGCCGCTGTCCTCGCGACTCTGCTCGCGCTGAGCCAGGCCGTGTCTTTAAGCATACCGACGGAGGAGGATGCGGGGGATTTGACGGAGGTAGGCTTTGTCGTTCACAATTCATAGCGTCGGCGAATGGGGGCACGGTTTCGATTTTAGCACCACCTTTCTCGAAGACATGCTGGCAAGCTTAGTCCCATTGCGGGATTGTCCTGCCCAGGTCGAAACACAGGCCGTATAATTTTCATTTATTAGTAATTATCTTGAAGTGGTATACACAAATGTTTCAAACTACTTACTGACTAGAATTACCAAAATGCAAATCTCAAAATTTAGTGGGCCTGACGTTTCGATCCTAGCAGGACCTTTCTCAAAGGACAAAACAGATACAAGGAAGGGAGAAGAGAGTGAATATGACAGGGATGAGAAACAAGGGACAAAGAGGAAAGCTGGTAGGGTGAGATCAAAGGAAAGGGCAAGGAATGTGGTAAGGATTAGTGAGAAGAGGGGGAAAGATCAAAGAGAGAATTGTGGAGGAGTGAACACAGAAGAAGGATTATCAGAAAGTGTTAGTCATTACCCTCCTGAATGTTGAGACCGTTTGATCATTCGATATCAGATATTAGTAATTATCTTGTGTGAAATCAAATAAGGGTTTTCAAGAAAGAGAAAGCTAACACAGAAATCATTAAAGTGATATACACAAATGTTGCAAACTGCTTACTGACTAAAATTACCAAAACGCAAGTCTTAAAATTTAGTGGGTCCGACGTTTCGATCCTAGCAGGACCTTTCTCAAAGGCAGAGACCTTTCTCAAAGGCAGAAATCCTTAGTTTGTTTTCCAGTGCCTGGGTAAAGCGTGACTGACACCACGCGGTTGATACGACCCTTCCATTTTCGTAAAGGGTTGATCTTACTCGACCTATCGTTAAGTACTGGGTGTTGTCACTGAGTGTCAATCTAATAACACTATGAAAATGTAAAGCGTGACAAAGTGGTGAAAGGGGTGAAACTAAAACGTCACTGTGATTTCACAGTGCATACAGTGAATTCACCGTAAGGAATTTCCTGCTAAAGGATAGCGCTATTCCACATTTCTTATACTTGCAGTGTAAGTTTAGATATTCGTCAATTTGGGGGTATATTGTAAGGATGTTTTGCTCAAAATACCGCATTCGATACATTCGATACATGGTGTGAGCTGGAGTGTCCCCGCAAAACTCACTTTCTAGGCAAACTCACAGCGTGTGGTTGTTTTGAAGCCATATCCATTCTTTGTGCTCGTCTTGAACTATACAGCGTGGAGATGACCTGGTCAGGGCGCTTGAATTTCTCGAAGACGATGTGGAGGAGAAGATGGAAGACGAGATGGAAGGTGCGGAGACGGTCTTCTTGACTTTTTTTTTATAAATCTTTAGCCAGGGCAGGATCAAAGTCTTAATTTTTGCCTGCCCCAAAACACAAAATTTCATGGAATGTCACTTAAAATTTCTCTCAGGGAACGCTAGGCATTGGTACGTTAATCCAGGGGTCTTGGGATCAAGTCCCGGTCCACTCTTTGCCAATTTGTCAATTTGTCCAAAGGTTCCCAGTTTTCCTCTGTTTATTTGAAAGTTACTTCGGTATAAGCCAAACCGGTGCAGCAATAATGCACCTAGTTACACTAACTTACACTATCTACCTAGATTTCAAGGCTTCCCACAGGAATCACCGTGGATTAGATGAGTTCAATGTGAGAATGTTTGCCTACTCGACGTTCATTTCGTACTGCACTCCCAGTGCTTTGTCAGATTGCCTGCTGAAAAAAAAAATACAGGCAGCTAATGTTGGGACTCGAAACTGATTTTGAAAACAAATCATGAATCGCGAATTCGAAAATCCCAGGCGTCAACGTTGCAGAAGCCAAAAGTATCGGCCTTCCCAATGCAAATAGGCCCCCTATGCTACAACATCGGGAAGAATGGGAAACATCGATGTTCACAGATGTCCTTCTAATTTACACAGTTTGTAGATGGTCATGTTAGAATCCTCATGTTGAAATCTTACGGTCTGGGATGCTGAACGTTTGGAAAAATCTCCACTCAAACATCGACAAATATTACTCGCGAGCAATAAACTATTTCCTACACTACAGAATGATGCGTAAGCCGTTTTTTTTTTTTTAATTTTTCTTCTTTCTCAGAATACAATTTGAGTTAAAACCTTCGCAGAATTGCTTCTTTAAAATAATATTAGGGTTTAACACACACACTTTGGCAATCTTTTGAAAGCTCAACCGCATTGCTTGTATTCGTCAAACAACGATAAATAAACTGCCACGATATCGGTATTTTAAATTTTACTAAAAAAAAGACTAGATCAAAAAAAAAGACTAGATCAAACGAGAAGATACCGAGCAACGCTCATTTTTTAAGCAACCCTTCAACAGTGCAAATCGACTGGAATCTCTATTCGCCGGTGGTAGCCGAACAGGGAGCGGTCGGCACCTTTCGCGTCCATGTGTGATACTCACGGATAGCTTTCTCCTGCCTCTTGTACACAATTATTACAGTGGTGTCCGAGGAGGATCGCGCGCTGAAGGCGATCCTGAGCCAGAGGAAAGGAACGGATAACCTGGACCCGGCCAGAGCTGTGGACGATAACGTGGTCACCTGCGCAAGATCAAGTAAGGCACATTTTTCCCCCACTCCCTTGAGCATGAGACCTTCCTCTACTACTCCCATTTCCTCTCGCATAATTCCCCGCCCTGCCCTTTTCTCTCCCGTTTCTCCTCGTTCTCTCTCTGCCGTCTGTCAACCACTTCTTGCTCTCAGTGCAATATAGGAGGGTTTGCGGTGATACCATGTATAATATGTGACCTGGCCGGTAAAAGTGACCGAGGGGAGGGTTTGTTTTACTCGGTGAAACTAACCAAGGAGAGGGTTTACAGGGCTGTTTCCACTGGACGTGAAATGGGAAACGTATGCTATGTATCGATGAGTTTTACCCCCCCCCCCAAAAAAAAGGTCCAGTGGAAACGCGGTATGACGCTATGTGGTCTTCCGCGTATAATTATATGTGACAGCGACATGACTGAGGAATATCCCACCAAAAACACTTTTCGAGTAAACGACGCCTGAAGTCAAAGTATCTTCTCAATTCGATTAAAAATAAATATTTGTATTGGAGGATAATATGTCCAAAGGATTTTTTCCGAAATCCGTCTCTAAATGTTGATAAAAACGTTGACAAACGAGTGTTTGTGTACTGTTTTCATAAAAATGTAAAGTTCCTGCCTTTTTGAATGGCCGCTTTCGAGGACTTAGAATGGCGCTGCTATATTGTGTCTGGTACCAAATGAAAGTTCACACGGAAATAATTTTGATATCACTTGAAAGCTATTGGTATATTCTTTCACGTCATTAGAAAATCTAAAAATCTCAAAAGTGGGGGTTATTCCTCATTATGCTGTGCCGGGTCACATAATGGTCTCGTAAAGGAGAGGTATGGTTCTGAAAAGAACCTGAGTGATAACTCGACGTTCCGGCCAGTATGCTCTGGCCATCATCAGGCTCCCTGTGCCTTTTTCTGTCACTTATGGACATTTTTTCTCTCTTGTCTTTTTGCGTGCTCCTTTCAGCTCCTAAAACGGGTATTCCGTACTGGAGAGCAGACTTCAGGAATCTGCGCTGCATAAAAAAGGTCTTCATCACAAACGCCAGAAGAAATAGTAAATAAAATTCATATTTTGAGGCACCATAAACCCACCAACCCACCCACCAACCCGCCAACCCGCCAACCCACCAACCCACCACCCTACCAACCCACCAACCAATCCACCAACCCACCAACCCACCAACCAATCCACCAACCCACCAACCCACCAACCCACCAACCAACCCACCAACCCACCAACCCACCAACCCACCAACCCACCAACCCACCACCCTTCACCCAACCACCCACCCTTCCCCCAACCACAGACCCACCATGCAAGGACCCACCCATCAACCAACTACCCACCCTTCACTCAACCACCCACCCTTCCCCCAACCAACCACCCTTACCCAACAACCCACCATTCCCCCAAGCAACATACCCACACATCAACCCACCCATACACCCACCCAACCATCGACCCACCCACCAAACCACCCAGCCACCCACCAACCACCGACCCACCCACCAAACCACCCAGCAACCCACCAACCATGCAAGGACCCACCCACCACCCAACCACCCACCTTTCACCCACCCATCGACTCACCCATCAAACGACCCAGCTACCCACCAACCATGCAAGGACCCACCCACCACCCAACCACCCACCTTTCACCCACCCATCGACTCACCCATCAAACCACCCAGCCACCCACCAACCATGCAAGGACCCACCCATCACCCAACCACCCACCTTTCACCCATCCATCAAACGACCCAGCCACCCACCAACCATGCAAGGACCCACCCATCACCCATCCACCCAACCTTCACCCAACCAACAGACTAGACTCACCCATCAACCCACCGCCCGAACAGCTGACTGACAAATTGATCGATTAATCTCTATATCAGCCATCCGTTTCGTAAATGCCGTCGTGAGGTTCGGAGGGGGTGCCATCTTCCCGACCAACACGCTCTGCGGGGAGCCCGTCTCTGTTGCCCAGGCCCAGATCATCAGCGGTCGCTTCGAAATGGAGTGTGAGCCTCCGCGGCTGGGCCGCTACCTCAGCGTGGGCATTCCCGTCAGTGGAACGTCGCTCGCACTCTGTGAGGTCACCATAGAGGAGGCTCCCATGTCTGAATGCAAAAACTGTAAGTCGGGAAATCGTTATTACTTAATCAATTACAAAAAAAAAACGATTCAAAGCAACAGTGGTTCATTTTGAAGAATCTAAATCGGATGTATTCATGTATACTGTACCATTTGCTTTATTTCTACTTCTTGGTATGCAAGTGCAAAATAGCCGTGTTTGTCTACCCAATTTGTGTGGTATATGAACGATTCATGAGCAACGTCTAAAGACTAACCACTAACCAAATAATGCATACATTTCCGTACCTACAACTAATTATCAGGCTATTGCGACCCATCAGGATCTGAAGGGGAGAATTACCAAAATGCAAATCTTAACATTTAGTGGGCCTGAAATTTCGATCCTAGCAGGAACTCTCTCAAAGGCAGAGTGCCTTTGAGAAAGGTCCTGCTAGGATCGAAACGTCTGGCCCACTAAATCTTAAGATTTGCATTTTGGTAATTTTAGTCAGTAAGCAGTTTGCAACATTTTTGTATATAACTTTAAATGTAAATTTGGTAGACAGGCACATTTGATGATCCAACCATCTTTCTGTCCTGTCAATGTGTTCCCATCTTTATCAAGCTTGTTCTTTGGTTGGTGCCTTCATTGCATCCGACAAAAGAGTTGTTGCGACATAAGCTCATGCCCTGCTCCCAACCGTTTGGTTTCAATTGCAATCCTAGTCTTACACATAAGGTAATACGGTTTTTTTTCTACACATTGAACGGACGTTACTTCCGTATATTACAGCTAGCCGAACAACGTTCGTGCGAACTCATACGTTGAGAGCTGCTATGTCTTCGGTGAACACATTCCCTGGACTGGCCATCAACCGTCATTTCTCTCAGATTGCTCCAAAGTCCTGCGCAACAACAAGTAAGGGACTTGAATGAATGTATAAATGAAATTATGTACGCATGTAGATGTATGGTGTGTAGGGGTGTGTATATGTAGGTGTGCATGCGAATTTGGTGCCTTGTGGAGACCTAAGATAATAGGTTGAATAGGTCTCCACAGGGAAATTGTAAAGGTGTATAGGTCTCCACAAGGTTTTCACGAAATTTGGAAATAACTGAAAAACGGGAAATTTGTGAATTTGTGAATTTGTAAGAGTCCGTCGCAAATTGAGGTGTTATTAGGGATATACGGTCAAAATGTCTACCCAGAAAGTGAATGTGGTTGAAATGGAAGCATTTTTAAAATATCGTTTCTCACGCGGTTGTATAGTGCACGAGAACTAAGTCATGTCTCCACAAGGATACAGATTCAGGTATGTATGTATGTATGTATGTATGTATGTATGTATGTATGTATGTATGTATGTATGTATGTATGTATGTATGTATGTATGTATGTATGTATGTATGTATGTAGGCTATGTAGGCTATGCATGTATGTATATATGTATGTATGTATGTATGTATGTATGTATGTATGTATGTATGTATGTATGTATGTATGTATGTATGTATGTATGTATGTATGTATGTATGTATGTATGTATGTAGGCTATGAATGTATGTATGTATGTATGTATAGAATTATAATTATGTATGTATGCACTGTACATGTATGTACTGTACATGCATGTACTGTACATACATGTATATGTACAGTACATACATGCACTGTACATGTAGTACTGTACATGTATGTACTGTACATGTATGTACTGTACATGTATGTACTGTACATGTATGTACTGTACATGTAGGTACTGTACATGTAGGTACTGTACATGTATATGGGGCTAATTATGTAGACGAGAATGACTTCACAACACAGCAGGAAAGGTTCGACATCCCTTCTTTTCAATCAGCGGAGTATTCCCTTTGACTCGGGCCTTGTTCCAAACTTGTTATAACATGTCTAAGGTATAATGACTTTCAATTGATTTACTTAATTTTTTCTTTTTTAATATAGATTAGCCGAATGGTGTGGATTTTATTGATTCACGTCTGTAATTAGACTTTTCTAATTAATTCGATTGATTTTTTTTCTAAGAGATGCAGGCAGATCCTTGGTGGAAATTACCTTTTGGGGCCCTGAGATGCATCAGGAAAGTGTCCATTTTGAATCGTCGAGGATACCCAGGTATTTGTTACAGAAAAACCCTAAAGAAAACTGAAAAGGACGGATATTACCATAATTGTGACCCGGTGCATGTGACAGTCTAAAATGGGTGGAATGATCAAATGGGTGGGCTGCCATATATGGGCAATCAGGTTAGCGTAAAGGGCGCCCGCACGCGCTCAGTTCACCCACCCATCTTAGCACGCCGCCTATTTCGCCTATTTCAGCAGGTTCTCGCTACGTGCTCAGATGGGTGGTGACGTCACCCACCCATTTTAGCACGGCCACCCACTTGAGATCGTGACAACGGCACAGCATAATGAGGAATAACATCCACTTTTGAGATTTTGAGATTTTCTAATTATGTGAAAAAGTATACCATCAGCTTTCAAATGATGTCAAAACTATGTCTGTGTTGTAAATAGTACAAGGGCACTTCGCTCGTTCATTTGGCACCAGACACAATAATGCACTCCAGTCTAACTCCTCAAAAGCGGCCATTCAAAAAGGCAGGAACTTTACATTTTCATGAAAACAGTACACAGACACTCCCCAGAAATCCTCGTTTTTTTCAACATTTAGAGACGGATTTCGGAAAAATCCTTTGGACATAATATCCTCCAATACATTAACCTTCCGAAAATACAAAAAAAAAAATTTTTTTTTATCGAATTGAGAAAATACTTTGACTTCAGACGTTGTTTACTCGAAAAGTGTGTTGGTGGGATATTCCTCATGTCGCTGTGCCGGGTCACAATTAACACCCTCTTCCTCAATGCCCTAACCGTCTTTTCATCCCCGTCATCCTCAACATCCCCGTCATCCTCATCATCCTCATCATCCTAATCATCATCATCATCATTAAATCATCATCATCATCATTAAGTCATCATCATTCTTATCATCCCCATTCTCCTCCTCCCCATCCTCCTCACCACCCTCATCATTCTCATAATTCACATAATCCTCATTGTCCTCATTATCATCATCATCATCATCATTAGATCATCATCATCATTAAATCATCATTATCATCATTAAATCATCACCATCATCATTAAATCATCATCATCATCATTAGATCATCATCATCATCATCATCATCATCATCATTAGATCATCATCATCATCATCATCATCATCATCATCATTAGATCATCATCATCATCATCATCATCCTCATCGTCATAATTCTCATCCTCCTCATCCCCCTCATTCTCATCCTCCTCATACTCCTGACCATCCTCACCATCCACACCATCCACACCACCCTCATCATTCTCATAATCCACATAATTTTCCTCCCTGTCCTCGCCTCCCCCTCATCATCATTAAATCATCATCGTCATCATTAAATCATCATTATCATCATTAAATCATCATTATCATCATTAAATCATCATCATCATCATTAAATCATAATCGTCATCATTAAATCATCATCGTCATCATTAAATCATCATCGTCATCATTAAATCATCATCGTCATCATTAAATCATCATCGTCATCATTAAATCATCATTATCATCATTAAATCATCATCATCATCATTAAATCATCATCGTCCTCATTAAATCATCATTATCATCATTAAATCATCATCATCATCATTAAATAATCATCATCATAATCATCAACCTCCTCATCGTCACCCTCTTGATGACCTGATCTTTGACATCCTACCTATCCTTCCCAGCTTCCACATCCTCTCCAATATCCTCCTCATCCTCCTCATCCTCCTCCCCCATCGTTCCGCCTTCTTTCAATTCGCCATCTACCCGCACTACCAGCCGACCCAACGCCCACCCCCCTATCATCCGGACAACCCTCTACCCAGAGCACTATTAGTCTTCATGCATTCCCCCCTTGCCTATTACCACCGCAGAGGGAAACATTACCGGAGCCATAGTGAGAGTAGGAATCAAATCTACGGACCTGGCCACCAGTCCCGTCTGCGGCTCCCCTGTCACCGCGCTGCAGAACGCCGATGAGGGCGCTACGTTCTCCTTCCACTGCTCCCCTCCGAAGATGGCCCGGTTCGTGTACATCCACATCCCGGGCGCCACCACCATACTGACGCTCTGCGAGGTCCGTACGTGGCAACTTCCGAGGGCTTTGTGCCCAGTGGGTATGTCCGTTATAAGCGCGCTATAACCACTGTTCAGGCAGCTCTCTGGTCCTCGCAGAATTCGGCCTTTGTCAGGCAGAGATGGCAGCAGAGACGCGTCGCAATGTCGACGCGTCACCACCACAGACATAAGATAACCCATGGACCGACAGCCATACACAACGCCTATGGGAAACGACGTCAGGATACTGTAATGGTGACGGCGCCAGACTAAAATGTGAAACCATGGAGATGAATGATCAAAAGCCTTTTTCAGAGATGACTACATACTCTATTACAAATGTAAATTTGCGTGTTTATTAGAAATAATAATGAATCAAAATTGGGCGGTCATTTTTCTCGTGGATGGCGAGTCAGTATGCGTAATCTTGCACTGAGTTTGTGTGCGTACGTCCGTCCGTGTGACGTGACAAACAAGTTTGCGCATGGTTTTTCACGCGTCCTGAAATTACAGTCTAGCGCCCGCTGTTGTCCGTCTATAGGTTATTTATGACCCTTTACGAAATGAAGGCTTAGGCTCGGGCTCAGGCTTCGTCTCCGTCTGACAAAACCTAAAAAATCGTTTGTTTCGGAATTTGAATGTTTGTTGGCTTGATAGGTACAGAGTATTCACCAAGAAACAGTGCCAAACGCATGTTTTTAGATGCCAGTGATATTATAACGAGTAGGATCAAATATGACCGAAGCCTAAGCCTAAGCCTAAGCCTTAATTTTGTAAATAGCGTATATCTGAAAGGGTCTTCCTGTCTTCCAATGGTTTAAGATGTCAATGAGTGTGACAGCGATCCTTGTGTGAACGGTGCCACCTGCGTGGATGGCGACAACGAATATTCCTGCACATGCGCACCAGGTTTTACCGGCACAGACTGTGAAAGAGGTAATGCTTAATCAACAGGATAAACAACCACAAGTACGCAGGAATAACAAACCAAATCATGACCGGTGAAGAATATCTCCAGTTCATTTGTGTGCGCTCTCTTTTCAGACATCGATGACTGTGCCCCTAAACCTTGCAGGAATGGTGCGACTTGTGTCGATGGTGTCAATGACTTCTCGTGCACGTGTGCTGCTGGGTTTACGGGAAGACTTTGCGAAATAAGTATGAAACGGAAACTTAACTTACAAACATGAATGAGAAGACCGATTTTGTATCACTGGTGATGCATTTTGATAATTTTTTTTAACGTATCAAGGCATTTTCGACGCATTATCGTGTACCTTAATCAATTTTTAAAAAAATATGAAAATTTCGATTCTTAAAAATTTCCCTTGCCTCGTTTCAGATATCGATGACTGCGCCCAGAACCCTTGCAAAAACGGCGCTACTTGTGTTGATAGTGTCAATGAATATTCATGCACATGTTTGTCTGGATTCACTGGAACGACATGCGAGACAGGTACAAATACTCGATGCCTGACCAATGTGGAGATGACGAGTAATGCATTCTCATAATTCAACATACCAATTTGAATCCGTCTTGTCTTCTGCTTGAAGTTTAGATTTTCAGTATTTGCCCTAATCCTTGCGAGAATGGCACCTTTTGTGTCAATCATATCAGTCCATATGTTTGTATCTGCGCTGCCGGCTTTACTGGAAAGAAACTGCAAAGAAAGTATGACATGCTCGTCTCTTTTATACATACATCAACAAAATCATTTTTCATGTTGCAATGCTGGAAATATTTGTAATTGTTAGAGAATATACATCAACTAAGCCTTTAGGTGAATAAACGATGAGTAATTCCTAAGCACAATGTGTCGTTGCTTTTGTTCTTCTTTGCACCTAAGGTATCGATGACTGTGTCCCTAACCCTTGCAAGAATGGCGCCACCTGTGTCGATGGTGTCAATGACTTTTCCTGCACGTGTGCTGCTGGCTTTACGGGGAGACTTTGCGACACAAGTATGAAACAGAAACTTAACTTACAAACGTGAATACGCAGAACGTTTTAGTCTTAGTGGGGATATTTTATGATACTAAAAAAATAAGAATTAATGGAGGTCTTTTCGATGTGTTATCGTGTAGATTTCTTTTAATTACATTGTTTCAAATTTCGATTCTTGACTTTTTCCTGTTTTCCGTTTCAGATATCGATGACTTAAAAACAATTGAATTACCAAAAGAATGTTATCATATAAGAAGTGTACGGAGAATATTTTATGACTCTAAAAGAAATTAAAAATGGATTTTATTATTAAGTTTGTGTTATGATGTACATTTTTCAATTAATTTGCTTTTGTGTGTATTTTAATTTTCGAATATATAAACTTTCTTCCTTTTAGATATCGATGACTGTGCCCCTAATCCTTGCAAGAATGGTGCGACTTGTGTCGATGGTGTCAATGACTTTTCCTGCACGTGTGCTGCTGGCTTTACGTGGAGACTTTGCGACATAAGTATGAAACAGAAACTTAACTTACAAACATGAATAAGAAGACCGATTTTGTATCACTGGTGATGCATTTTGAGAAATTTTTTTAACGGATCAAGGCATTTTCGACGCATTATCGTGTACCTTAATCAATTTTTAAAAAAATGGAAATTTCGATTCTTAAAAATTTCCCTTTTCTCGTTTCAGATATCGATGACTGCGCCCAGAACCCTTGCAAAAACGGTGCTACTTGTGTTGATAGTGTCAATGAATATTCATGCACATGTTTGTCTGGATTCACTGGAACGACATGCGAGACAGGTACAAATACCCAATGTTGACCTATGTGGGGATTAGGAGTAATGAATATTCAAGTCAAAATACTCAATTGTATCAGTCTTCCATCCTGATGGTTGTGTACAATTTCATCATTCTGTTGGTGTTCCCTTAGATATCGATGACTGTGTCCCTAATCGTTGCAAGAATGGCGCCACCTGTGTCGATGGTGTCAATGACTTTTCCTGCACGTGTGCTGCTGGCTTTACGGGGAGACTTTGCGGAATAAGTATGAAACAGAAACTGAACTTACAAACATGAATTAGCAGAACGTTTTTGTATCACTGAGAAAAATCATTTCTTAACGGATCAAATCATTTACGAGCCATTATCGTGTACCTTTATCCATTAAAAAAAATGGAAATTTCAATTCTTAATAAATTCCCTTGTCTCGTTTCAGATATCGATGACTGCGCCCAGAACCCTTGCAAAAACGGTGCTACTTGTGTTGATAGTGTCAATGAATATTCATGCACATGTTTGCCTGGATTCACTGGAACGACATGCGAGACAGGTACAAATACTCGATGCCTGACCAATGTGGGGATGAGGAGTAATGAATTCTCATAATTCAACATACCAATTTGAATCCGTCTTGTCTTCTGCTTGAAGTTTAGATTTTCAGTATTTGCCCTAATCCTTGCGAGAATGGCACCTTTTGTGTCAATCATGTCAGTCCATATGTTTGTATCTGCGCTGCCGGCTTTACTGGAAAGAAACTGCAAAGAAAGTATGACATGCTCGTCTCTTTTATACATACATCAACAAAATCATTTTTCATGTTGCAATGCTGGAAATATTTGTAATTGTTAGAGAATATACATCAACTAAGCCTTTAGGTGAATAAACGATGAGTAATTCCTAAGCACAATGTGTCGTTGCTTTTGTTCTTCTTTGCACCTAAGGTATCGATGACTGTGTCCCTAACCCTTGCAAGAATGGCGCCACCTGTGTCGATGGTGTCAATGACTTTTCCTGCACGTGTGCTGCTGGCTTTACGGGGAGACTTTGCGACACAAGTATGAAACAGAAACTTAACTTACAAACGTGAATACGCAGAACGTTTTAGTCTTAGTGGGGATATTTTATGATACTAAAAAAATAAGAATTAATGGAGGTCTTTTCGATGTGTTATCGTGTAGATTTCTTTTAATTACATTGTTTCAAATTTCGATTCTTGACTTTTTCCTGTTTTCCGTTTCAGATATCGATGACTTAAAAACAATTGAATTGCCAAAAGAATGTTGTCATATAAGAAGTGTACGGAGAATATTTTATGACTCTAAAAGAAATAAAAAATTGATTTAATTATTTGGTTTGTGTTATGATGTACATTTTTCAATTTATTTGCTTTTGTGTGTATTTTAATTTTCGAATATATAAACTTTCTTCCTTTTAGATATCGATGACTGTGCCCCTAATCCTTGCAAGAATGGTGCGAATTGTGTCGATGGTGTCAATGACTTCTCGTGCACTTGTGCCGCTGGCTTTACGGGAAGACTTTGCGAAATAAGTATGAAACGGAAACTGATCTTACAAACATGAATAAGAAGACCGATTTTGTATCACTGGTGATGCATTTTGAGAATTTTTTTTAACGGATCAAGGCATTTTCGACGCATTATCGTGTACCTTAAGCAATTAAAAAAAAATTGGAAATTTTGATTCTTAAAAATTTCCCTTGTCTCGTTTCAGATATCGATGACTGCGCCCAGAACCCTTGCAAAAACGGTGCTACTTGTGTTGATAGTGTCAATGAATATTCATGCACATGTTTGTCTGGATTCACTGGAACGACATGCGAGACAGGTACAAACACCCAATGTTGACCTATGTGGGGATTAGGAGTAATGAATATTCAAGTCAAAATACTCAACTGTATCCGTTTTCCATCCTGATTGTTGTGTACAATTTCATCATTTTGTTGGTGTTCCCTTAGATATCGATGACTGTGTCCCTAATCGTTGCAAGAATGGCGCCACCTGTGTCGATGGTGTCAATGACTTTTCCTGCACGTGTGCTGCTGGCTTTACGGGGAGACTTTGCGGAATAAGTATGAAACAGAAACTGAACTTACAAACATGAATTAGCAGAACGTTTTTGTATCACTGAGAAAAATCATTTCTTAACGGATCAAATCATTTACGAGGCATTATCGTGTACCTTTTTCCATTAAAAAAAATTGAAATTTCAATTCTTAATAAATTCCCTTGTCTCGTTTCAGATATCGATGACTGCGCCCAGAACCCTTGCAAAAACGGTGCTACTTGTGTTGATGGTCTCAATAATTATTCATGCACATGTTTGTCTGGATTCACTGGAACGACATGCGAGACAGGTACAAATACCCAATGTTGACCTGTGTGGGATAAGGAGTAATGAATATTCAAAATACTCAACTGTATCCGTTTTCCATCCTGATTGTTGTGTACAATTTCATCATTCTGTTGGTGTTCCCTTAGATATCGATGACTGTGTCCCTAATCGTTGCAAGAATGGCGCCACCTGTGTCGATGGTGTCAATGACTTTTCCTGCACGTGTGCTGCTGGCTTTACGGGGAGACTTTGCGGAATAAGTATGAAACATAGAATTTGCCCTTTCAAAACATGAATAAGCCAAACAATGTTGCCATAATTATATAAAAAGTGTGAAGGAGATATTTTATGACACTAACATAAGTTTAAATTTTATTTGATTATTTGGCTTCAGTTATTGTGTAACTTTCTGATTTATTTTGCATTCGTTGATGCTTTTAGATATTTCAACTTCGTTCTTTTCAGATAATGACGACTGTGCCTCGAACTAGAGTTTTGTTTATTTTGAAAGTTTATTTTTCCTCCTACTGAATAATAATTCATTCGGTCAAATACTTCCAAGTACAGTGCCATTCGTGTCATTAGTATACAAACATAAGATATTAATTCAATAATATAAGAGCATAATGATCTTTTGTAATCTGATACATTATATAGCCTACTACTAAAATATCTTAAAGCAATTGGCTACGTGAAATGAATATTTTTTTTTTGGTTATTTATATGTTTTTACTCACTTAGATATTGATGAGTGTTCACCGAAGCCCTGTAAGAATGGTGCTACTTGTGTAGATGGAACCAATGAATATTCATGCTCATGCCCTGCTGGCTTCACGGGAACAAACTGCGAAATAAGTACGAAATATAAGAAAATCATTAAATGGTTCGGGAACAGAATCATCTTTCATGATAACATATATTGAAGAAAAACGTTTAGATACAATTAGACACCCATGGTGAAACCAAAAGCTAATAGATACCGAGTAATGTATATCAAATCCTTCCAAGTACTTTGACCCTTATGTTAGCTGTAACAATTGATTAAGCAAAATGATCTTTCGTAATCTGATACATTGTCTACTGCTGACAAACGTAAAGCAAGGAACTGACTAAAATTAATATTTTTGTGTTTTGCAATTTTCATGTTGATTTTTACTTAGATGTTGATGGGTGTTCGCCGAATCCTTGTCAAAATGGTGGCTCTTGTGTTGATAGAACAGATGGATATTCCTGCTTTTGTGCTGCTGGCTTTAGTGGAACAAACTGCAAAATAAGTATGAAATACATGAAAATCATTCAATTATTCAGGAGCTAAATGTCATAAAGAAATAGAGCAAGGAACAGCATATAATAAATATATTGTTTTCTTTTTTTCATGGTTTTTTTCACTTAGATATCGATGAATGTTCGTCGAATCCTTGTAAAAATGGTGCTACTTGTGTCGATGGAACCAATGAATATTCATGCACATGTGCTGCTGGATATTCGGGAACACTCTGCGAAACAGGTAGGAGTCATACAGGACAAACTGGAGAATCGTGTAATGAAAACTCTGCTTGAGAACTTTCTTATGAAATAGCAGAGCTTACAGTTGTATCCGTGTTCTGCCCTCCAGATATTGATGATTGTGCCCAAAATCCTTGCCAGAATGATGGCACCTGTATCGACGGAGTCAACGAGGTATCTTGCATCTGCTTTGCGGGATTCACGGGACCTTTCTGTGGAACAAGTACGAATTGAGTCAAGACTGACATATAATTTGTAATTGTACTCCGTATAGGTTGGAATATTTTTTCTGTACGAAATTAAGTTTTGTTATTTCAAAAGTGTTTTCTTCGTTTTAAATACAAATGATTTTTTTGTTCAAATGCTTGCAAATACAGTGCCAATTGTATCGATTGTATTATTCGATCTTACTGTTAATTTGCTGCTGAATTTACATGAAAGAACCTCGAAATAATTGTGAAACATAAAAAAGGAAATCAATCATTTAGGAGCGAAATAATATTTCACAATCTAATACTGTATGCACTACTGAACAATCCTTAAAGCAAGGAACTATTTGAAACGAACATGTCGCTTTTTCGTGTGATTTTTTACTTAGAATTCGAAAGGTGTTCACCGAATCCTTGCGAAAATGGTGGCTCTTGTGTTGATGAAAAGGATGGATATTCCTGCTTTTGTGCTGCTGGCTTTAAGGGAACAAACTGCGAAATAAGTAAGAAATACATGAAAATCATTAAATCATTGAAGAGCAAAATTATATTGCATAGTCGGTTATGTTATGTACTCCTAAAAACAGAACTACGTCTAATGAAGACATCTTTATGACGCTATTTTCATGTGGCTTTTTTACTTAGATATTGATGACTGTTCGTCGAATCCTTGTGAAAATGGCGCCACGTGTGTTGACGGTACCAATGAGTATTCATGCGCATGTGCTGCAGGCTTTACGGGAACAACCTGCGAAATAAGTATGAAATATCAGAAAACCTTAAAATCGTTGAGAAGGACATTATGCACTGCAGGAAAAAAGCTCAAAACAAGAAACTACATGAATTGCACGTGTTTACATAATATTTATAATGTTGCTTATTTTATTATTTAGATAATGATGAGTGTTCGTCGAATCCTTGTGAAAGTGGTGCTACTTGTGTTGATGGAAACAATGAATATTCATGCACATGTGCTGCTGGATATTCGGGAACACTCTGCGAAACAGGTAGGAGTCATTATTGACAAACTAATTACGGCGTGCTGACAAGTTTGCTTGAGATTTCTCATATTAGATAGCAATGCTGAAAGTTCTATCGGTGCTCATCCGTTCAGATATCGACGGTTGTGCCCACAATCCTTGCCAGAATGATGGCACTTGTACCGATGGAGTCAACGAAGTATCTTGCAACTGCGTGGAAGGATTCACGGGACCTTTCTGTGCATCAAGTACGAAATGAAATGCTGATTTTATAGCCCAAGCTGACCTATAATGTCGAAATTCACACTGATAATATCAAATGAACATATTTGTTTTGTGTTTTTTCACAATGCTCTCTTGTTTATAGATATTGATGAGTGTTCTTCAAATCCTTGTGAAAATGATGCTATTTGTGTCGACGGTACCAATAAATATTCATGCACATGTGCTGCTGGATATACGGGAACGAACTGCGAAAAAGGTATGAAATATAAGAAAATCATCAAATCGTTAAGAAGCATAATAATATTTCATGACATGATACATCATTCACTGCTAAACAAGCAGCAAGGAACTTCATCAAATGAAGATAATGTATTTTATTTTCCTCAATAGATATTAATGAGTGTTCGCCAAATCCATGTGAAAATGATGCCTCTTGTGTTGATGGAACGAATGGATATTCTTGCACATGTCCTCCTGGCTTCACGGGAACAAACTGCGAAAATGGTATAAAATTTAAAAGAACCATTAAAATCGTTGACGAGGAAAACGATGCTTCAAATTCTAATACATTAAGCACTATAGAAAAAAGCTCAAAACAAGAAACTACTTGAATCGCACGTGTTTACGTAATGTTGATCATGTTGCTTATTTTATTATTTAGATAATAACGAGTGTTCGTTGAATCCTTGTAAAAATGGTGCTACTTGTGTCGACGGTACCAATCAACATTCCTGCATATGTGCTGCTGGATATACGGGAACACTTTGCGAAACAGGTATGAATCTTAAATTCCTAAATCTACAAGGTGTGCCGACATGTCTACAGAAAGAGAAATTTCAAAAGCATTTTTTTTTTTTTTTTAGATATCAATGGTTGTGCCCATAATCCTTGCCAACATGGCATATGTGACCCGGCACAGCGACATGAGGAATATCCCACCAAAACACTTTTCGAGTAAACAACGCCTAAAGTCAAAGTATCTTCTCAATCCGATAAAAAAAAAAAATAATAATATTTTGGATTTTCGGAAGGTTAATGTAGTGGAGGATATTATTTCCAAAGGATTTTTCCGAAATCCGTCTCTAAATGTTGAAAAAACGAGGATTTCTGGGGAGTGTTTTTGTACTGTTTTCATGAAAATGTTCCTGCCTTTTTGAATGGCCGCTTTCGAGGAGTTAGACTGGTGCTGCTATTTTGTGTCTGGTGCCAAAGGAACGAGCGAAGTCCCCTTGTACTATTTACAACACAGACATAATTTTGACATCATTTGAAAGCTAATGGTATACTTTTTCCCATCATTAGAAAATCTCAAAATCTCAAAAGTGGATGTTATTCCTCATTATGCTGTGCCGGGTCACATATTCCTGCCTACGTCCCCCAGGTTTTACAGGACCTCTTTGTGATACACAATTAAACATTAAACCCAAGATGGAGCAGAAGTGACGCCGCTCTTACTACATTTTACACAATATTTCCATGACTTGATCATGTAGTCGCCTATTAAGACGTTAACGGTTTTGTCTAAAATCCTTGTCAAAATGGTGGCACCTGCGCACATGCATTGGTGACATCATTGATGATCAAGTATTTTGCAAGTGCAGGTTGCTTTGAGGGAGGATTTTGCAAAACGAGTCTGAAATAAATTTGCTTTCAAACGTACCTACAAATCTACATCCAGTTGGCGTTCCCGGAATATTTGTGCAATATCTCTGCAATTTAAGATTTTGCGTTTGGCATTGGTTAAGTCTCTAACGGCTATATCTGGATCATTCAGTAAGAAGGGGGAGAGACTTTGAGAGTCGCTGAACTTATAATTGTGTGCTGATCTTATAGTTGTTTGAATGAGACCAGGAGCCATTTAAATAAAGCCGCTTAAGCGCCAAACTTTTCCTGAAGCACAAAAAGTCAGGACTCATGGGATCACCTTGCCACCCCAAATCTCACTTTTGGTTCCTGCTAAGCAAGGAAAAGTGGAGTACAATCCAAACCCAACTGACTTTGAATCACAATGTGGTCTGTAATCCTGTTTGCAAAAGTAAGACTTTTCATGCTTAGCGGGTTTTCACGCTTAAGCGGCTCTATGAAATTGGGCCCTGTTCGTTGTGCAAGTTGGGCTGACGCCAACACTTACTGTCCGTTCTCTGTCATCAATCGTTGATTGTCCAGGGACCACTTGCCCTGACTCCTTGTGCGAGAATGGCGTGTGCATCAAGATCGCCGACGGAGCCAACGTGTGCGTCTGCTCACTAGGCTACGAAGGCACCCGCTGTGAAATTGGTACGCCGAGAGATCCTTCTATTGCACGCATTTCTAAGCACGAAATGCAATCCTGTTGACAGTACCATTAACAAAAGGCAGGACGGTCTGACACAATAGCAGTACACTACCCAGTGCCGAATTGCACAGGGGCAAAAGAAGGTCACTAATTAATAAGGCCATTTGTTTTGAATACCCCATTCTATTCTATTTTGTACGCTTTTTGCACACATATTACGTCATAATTAATCAAAACAGACTGTAAAAATCCCTAATTACACGGACCGGGAATTGGTTCAGAAGAAGATCAAGTGAATTCAGCGTCTAAACGCTCTTATGCCCTTTTCTGGGGATGCGACCTTTTACCATCCAAATTGCAAAAAGACGTCGAAATACGAAATTTAACAAACAATGGTGGGCAATGTCTAACTAAATGTACATTTGATATACAAAAATGTTGCAAGCTGCTTACTGACTAAAATTACCAAAATCCAAATCTCAAAATTTAGTGGGCTTGACGTTTTGATCCTAGCAGGACCTTTCTCAAAGGCAGAGTGACAAGAACAGAACAGATACATGTACATGAAGGAAGGGGGAAGAGAGTGAATAGGACACGGATGAGAAACAAAGGACAGAGTAAAGCTGGTAGGGAGAGATCAAAGGGAAGGGCAGGGAGAAGGGCAGGGATTACTGAGAAGAGGGGGAAAGATCAAAGAGAAAAGTGTGGAGGAGTGAACACAAAAGAAGGATTATCAGAAAGCTGCATGGTGTTAATGTTAGTTTGGTAATTTTAGACAGTAAGCAGTTTGCAACATTTTTGTATATCACTATCAGTCAAAATCAATTACATAATTATTTGGTCAATAATGTTTGGTTGCAGGGATCAAAATAAATCCAAGGCTTCATTTGTTTTTGCTTTAGATATCGACGAGTGTCGCAGTCAACCGTGCCTGAATGGCGCCGACTGTTTCGACGGCATTGACGAGATTCTCTGCAAATGCTTGCCCGGCTTTACCGGCGATCTCTGTGAAAGCAGTGAGTTCAGCTTCCTTGATCTTGCATAGGCTTTAAACAGCTAATTACACTATGAACATCTAAACCGTGAAAAGGGGTGAAAATGTCATTTCGCCGTGTAACTAAAACAGTCACTGTGATTTCACGGTGCACTGTACAGTGAATTCACCGTGAAAATATTCTCTTCTGATAAGGACATCTTTAAGTCTTTAAAGATACCTTGAAAAAAACGTAAATATCTAGGGTGGCAAGCTCCAGCCTTGGGGGATGGCTAATTCAATTATCAGTAGGGACCACCATCCAGCCCCATAGAGGTACTGTATTGTGTCCTTGTACCTGCCACTCCCAGATACTTCTCTAGCCATTTACATGTACCACCAGGAATGTGGCCTTGGGGACCACCTATAAAAACACCTTGAAAACGACTTGGCTAATAGTGTGCCATGAAATAGGGGTGAAAACGCGGTGAATTTTCTTTTCACGGCCAAATGACATTTTCACCCCATTTTCACGGTTTAGATGTTAATACATGAAGTGTTAGGGCTAGGCGAAAATGTCCGTATTAGTGCAAACGGGTTGGACTGAATACTCACTTTACGAACCTAAATCTGACCACAGATTCCATGCACGAGGTATCACATCGTCTGTCGATGTTCCATGTGCGGGAAGGTAGTACGAAAACGTCACTTATCAAGCTATGACGTCAACATAACTAACTCCATGACCTGCCTAGCTCCGACCTCCCGTAGAGGGCGCCATTCTTTAGCGACAGTTTATTTAGCTTCTAGGGAAGCTCCATAGTATCGAAACGTTAGGCCACTAACTACAATTTTTTTTTGCATGTTACCACAGGTCCAACGGGTTGATAAGCATTAGCAACAGATTTACAGTTTTGTTCTTAGTGAAAACACTGTAAGAATGCGGTCGGGCATTTTCAGACCGCACCTCCAATGTCCAGGAATATGCGAACTTCATTTGTGTTTTTATTCAGGCAGCATTTCAGGATCACTCGGCCTACAGTAAGCCTTGGCCACTTTCACGGCATTGGACGGCCCGTTGACCAAAGATTCTCCTGCTTGTCCTATTTTTTTTTCTTCTAGCGATCCCAAGAGTCGAAAACCTCCATCGAGCCCCTGCCCACGTTTCGTTCCAAAGCGAGCACTGCGTCGAGAAGGTTGTCGTCCGCAAGCACGGAAGGTGCACAGGTGGGTCCTTGGGGCGGACACGGCGTGATTGGGGAGGGGGGGGGGCTGATACAAAGGGGGAACAACACGAGAGAAACCAATTTCGACTGGTCCGTAATTGTCTGCCAATGAAGGTCATAAATTGTCTGGCATTTAACAAAACGCCCGGGTCAAAGGTCAAAGTCCAGTAGACAATTTTTAACTAAGACAGAAAACGCAATTCATTATTTCCCTCTCTCCGGAATCATTGCTTTTGTGCCTGGTGTTGCTGAAGCAAGACAGAAGTTTATTTTCACTAAAGAAAAAAACTAGACAATCTAGCACCGTGCAAGATTAGCACGGTGTCATCATTTGGGACTTCATCTTGCAAGTTATCTTCAAGCGGAGTATATCAAGCCAGATGAAGCTGACTGGCTTCTTGTCTGAGGTGGGCGGTTGTCTGCAGAGATGGGGAAAGAGGATCGGAGTAAAACCTTTCTTGTCTTTTACCTGCTCTCCGTATAGATGAGCGTCTGGTTGGTGCCATTGTCCGGGTGGGGACCAGTCCCACTGAACTTCACAGGACCCCGTGCGGCGCCCCGGTCACCGCCGAGGTGGCCCGTCGCAGCCTGGGCTCCGTGGCCTTTGTGTGCCGCCCGCCCCTGACGGCCAAGGTCGTCATCTTGGACTTCCCGACGCTGAAGATGACCGCTGAGCCCTTCTGCGAGGTCACCGTTGAGCGCGCCCGCCCGGGACCGTGCACAAACCGAGCCCCCTAGGTCTGACCCTGCTAGGTCTGACCCTGCTAGGTCTGACCCTGCTAGGTCTGACCCTGCTAGGTCTGACCCTGCTAGGTCTGACCCTGCTAGGTCTGACCCTGCTAGGTCTGACCCTGCTAGGTTTGACCCTGCTAGGTCTGACCCTGCTAGGTCTGACCCTGCTAGGTCTGACCCTGCTAGGTCTGACCCTGCTAGGTCTGACCCTGCTAGGTTTGACCCTGCTAGGTCTGACCCTGCTAGGTCTGACCCTGCTAGGTCTGACCCTGCTAGGTCTGACCCTGCTAGGTCTGACCCTGCTAGGTTTGACCCTGCTAGGTCTGACCCTGCTAGGTCTGACCCTGCTAGGTCTGACCCTGCTAGGTCTGACCCTGCTAGGTCTGACCCTGCTAGGTCTGACCCTGCTAGGTCTGACTCTGGTAGGTCTGACCCTGCTAGGCCTGACCCTGCTACGTCCGACCTTACTACATCTGACCCTGCTAAATCTGACCCTGCTAGGTTTGACCCTGCTAGGTCTGACCCTGCTACGTCTGACCTTACTAGGTCTGACCCTGCTAAATCTGACCCTGCTAGGTTTGACCCTGCTAGGTCTGACCCTGCTAGGTCTGACCCTGCTAGGTCTGACCCTGCTAGGTCTGACCCTGCTAGGTCTGCTTATTATTATTTTGGATTATCTAAAGGGTTAGTATGGACTTGTTTAATCAATAGGTGATTGTTTGATTGTTCAACTTGGCTCTTATTTAATCTTAATGTACTAATTTTCATGTATTAATGCTTAATGAACTATACTATTTTTGCATTTTTTGTGGCTCATTATCAATGGGCTTCATTTCCAATCTGATGTTATCGTGAGCTACAGGAGTGGGTTTTTTTTTATTTATATATCTATTTAGATTAAAATATCACACATAATATCTTAAAAAACATATTGATATTTTACAGAATCCCTTTCTTTAAAGTTGAATGGAAAATAAATACTTAATTTATTCGGTGTAAGTTTGCAGTTTCAGTGGTGTTGAGCTAAGGTGAAAGCTTAATGTTTGCAATGCATTATCTTGATGAAGGATATAAGTATTGTATGAGGAATAGGGTTAACAATTAATGGTGCTATTTTCAAAAACCTTTGGTTTGGGAATTAGTCAAAAACCTTTGGTTTGGGAATTAAAATTGAACCTGTATTTAGATTATATTATTTGTTTAATTAATTAATGACGAAAGGTGCCGACTTCCTGATATCAACTGGTAACGTTATTATTCAATAAAACAACTCTGTGAATGTGTCGGGGGAAAATAATCACAAACTCTCCTTATTTCGTCAGTAATTTTGGAAAAGGATGGAGGTATCTGTAGAGCGCCGTCATGACATGTAGGCCTACTTGTTTGCCAAGCCGACTGCACGTCACACGTATGCACGTGTGCACAAAACACCGTTAGTCGGGTTCCCCGTGGCATTGCGGTACCCCGACGCGGGATTAAAAAGGTGCTCTCATTCAGCAGGCCGTTCGTGTCTGTAGTGCAAATCACTCTACAAACTCTCACAAGTCACAATGTGTAAATGTAAATTAACATTTTACGTGAAGTACAGTAACATACAATAGTATTACGTTTCTTACTTTGGGAGATCTGTACGTTTGCGTTTTAAGGCAAATGAATCAGAAAAAAAAATTGTCCACGATTTTTTCTGACGTTGATCAAAGTATAACCCAGTAAAATTATTGACCAAATCAGCCAATTTACTTAACCGCGTTGATCATCAGTCACAAACTCCACCAACATTTCCGCTATAAAGACCAGACCAAGTACTGGAAATTAATTTTGCATCGACACCATTTTCGGTTTATTTTACTCTGATCACAGATCAGTTTGAAGCTTAAGGGTTGTCACGGTGGAGAATGATCGTGTTGCGCAATAGAAACAGCCCGTAAATGAAAATATTCTCGTCAATATAGCACGACTTGACAAATATTCCACGAAAAGCTATCAATTAAGAAACCCACTTCCTTCCAGCCGAGCTATGATCCCTTAATGCCACCATAATACCTCGAGTCCCCTTTCGTATCAAGTACCCATTCTTCGACATGTTTTTGCAGCAAGTGGTGTTCCTGTGGAATCCAAAATGTGGGAGTTGTATTCCTCTGAATGCCTTTTATCGGGTAGGCCTATACAAACGAGTGCATCGAGGTCAGCGCCTATGCAAATGTCCGATACTAACGCTGGAAGATGAAAGCACTGATGACCCACCACTCCGTAAATCCGTGCCTACGCGAGAGCGTGGGAGAGGGAGGAGTGGGCGTGTAGCCGTGAATGCAGCTATTCCAATCATCCAGTCAGCAAGGAGAAGCTGGTGAGTTTCTGCCCGACTGCGCACCACATCAGCCGCCCAGGGATACACTCACCCATTGCAGGAGTCGTCTCGTCTGGAGAAGTGTCTGGCAGAACTCGCCGTCCTGTGCATTTGTGTGGGGCTCTAGTGTGGTGGCAGATATTGACTGCAGTCCATCGTTCCACCATGTCGCCTACCTTCCTCCTCCTGCTGGTGTTCAGCCTGTCCGTGTCTTCCGCGCTGGCGGAAAGGGTAAAGTTGCCTTCTCCTAACGTTCGCATCTATCAATGTTATTGCTCATCATCCAATGCTATCCTTAAATCTGCAGTCGGCTAAGTGAAAGGGCGAATCACACTACGGTGCTTGCGTTATGATACTGCCTGTGTGGTCTTCCGTTTTAAGCTTTTCGAGAGAAGATATCTTTTAGATGATTTCCGAGCGACACATCCTCAGAAACTTGGCATCAAAGATGGAGTTTCTGCTTTCCCACTCATCATCGAAAAGATATAAAAATGTTTCAAACTGCTTGCTGACTAATTAACGATTAAGTGTAAAGTGAAAAAAACAACCAGGAGGTCCTCAATTTTCGATTCAATCTCAAAGTCAGACGTTATGCCATTGAAATAGGTCCTGCAAGGATCAAACAAACGTCAGGCTTGCCTATTTCTGTATAACATATCAAATTACTTATGGTGATATACAAAAATGTATAGCAGTTGCAAACTGCTTACTGACTAAAATTACCAAAATGCAAATCTTAAAATTTAATGGGCCTGACGTTTCGATCCTAGCAGGACCTTTCTCAAAAGCAGAGTCAGCCTTTGAGAAAGGTCCTGCTAGGATCGAAACGTCAGGCCCACTACATTTTAAGATATGAAACTACTGTTCAATAATTGGTCCATTAATTATAACAGAATAGAAACTGTTGGATTATGTTATTTTTACTATTATGTGACCCGCTATGCGAAAAGGGTCTTGTAACTTGTAAAGGGCTGTTCTATGTGTAGATGGTGAAAAATGTTTTTACATTGGGATTTTTGGGATTTTTGGTGGACAAACAGACAAACAACAACAGCAACAATAACAGAAACAACATCCAATTAACTCCGCAGGATTGCCCAAAAGAAACTAGTTTCTGTCAGGGGGCTCTCCAAACAGAAAACAACAAATATAGAATATATATATGGAAACAAACTATTGCATAAGTAAATTACAAATATGACAAATATACCAATTACAGAAATAAATTTTTAAGATATCTTTAAAAAGATAGAGATTTCATTATAATAACGACTATTAAATATAAAAAAAAGTAAATAAGATAAATAGAAATAAATAGATAAATAAAAATGCATATAATTATAACAATAATAAACAAACTATAGATAACATAGATCAATTGCAAAGGGGGCCTATTTGTCTTCTAAAATTATTTAATAGACATATGTCCCTTTTCCAATACACAAGGTCATCCCTGTATATGCTCGCTACATGTATGTAGTTAGTTTCCATGCTTGAAAAACACAGACAGATAAAACCCTATAGGCAGCCATAGCTCCTCATCAACCACTGATGCGAGTAAGAGGATTGCAGCGTTGAGTGCAGTATACGTCTCGAAGCCATAGCCTTCGTTGTTATTTTCGAAGTCCACTCAATCGCAAAGCCTTTCACGGTCGCATTACCTTGAGCACAGCAGGTGAGTATGCATCTCTCGCGATAGCGCCTATTACATCACCGCATGGCCTGACGTGGAGCCGATCATCCATAATGGTAGAAAAGAGGACTATTGTATGTTACACGGCTGGTTAGTAGGACTCCGCATGATTGAAAACAAGGTTTCACATAGACTGTTTGGTAATAAGTCCTTGAGCCACTGCAGAGAGTTATTGCCCTACTCTTTAGCTCCCCTAATCCTTCGTCTAATTCTGTCTGTCTCTCTTTATTTATTTCTCTCTCGGAAATCCAGTCTTATTGTGTTTATATCTGTCTGTCTCTGTATCTGCCCGTATGCCTGCCCGTATCTGTACACGTGCACTCAGTGTCTCTCTATACCTCTGATCTCTCTTTGCCTCTCTCTCTGCCTCTGCCTCTCTCTCTCTCTGTCTGTCTCTCTCTGTCTCTCTTTGTTTCTTTCCCTCTCTCTCTGCCTCTCTCTCTGCATCTGCCTCTGCCTCTGCCTCTGCCTCTGCATCTGCATCTGCCTCTCTCTCTCTGTCTCTCTTTCTCTGCCTCTCTCTCTCTGTGTCTCTCTCTCTTTCTCTCTGTCTGTTTCTCTTTGTTTCTCTCCCTCTCTCTCGGTCTCCCTCTATTTCTCTCTCTCTCTCTCGGAAATCCACTCAAGTGTTTCTATCTGCCTGTCTCTGACTCTGTATTTGCCCGTCCAACCGAATATAATTTGATTTTTGTTAAATGGTCAATTAAAAGCAAATGCTAGTCGCATGCTCACATGCTCACATTTTTGAGAAGGTTTCATTGCGGTCACTGTGGGAGAATACTCCGTGAGATGGTCGTGTTCCTCAGTGACTTCTGCTGGAATTTAGAAACAGAAACCTTCCACCTTTAACGCCGAGATCGGCGCAGAATCCGATTTACAATTGCACACTGGACAACCCTCCAAAACCCTAACCCCCTACCAATTGTTTGTAGGATATAACCTGAATTCTGCCAAATCCTGCAGTACTGGCTACTGTGGACCATTGCCTGAATCCTGCCAAATCCTGCACTGTGTTTATGGAGTTTTAGTCCACATTCTAAACAAAGTCTTTTTTCAGCTTAGAACAATGGGCCCTTTTTCGAAGGGATAATCTCTTGACAAAGGCCACAACGACGTCCGAATTGTTACCAGCATCCTGCATTTTCCTACAGACAAAATCGCCTCATGCCCTCAATCCTGCACATTCCTACAGTGTGTCAACTCTCGTGTGCCCTCAATCCTGCAAAATCCTTCTCCAGCAGTTTGATAGTAGTAGCCTGTATCCTGCACAATCCTGCAATGTGTCAACTCTCATGTGCCCTGAATCCTGCAGAATCCTGCAATGTGTCAACTCTCATGTGCCCTGAATCCTGCAGAATCCTGCAATGTGTCAACTCTCATGTGCCCTGAATCCTGCAGAATCCTGCAATGTGTCAACTCTCATGTGCCCTGAATCCTGCAGAATCCTGCAATGTGTCAACTCTCATGTGCCCTGAATCCTGCAGAATCCTGCAATGTGTCAACTCTCATGTGCCCTGAATCCTGCAGAATCCTGCAATGTGTCAACTCTCATGTGCCCTGAATCCTGCAGAATCCTGCAATGTGTCAACTCTCATGTGCCCTGAATCCTGCAGAATCCTGCAATGTGTCAACTCTCATGTGCCCTGAATCCTGCAGAATCCTGCAATGTGTCAACTCTCATGTGCTCTGAATCCTGCAGAATCCTGCAATGTGTCAACTCTCATGTGCCCTGAATCCTGCAGAATCCTGCTGAAGGCAAATAGGATTCCGCAGGATTTGGGAAGGTTGAATGAAAATGATGTCCTAACTAGGACATTTCGCAGGTTGCCTCAATTTCGCGAGCCTCTCTTTCAAATGCAGGCTCTGGTTAGTGTTAGGGGTAAGAATATGTGACCAGGCACAGCATAATGAGGAATAACCCCACTTTTGAGATTTTGAGATTTTCTAATGATATGAAAGAGTATACCATTAGCTTTCAAATGATATCAAAATATAATATCCTCTAATATTTAAAATTTCCGAAAATACAAAAAAAAATAAGAAATTATTTGTAATCGAACTGTGAAGATACTTTAACTTCAGGCGTTGTTTGCTCAAAAAGTGTTTTGGTGGGATATTCCTCATGTCGTTGTGCCGGGTCACATATTACTTTTGGCGAATACATTATAGTCCTAGCTAAAATAGTGCATATTATCCTTGAAATCACCCTGACGTCATCAAGTGTCACGTGGCAGGGCCTTAAAGGGGTAAATTTCAAACTCCATTTTAAGCAAAAGTACAACTTCATTCTGCATTATATCTAAGATGAAAAAAGGATGTATCCAAATATTGTGACGTCATCTCATGAATATTAATGAGGTCATGAACTCAGATTGAGAGCGAGATGGTTTTCTTTTTGTCAAAAAAAAATCCTTCAAATAATGTGTGGATACGGTGTCTTGTCTTTATCTTCTATGCTCAGGAGAGAGAAGAGAGTCTCATGAACCTTCTCGAGGAAATTCTGGACCTGAAGAGAGATGTCCCCAAGTCGAGTGCGTAATGGTGACATGTTTCATATGTGGCCATCATTTATACCGTTTCCCCCGAATGCGCTGAATTCTGCTTCAGCTCCACGCGTTATCCAACGTCAGTTCAAAACCAACTTGTGGGTTTTTTTTTCATTCCAAGTGGGGCAAAAGTAAAATAAAAAAATAGTAGGCATGCATACAAATGTTACTCCGAATATGTGACCCGGCACAGCATAATGAGGGATAACCCCACTTTTGAGATTCTGAGATTTTCTAATGATGTGAAATAGTATACAAATAGCTTTCAAATTATATCAAAATATAATATCCTCTAATACTTAAAATTTCCGAAAATACCAAAAAAAGAAAATTGATTTGTAATCGAATTGTGAAGATACTTTAACTTCAGGCGTTGTTTACTCAAAAAGTGTTTTGGTGGGATATTCCTCATGTCGCTGTGCCGGGTCACATATAGTCCTTTCATCGATTGCTATGCTTTTTCCATGAATTGAAGAATGTGCCAGTAATTCATAGTATAGTGCAAACTTTTAATCAATCACATTCGCCTTAAAGGCCCTATACAACATTGGTTAAGGTCTACAGATTCCCACAGTTTTGTGTGTTAAACTATTAAACATAAAAAAGCAATCCTGCGAAGGTTTTAGCTCAAAAGTTGATCAGTGACAAAGTAGAAAATTCTGCAGTGTAAGAAATAGTTTATGACTTGCGAGTTATAAACTATTTGTCGGTGTATGAGTGAAGATTTATAGGGAAGTACAGCATCCCACACCGTACGAAAATAAATATGAGGATTCTATCATGACAATTTACAAACTGTGTAAATTAGAAGGAAATCTTCCGAACTTCCCAATGTTGTATTGGGCCCTTATATAACGCTTGATAATTTCATATCTCTGACTTTGAGTTAGGTTGACTTGGTTCGTCCTGTTTTCTTACAGAAACTCCAATCAAGATGGTTGAGGAATGTGAAGAGGGCTATGGAGGACCAAAGTGCAGCTATCGTAAGCATTTTGTTAATAAGCACTTCATGTGCAGTGCCTTATTTCACCACCTATTCCTCATTTTGTGAACATAAAGGGTAAATGGGAAAAGATGTTTTAGAAGCTTTGGGGATAAAAGCGCTAATACTTGCCAGGTTAATGTAATGTTCATATTCTCCTCCTACCCCTCCTCCCCTCCCCCTCCTGCTCCTCCTGCTCCTCCCCTCATCCTCCTCCTCTTCATCCTCCTCCACCTCCTCCTCTTCCTCCTCCTCCATCTCCTGCTCTTCCTCCTCCTCATCCTCCTCATCCACCTCCTGCTCCTTCTCCCCTCCTCCTCTTCATCCTCCCCCTCCTCCTCTTCCTCCTCCTCCTCCTCCTCCCCTCCCCCTCCTGCTCCTCCTGCTCCTCCCCTCCTCCTCCTCTTCATCCTCCTCCGTCTCCTCCTCTTCCTCCTCCTTTCCTCCTCATCCACTTCCTGCTCCTCATCCATCCCTGCTCCTCCTCCTCCCCCGCCTCCTCCTCTTCCTCCTCATCCACTTCCTGCTCCTCCTCCATCCCTGCTCCTCCTCCTCCCCTCCTCCTCCTCTTCCTCCTCCTCCTCCTCCTCTTTCCCCCCTGTTCCTCCTCCTCTTTCTCCCCCCTTCCTCCTCCTCCACCTCCTCTCCCCTCGTCCTAATCCCCATCGTCCTCCTCATCTTCCTCCTCCACTTCCACCTCCTCTTCCTTCTAATCCACCTCCTGCTCCTCCTCATCCACCCCTCCTCCTCCTCCTCTTCCTCTTCTTCCTCCTCCTCATCCTCCCCCTCCTCTTTCTCCTCTTCTTCCTCCTCCTGCCCCTCCTGCTCCTCCTCCTCTTCCGCGTTCAGGTGTGTGCGAATACAACCCGTGCTTCAATGCCTCGTGCATTCTGACACCCGCGGGAAGACCATTCTGTCTCTGTCCGGATGACACCCATGGAGCATTCTGTCAGGAAGGTCACCATGGTAAGAGTTAATAAGAACTGCAGTACCTCATAAAATTGGAAAATTCTACATAACTGCTACCCCACGCAAGTCTGGCTTCCCAAAAGGAAGAAGAGCGAAACGGAGGTCTGTACTTTTTGCAATAATGGAATAGATTATATAGAGCACTTTTTCTGGTCTTGTAAAAATTGTTAAACCTCTTTGGAGGGAAATTGAAAAAATTGCAACATCAAAGTATGGCAAGGCGATCACATTGACAGTGGAGGGTACTCTTTTCGGGGATGATATACACATAAAGACTACCGGTATTCAAATACCTTAATCTACATAGGTAAACAAACAGTCAACCGATTTAAATATGGCCAGTATTCTAATCTTGTCAGTCTTTTTGAAAAGAACTTCGGATCCCTCTTTTGAAGTAAGACGTCCGCTATTGTGTGGCGTGTTATGCTAGTTGATTCATCATTATTGAGCAGAAGATTAAATGTGCGTTTTATAATTTGATTAAGTATTCATTGAATAAAACAGAAAGAACAGCAGTACCTCATAGCCTGTAGTCCTGGGCCAATATCCACGAAACCTTCCACTGAGACTATAGTAGATGAATAATTTGGCTGCAAGTTGCCACCTGGGCCTTGTTTTCGGATAAGCGTTTATTCACCAGACTTTTGCCGAAGCTAGATATGTTCGGCATGTTGGCCATACTTCCTTCACTCGAAACCATCCTGAAGGGATTCCCATTGACACTCACGACTGCTTATCTATGTACTGGCCTAATGTCCCTTGTATAAGGAAGGTAGGCCTACATATTGTTGCATTTTACGCTATACTCCCTTCAGTCTTTGGAATAAGATGCGATCAGTTCTCAGTAATTTTTTTTTTCGCGTAACGTCGTTTTCTTTAACTTCAGGATCCGAGAGATGTCAGCAGACAGACCGCTACATCTATGACCAGATGCAAGGAACTGTGCACTCGCCTAACTACCCCGAGAATACCACAGAGAGCAACATTGGTTGTGTCTACAAGATAGGTGCGCCTGACGCTCTCGCTGTGGAGCTGACCCTGGAGGATTACCGGGGTGGCAGGGTCTCCGTCGGAAGGGCCGCCCAAGACGACGAGCCACGCTATCGTCTGCCTAATCGTGATATATTCTCCTCGGTGCCTGTATTAATCATGGGGAACGTCGCTTATGTGCAGTTCAACACCAGAGGAAATGACCCCGCAGGATTCAAGATTGCCTTCAAAATAGGTTTGTATATACACTCGCCCACCTTCTTTTGTGTTCAGCAAGTCCCCACAAAAGGAGGGTCGAACGCACGTCTGGCGTAGGTCACAGCACACAAGCCCGGTGTCATGCCAAATAGTGTCCCCTGCCAAATAGTGTCCACTCATTAGCATACTGATCGCTGATTGGTCCAATACGTATGACATTCAACAACCGTGGTTGGGATATGGTTGCGCACTACACACGCATTGTGTATGGTTGCTGGCCTAACACACGCAACGTTGGGCACTTTGGTACCGTTGGACCCTAACTGTAACCGTAACGCTAACCCTAACCCAAACAACCCTAATCCTAACCCTAATCCTAATCCCAATCCTGATTCTACTCCAAACCCTAATCCTAACGACCCTAATCCTAGTCCTAACGCTAACCAATCAGCGATCAGTATGCTAATGAGCGGACAGTATTTGTCAGGGACACTTTTTGGCATGACACCGGGACCAATTCCATAGAGTAGCCTTAGCGTGACAATCTGCTTAGAAGTGAAAGCCTTCCTTGTGTATATATATATTAGACAGTGATAGACACCGCACTTTAATGTGAGGTCAAGTGCTTTATCATGACTCTTCAATACGGAACACGAAGAGCTTTTTTTATACTCAGCTCTCCAAAACCGGGCATGAAACATTGGCGAAGTTGTGGTTCAGGGAGGTGACCCTCGGCATCGTGACTTGTTGGCTACAACAGGTCTATGAAATAGACCCCTCGCGGTGGCTGATCTAGCCCCGGGTTCTTTGGCTCCTATTTCCAGGGAATATAACGAGCAGGGTTAGCAATATCCGTCTCTACCATCTCCCGGCAATTCGCTAAAGTGTGGAAAGGCCTTTATCGGTCGGTCACAAGTCCCAATCTTTCTTTCTCAGTCAATCTTGTCACCTCCGAATGGTTTTTAGATCGGACCTCCACAGATTGAATTACAGCTCAAGGCCTTCGAAGGCCCAATACAACATTGGGAAGATCGGAAAACATCGATGTCCACATATTTCCTGCTAATTTACACAGTTTGTAGATGGCCATGATAGAATCCTCATGTTGAAATCTTACGGTCTGGGATGCTGTACTTCCCTAGAAATCTTCACTCAAACATCGACAAATAGTTTATTACTCGCAAGTCGTAAAATATTTCTTACACCACAGAATAGTGCAAAAACCGTGACGGATTTTTACCGTGGTCTACTTTCGCAGATTACCGTTTGAGCTAAAACCTTCGCAGGATTGCTTTTATTTTATTGTTAATGGTTTAACACAAAAAACTGTGGTAATCTGTTGACCTTTACCAATGTGGTATTGGGCGTAAATGACCTCATCGGTCCTTTTCGAATCCCAGGAAGGAAAGTTTGGTCTTGTAGCTTTTCTTATAATTATACGGAATGACGAACCTTAGACTGATATTTCACCGCTAGCTCTGTTTTGTTGACCATCTCTCAAATTGCAATGGTAGAACTGGTTAGGATCATTATTGTTGACGTGCTTATTAGGACCGCTTTGTAGTGGCTTGATAGTGTAGCCTCTGAGTCATTGGCTATTGAGAGAAAGACACGTATCAGCACCACACACAACTCCCTGAATGTTTCATATGTGATTTAAATGCCCGCTCTAGTTCTAGAGTTCAACAGGCTGATAAGAAAGAGTAAGCATGAAGAATGACGTTTCGATTTTGTTTTCATTTTATTCTATCTCTTTCCATTCCCTCTGCCTTTGAGAAAGGTCCTGCTAGGATCGAAACGTCAGGCCCACTAAATTTTAGATTTACTTTTTGGCAATTTTAGTCAGTAAGCAGTTTGCAACATTTTTGTATATCACCTTAAGTCTTTCCATTAATGTTAGTCTTACAACGTGCTCTGACTCAGTCTTCAGGAGATACACCTATACATGTTGGGAGTTATCCTATAGCATAGTCCATATGAAATGGTGTATGTCACGTTACATAAACTAGGGTATCCCTAGAACGTTCACGACGTAAATAGAAAGATTATCAACAAGTTTAAACAGCTTCTTTTTGTCTTCGTCTTGCATTCAGTTACCGAGGAGTCGATTGGTGGATTGGACAAGCTAGATCCCGGCTGTGAATCTGGACAAGACTGCGATAAGCGTACGTATACTGCCCTCACTGTACACTTGATGTTGTTTGTCCCACATGGACCGTTAACCGTAATTTGCCTTTGAGAAAGATCCAGTTGGAATCGACACGTTCGGGACTATAGACATCTGTACTTGCTCTGCTTCCTCTGGCTTGCTCTGATAATTATACAGAAATATCGTCTTCCAGCTTTCTCTGTAAATGCAGCGAGCGGCACTGTTCCACAGTGTACCAATGCTAATGATGAGCTATTTCTGCTTGTTTTTGTTCGTTTACCAAACCATAGGAGTGTGCAAGATCAACCCGTGTCGTAATGGTACGTGCGTGCCCAAGCCGGACGGCATGCCCTACTGCCTGTGCCCGGACGGTAGGACGGGTGACTACTGTGAAGACGATCTAATTAGAATAGGTACGTTAGATGAGACTTGAACGTTTGTATGCTTGAATCAACTTTCAAGGAGAACAGGTGACTCTATGATTCGGACAGCGTGTACTCTACGTTACAACCACAGATAAGCTCAGTTGCCAGAATGCTTTTGGTTAGAACCAAAATGCCAACAAATCAGTTGTTATCCATGTTCACCGCTATGACAGAATGCACACTGTAGACATTCCGGTCGGTAATACATGTATTTTCTGTAATTGTTGATTTCTTTATTTCACAATTTTATTTTAAAGAAGAGGTGTGGTTCTAAAAAGAATGCCAGTATGCTCTGGCCGTCATCAGGTTCTTTTCAGAACCACACCTCTTCTTTAATTAGGATACCTTATACTACATGGTGTCACCGCAAACCCTCCTATACTGTTTCACCCACCATGCAAAGCCTGAAGTCTTATTTACAAATGTATTTGTATTTCTCTTCTTCTCCAGAGAAGCTCTGCTGATCCCACTTGATCATTGCATCTGTTTCATGTTTTTATTTGCCCTTCTAGGATATAAGTGCCCTGCCTCGAAGTTGAACACATACGATCAGTTGGAAGGGACCATCCTGACACCGAAATACCCCGGATATCAACCAAGTAGAACAGGCTGTGTTTTTGTAGTTGGAACGGCCAACGCCAAAGCTATCCAGCTCACTTTCAATGAATTCAGCTTCGGGGAAGGGCACGGTTATGCAGTCGTCGGGATGGGCCAACACCCAAGTTATGGCAAATACAAGTCGTACACAAACAGGGGCCGTTCGCCAGACTCGACTCTCACTTTAATGGGCGACGCAGCTTGGATACTGATGTACGGAGTTTCGCGATGCAACCTGACCTTCGAAATAGGTGAGCTGTTGTGTATAGAGTACAGTAGGTAATGCCCAAAGCATTTAACCGTTAACGAATGCAGCAAAACCCCCATTCAATTTGGTTTGTTTAAAGCCCCTACACAACATTGGTCGAGGTCAAAGAATAGCATCCATTCGTTGTCTGATCCAACATATGCATGCAATAGCACACCTGTGAAAATGTCAGCTCAATCCGCCAACCGAGTCTCGCGAAAATCGTTAAAACCGCTTCATTTGTTTCGCGAAAATGCAGCATTCAACGCCGTACTGTTCTGAAAAATAGATCTCATTGAGACGTAAACTATAATTATCTTTTACTCATTTCTCCAATAATACAACATTTTAGGCAGAAATATTTCAGTGAGTGTTTTCTACTATAACCATCTTCAAACTGTAAAAGTTTCATGTTGAATCTGTGAACATTTCTGTTTTTCGATCTTACCAATGTTGTGTAGTGCTTTAAAGGCCACATTTAAAGGCCATATTTAGAATAGTTTCCTTGGAAAAGGGAAGCTGCACTTTTTAGACATGTTTTGTTCTGTTAATTTCAGTAACCGAGGAGTCATTTGGTACGAACGAACTACTCGTCCCTGACTGTAATCCCGGAGAAGATTGCCTACCGAGTAAGTGCGTCATTCCTGCTATTCAGAAACGAATTGATACAGACTCAACTGCCCACACAACTCCACGGTAGTTTCTGACCTTTCTCCATAGCGGCACGGTTTGCCTTTGAGGACCAAGTTCTGCCACACTATATAAACATCAGACCCTCAACAAATCAGAATCTACAATAATTATCAGCTGAAACTGTTAATTATTACTTTTTATTACCGCTTTTTCTTCCAATTTCATTCACCGATTTCAGGTAAATTTGGACTGAGTCTTTCTCGGTCAAAGTCGTATCTGTAGTGACTAGCATATGTGATCAGTGTTCATCGTCTGGTCACTAAGGGATCAATTTCTTCGAAATTGCAAAAATGGTTCTTTTCCCTCTGCAGCCTCGGTCCAAATATTGTCAAACTTGGTCAATGGCAGTTTTTGGACAAAAAAAAACCTTTAAAAAGGGGCTCACAGAATTTTCCTTTTCCTTTGGTTCCAATTATTGGCAACGTTTATCGTTCACTGCTTTTGAATGAGCGTAATTTCAAAACTTAGGACGGCCTTGCGTTTCGAACCTAGAAAAGGTCAGCTAATCATCAAGCAGTGTTCAATTGCGTTGGGAATTCAAATTATGCTGTTAAGGAAACTCCACAATTTGTCCGATGGTCGACAAAGAGTCAATAAAGTTGTTTGCTTTAGCCTTTTTTAAAGTTTTATAAATTGTCTAAAACAATGTTTTAAACGGCATAAACTTTCGAACTTTGCCTTTTCCGCTAGTACTGTTATAGGCCCCTGTGATATAAACATCAGCTTATGAAAACAACTCTGTTCTTTTAATATAAGAGCAGAGTTGTTCTTATTAATATTAATATTAATATTAGTAATAGTATTGATGTTAGTAATATTATTGATAATATTAGTAGCAATTATTAGTAATTATTATCAGCAATATTAGTAATATTAGTAATTTTAGTAATATTAATAATATCAGTAATATTAGTTATATGAGTTATATTAGTAATATTAGTAATATTAGTAATTTTAGTAATATTAGTAATATTAATTATATTAGTAATATTAGTAATATTAATTATATTAGTAATATTATTACTTACCCGATCTAATTCGGACTTAGCAGTGGTTAGCTTGTGTGTTCATATTGTCAACAGCTGTCCATGCATGGCTGATATATCCGTGCCTACCGTGTATTCCTCATCCTTGCTATACAGAGGTGTGCAAGCTGAACCCGTGCCATAATGCCCAGTGTGTCCCCGAGCCAGACGGAACTCCTTTCTGCCTCTGCCCTGAAGTTACATCGGGGTTCTACTGCCAGGATACTCATTCATCAAGTACAGTATTCCAAAACACCCTCATGAACAATTAAACGTTTCAAGCGGGCCTCAAACACCGTCCATCAAATCCCCATTTGTTATTTTTTTGACTTCAGAATACATGCCTTTAATAAAACTATTAAACAAAAAAACAACTCCCGTTTAAAAAAAAAATATGACGATCAAAAATCACCTTTTGAACAGCGCGCCGTGGCCGAGTCGAGAAAAGGGGGAATGACGTCATAATGATATGCAATGACGTACATCTGTGGAGTCCCCGATTTGTGTGCGTGTACGCTACAACAGGCGGCCATTGAGAACACGCGCTGTAAAGCTTGTTTCAAGTCCCAAGTTTGTTCGTGTTTAGTTTGTTACAGCGTGATAACTACTATTTGTTTGCACATTGCCAGACCGTTATGCACGATGTGCCACAATCGTGTGTGGTTGGTGATTGTAGTCGATCGAACCACCAGCAAAAATCCGGGAGTATGCTTCCCGACATCTCAACACGACCTTAGTGGGTCCGCTTCGTAAAGAACTCGCTCTGACTGTACTGAAAGGCTTCAATATAAAAGGGTTTTTGCAAGTCTTTACAATGCCATGGTGTTAGTCTGAGAAACTTGGACCGCAATACTGTCAACTCACCCCAAAAGACCAAACCTGAGTGCATTAAAACACAGACTTATATCAATAATAATTGTTCCACAGACGACCATTCGCTGGCTGTTCGGGGGACTGGGACCACGCGTCCGTCGGCCCCAGCGCCTCTGTTCCCTGCCTAGTGACCGACATTTCGCGGACATTTCCACCCCCTCTTCATTTTAGAAATCATCGTCACTGCTTGTGCTCATGCTTCTGCTTGATGATGAAGAATTAAAATCCTTTTTTTAGTTATTTCTAAATACCAGTTTCGTGAAAAACCTTGTGGAGTCCTATACACATTTACAATTTCCCTGTCGAGATCTACATGTATTCAAGCTGTTGTGCTATAGGTCTCCTCAAGGCAATGGATTCGCATCCGTCAGATATGACCACGATGTTTTTAACATAGAGCAACTTACCCACAATATAATTATATATTAACCGAATGATACATTGTCATCCAGAAAGTTCCATTTTGTTGGCACGCTTATTCGTCCTAAAAGCCCAATCAATGCAGTTTCTTTTATGTATTCTTCACGAAATAGATTAAGCTATCCGCGTCGTAGTCTTGCAAGATTGAATTGGATTGAAAAACCTATGCACTTGTAGAGCTCAAGAAACAATGCTTTATTTTTATTTTTTCTACACGACTTCCCCGTTTGTTTTTCTCATTGCTTTTGTACGTGAACGTCTTCGCCTTGACCGAGAAAAATCAGCCAGCTTGAAATATCACGTGATTGAACTTAAGCAATTTGATTGGTGCTTCATTGGACATCACCTGAGAAAAAGTCCTTGTACATGTACTCGAATTCGGTTGCTTCGACGTCGCCACCAAGTTGCCAGTGCATTTCCGGTATATGTCACACGGAGCTATTTGAAAGAGATTTCGTTGCTAGCATCTTTTAACGCCTGGAAATAGACTCGTCTGACATGTGCTTGAAAGGCTTAGTCTCCGCAGGTTATGTATATACAATGTGTAATCATGTATGGCATGTATAATGTGGTTTAGAGAGAGCACGCATCATTGGAGAAAAAATAACTAGGTCCAGGTCACAGTGACGTAGTCCTCCGGTGAGTCTCTTCGTCCAGCCGGATTCAATGAGCCACTAGCTGCGGCCCAAATCCTCGGCACAGCAGGGAACTAGCAGGGGACGCCTTGGACCACTTCTCTAAGCGGACATAGTCCAATGCTGCCATTCCAGACCGGGTTTTATAGTAGGACCCCTCCGAATCTAACATTCGAACAGGATCATATTGTCTGGACTACATCCCCATCAACTGTTGATCGCTTTTTTACTTAGGCCGTTTTCGAAATGAAGGCTTAGGCTCGGGCTCATGGTTTGTTTCCGAATTTGGAGGTTTGTTGGCTTGATATGTACAGCGTATTCCCAAAAAAACTAGGGGCCAAACGCTTGTTTTTAGTTGCCTGTGATATTATAACGAGCAAGACAAATAATGACCGAAGCCTAAGCCCGAGCCTAAGCCTTCATTTCGAAAACTTACATAATATCCCTCTTCATTTTTTTCCACATTCATTCCATTAATTTCCATTCTTTGTTGGTTGTTTTTATTTTATCCTGGATCGTCGATTTCAGCGGACTGCCAGGCCTTGCCTCATCGTAACATTTACAATCAGCTGTCTGGCTCGATCCATTCCCCGTACTACCCTGCTGTCTCGAACCACAGTTACACTTGTGGTTTTAGCATCGGATGGCCCGGTGCGAAGGCGATCGTCATAACTTTCCAGGACGTCGAGAACTCCGACGAAGGGGATATTATAGGCGTGGGGTTCGGATCGGCGGACATCCTTTACCTGATTTCGTTGGAAAGGGCCATCCCTCTCCGGCCGATACGCATACCACAGGAGAAAGTATTTGTTTTCCAGATGAAAGATGAAGGACGCACTGGCAAGTTTAACATGACCTTCAAGATAGGTACGTATCGCTCGCATTCATAAATCACTTTTGAAGAACGAGGAAGGACTATGAGCCTGTGTCTACTCACACTATCAACATCTGAACCGTGAAAATGGGGTGAAAATGTCATTTCGTGATGAAACTAAAAAGTCACTGTGATGTCACGGTGCATTTTGCAGTGAATTCACCGTGAAAATAATCGCCTCTTTGACCTGATGAGGACATTTTTAGGTCACTAAAGAGACCTTGCAAAAATGTGAATATCTAGGGTGGCAAGCTCCAGCCTTGGGGGATCGCTAATTTAATTCCCAGTAGGGACAACCATCCAGCCCCCATAGAGGTACTGTATTGTGTCCTTGTACCTGCCACTCCCAGATACTTCTCTGGCCATTTACCCAACTAGGTCTGGCCCTGCTAGGTCTGACCCTGATATGTCTGACCCTGCTATGTCGTTATTTCATCGTGAAACTAAAGAAGTCCTTGTAATTTCACTGTGAATTTTGAAGTGAATTTACCATAAAAACAAATCGCCTCTCTGACCAGATGAGGACATCTTCTGGTCACTAAAGAGACCCTGAAGAAAACGTGAATATCTAGGGTGGCAAGCTCCAGCCTTGGGGGATGGCTAATTCAATTACAAGTAGGGACAACCAGCCCCCATAGAGATACTGTATGGTGTCCTTCATTCTGTCACTCGATCCCAGATACTTGTAAATCGCTTCTAGCCATTTACTACCAAGAATGTGGCCTTGGAGACCACTGATGAAAACACCGTGAAAATGACTTGGCTCACTGCGTACCATGAAATAGGGGTGAATTAACACTGAATTTTCTTTTCACGGCTAAATGGCATTTTCACCCCATTTGCACGGTTTAGATGTTCATAGTTTGGTTGAGGTATTAACCCATGCCCTGGTGGTACAAAAAGTAGATGACAGCAGTAACCTTTTGTATGAAATTGCTTGTTGCCCCGATGGGAAAAATTATGGAGATAACCATAGAACTGAGCACTTTGTAGTCTCAGAAGTGCTTTCATTTAATGAGATGGGACATTTTGAGCATAAATAACCATGCATAGTTTGACTGGAGACAGGTCAGCAGCAAACCGAGCAGATAATGTTCGTGCATATAAGCATCGAACACGTCTGCCTGTTGCGTACGACGGATTGTCTATCCACTCATGTTGGTTTTTAAGTCCCCTTAATAACTCTCTCTTACATAGATATCGATGAATGTGCCAGTGATCCGTGCCAGAATGGCGCCACGTGCATTGATGACGCCAACGGGTTCTCGTGTTCGTGTACTGCTGGCTTCACTGGTGAACTCTGTGACACGGGTAGGAACTACATTAATTGATGCTTCAACAACAACAAAATCATGCTTTGTCTTATCGAAATGTTATTTCTCATAAAGCACATCCTGGTAATTAATTTTCTATCGCCTCGGAGATTCAGTCAGACATTGATGAGAAATTGGTGTAGTTTGATCGTTTTTTTGCATTACAAGCTGGGCAAATATAAATCAAAGTAGGCCTTCTAAAGAGCACATATGGGTTAACGATTTTCTTCATTTTATTAATTTAAATGGTCTTCTTTTGTGCAGATATCCAAGAATGTGCCAGTGATCCGTGCCAAAATGGCGCCCAGTGCGTTGATGACGTCAACGGGTTCTCGTGTTCTTGCGCACCCGGATTTACAGGACAACTCTGTGATACAGGTTGGTTTAAAACCCGCCAAACTATTTCTATAGGTTAATCAAAACGTAATATCACTGTCTGTTTGCCATCGAAAAAACCTACTCACGTATAACAAATTCTTCTTCCTCAGATATCGATGAATGTGCCAGTGATCCGTGCCAAAATGGCGCCCAGTGCGTTGATGACGTCAACGGGTTCTCATGTTCGTGTGCTGCTGGCTTCACTGGTGAACTGTGTGATACGGGTAGGAACTACATCAAAATGATGCTTCGAACTGAAAACAAACGCAATCTCCGGATTTGAGATCTTTGTGATTTCTTTTACTTATATCGACAGAAATCAAGGCTTCACTTCTTGTACCAATTTCTACTCATGCGTACCAATTTCTTCTTCCCCAGATATTGACAAATGCAGCAGTGATCCGTGCAAAAATGGCGCCCAGTGCGTTGATAACGTCAACGGGTTTTCATGTTCGTGTGCTGCTGGCTTCACTGGTGAACTTTGTGACACGGGTAGGAACAACATCAAATTGATGCTTCAAACAAAAAGCAAACTTCGGATTTGAGATCTCTCTGATTTGTTTTACTGATGAGGCGTTTGCTGTTTTCTTCTTCTGACAGAAATCAAGGCTCCACCGCATGTGATTTTGAGCGAAGACCACTGCGTCCATAAAGTCGTGGTTCGGAAATACGGCGATTGCAGCAGTGAGTTCATTGCCTATTTCTTCCCCTCTCTTTAGTACAACCTATAATTATATAGTCACATAGCCTTTGCACAAGACTACGTTAGGTTCATGGTTACGTGTGTAGCGACCCTTGGCAGGTCTATGAGACACTTTGTAAGTCGGTATCTCCTCCGTCAGAGGGCAGCAGTCCCCGCTGCCGGACAAAAAGGACGGACACCGAGACGACACGTTTAAGTTGATTTCATCAACTACACGTTCGAAACGAGTCTACCAATGGGTCTACCATCTACCGTCTCCTTGCAGCATTACGGTACCAAAACACGTGTAAACTGTAAGCTCACTCAAAGTTAATATTGTTTCCAGGTGAGAATTTGGCAGGGGCCATCGTCCGTCTTGGGACCAGCCCTACGGAGCTCCACAGCACACCGTGCGGTAACCCAGTCACCGAGGAGGAAGCCCATGGTAGCCTGGAGACAGTGGTCTTTGTGTGCGACCCGCCCATGACGGCTAAGACCGTCATCTTAGACATGCCCGGATTGAGAGTGACCGCACAGCAAGTGTGCGACGTGACTGTGGAACACGCCGTACCGGGGCCCTGTGTGGACGAGGAACCCTAGGTCTGACCCTGCTAGGACCTGACCCTGCTAGGTCTGACTATGCTAGGTCTGACCCTGCAAGGTCTGACCCTGCAAGGTCTGACCCTGCAAGGTCTGACCCTGCAAGGTCTGACCCTGCTAGGTCCTGACCCTAGTTATGACCCTGGTAGGACCTGACCTTGCTAGGTCTTACCCTGCTAGGTCTGACCCTGCTAGGTCTGACCCTGCTAGGTCTGACACTGCTAGGTCTGACCCTGCTAGGTCTGACCCTGCTAGGTCTGGCCCTGCTAGGTCAATATCACATTACAACTAAAACTTCTTAGTTATAATAATATGTTTAAGATATATTAATTTGATTCAAAGTGTGGTGGTTTTGATTTCATATTTAAATGATTTTCATGCAAAATGATTTTTTTCAATTTTCAAAAAATGTAAAAGTATCTGTTTCACGAAAGGGAAAATCTTCCTTTTATCCTGAGTTAGAGAAGTGGAATTATTAATTCATTAATCCATTGTTTACCTTCAAAATATCAGACGTAATATCTTGAAAACGTATTAAATTTTTGACAGAACTTTTGACAGAATCGATTTCCCTTCAGCAAAATGAAAAAGGATAAGTTTGGAGTTTCTAAGGTTTAGCGGATTGAGGTCATGGATTAATTGTTAGCAATACATTTTAATGAATTAATCAACTAATGTGTAGGGAAAAGGCTAAACATTACGGTAGCTATTTGAAAATAAAATTTGGTTGGGGAATGGCAACAGAACCTGTGCTGAGATTATAATCATTGTTTGGATTAAATAATGACGAAAAGGTGCCACCATCATAATATCAACTGGTAACATTATTGGTCAATAAAACACACCTTTGTGAGTGTGTCAATCAAAACTAATCACAAACTCTCGATATTTAGCCATTTGGGAAAATAATGGAGGAATCTGACCGTGTGACCAAGTTGAGCGCACGTCACGTCATGAACATTTGCACAAATCACTATCAGACGGGTACCCCAAGGCATTGCGGTACCCTGACGTCGAATTCAATGGGTGACTATCCTAGTGGTTAGTCGTTTCTCCAGTGCAATTTACTCAATAGACGCTCACAAAACGCAATGTGTAAATGCTAAAGCTAACATACATCATAAGTTATTATCAATACTATATTATTGTCATTAATTTCATTTATGCCATTCAATTTACAACACATACAAGATGGTCAAAGGAGAGACAAAATCAATAACAACCACTATAGCGAGTGTCACTCCGCATCAAACAGAATTGCTATAAAGAAAACGAATATAAATTATATAATTAAAGGGAAATGCAACCCCAAAAGTAAAATTTGCTTATGTGATTGGGTGTTACAATTATCCTACATTTACCTATGAGCCACTCACGTACGTTTTTCATGAGGAGAGCAAAATCATAGAATTGTAGGTAAAATTTGCGTTCCTGTACGTCGCCATCTTTTCGAGGTGCCGCCGCTGATTGCGGGGGTGTGACGTTAGGGCGGAGAAAACGGCAACCGCATCTGATTGATCAATAAACCTTTTCGACGTTCGCAAAGCATCATGGGTATAGATGACAAATTGGCCGTGTTTTTAGCACAAAACTCTATGGTGAAGCATGTTACTTTTTTCTCAAAAACTAGACATAGTTTAGAAATGAATTTTTTGTCTAGATACCAGCAATAAAAAAATTCGTTTTTCAAACGTTTTGTGGGTATTTTCGGAGAAATTATGGACTAGATGACAATTACAATGCGTGCATCGCGTGCAGCTAGCTGCATGAACGCGACGAGTTTGCCATCCAGTCACCAAGGGAATCTCCATGCTTATAGATAAGCATTAAACAACCATTACGTTATTTACAGTAAAATGCAGAAGCGTTGCAAACATCTTTACTGAAATTTAAAAAAAATGTGAAAATCGAAATTACGGATTTTCTGACGTTTCGATCCTAGCAGGAATTTTCTCAAAGGCAGAAATTCTGTAAAGTTCCTGATTGGATCGAAACGTCAGGCACATCTTATGTGTTATTATTCATTTATAGCAGAGGTTCCTCGGCTAACGAGTTCACGTGGATCTTCGATATATGATTAAATTTGGATGACAGTTACATGGGGGCATTCGTTACATGCGTGTTCCTATCATACAACCCAATAGAGACGACTAACACCAATCCTTGCTTTGGTCAGCAAGCTGCCCATAGGAGGACTATGTGTATGTATCCTAGTGCGAGACCTTTGTACTCACCATACGTTCGTAGAGAGGCATGCCTTCACTGAGTTGTTTATCACACCAAGTCAGTCACTCTATTGTCAAGGTTTCCACAGACCTCTATTCACAGACCGACCGCTTCAATGGGGCTACAGATCTCAAGGCTTGGTTGGTTTTCATCTTCTCTTTAATGGGGCGATCCTTACGTAATGACGTTCGAAAAAAACTTCAATTCTCCCTGGGACGAAATCACTAAACCGTCTCAACAATAGTGTTAGGTTTCTTACTTTGGGAGATCTGCACGTTTACATTTTAATGCAAATAAAGCAGAAAAAATTGTATGTACTCTACCATACAACCCAATAGAGACGACTAACACCAATCCTTGCTTTGGTCAGCAAGCTGCCCATAGGAGGACTATGTGTATGCAACCTAGTGCGACCTCTGTACTCTACCATACAACCCAATAGAGACGACTAACACCAATCCTTGCTTTGGTCAGCAAGCTGCCCATAGGAGGACTATGTGTATGCACCCTAGTGCGACCTCTGTACTCTATCATACAACCCAATAGAGACGACTAACACCAATCCTTGCTTTGGTCAGCAAGCTGCCCATAGGAGGACTATGTGTATGCATCCTAGTGCGACCTCTGTACTCGACCATACAACCCAATAGAGACGACTAACACCAATCCTTGCTTTGGTCAGCAAGCTGCCCATAGGAGGACTATGTGTATGCACCCTAGTGCGACCTCTGTACTCTATCATACAACCCAATAGAGACGACTAACACCGATCCTTGCTTTGGTCAGCAAGCTGCCCATAGGAGGACTATGTGTATGCGTCCTAGTGCGACCTCTGTACTCTACCATACAACCCAATAGAGACGACTAACACCAATCCTTGCTTTGGTCAGCAAGCTGCCCATAGGAGGACTGTGTGTATGCATCCTAGTGCGACCTCTGTACTCTATCATACAACCCAATAGAGACGACTAACACCAATCCTTGCTTTGGTCAGCAAGCTGCCCATAGGAGGACTATGTGTATGCATCCTAGTGCGACCTCTGTACTCTACCATACAACCCAATAGAGACGACTAACACCAATCCTTGCTTTGGTCAGCAAGCTGCCCATAGGAGGACTATGTGTATGCGTCCTAGTGCGAACTCTGTACTCTATCATACAACCCAATAGAGACGACTAACACCAATCCTTGCTTTGGTCAGCAAGCTGCCCATAGGAGGACTATGTGTATGCGTCCTAGTGCGAGACCTCTGTACTCGACCATACGTTCGTAGAGAGGCATGCCTTCACTGAGTTGTTTATCACTCTAGTCACTCAGTCACTCTATTGTCAAGGTTTCCAAAGACCTCTATGCACAGACCGACCGCTTCAATGGGGCTACCAATCTCAAGGCTCGGTCGGTTTTCATCTTCTCTTTAATGGGGCGATCCTTACGTAATGACGTCCGAAAAAAGCTTCAATTCTCCCTGGCACGAAATCACTAAGCCGTCTCAAGAATAGTGTTAGGTTTCTTACTTTGGGAGATCTGCACGTTTACGTTTTAATGCAAATAAATCAGAAAAAAATTGTCCACGATTTTTTTTCCGACATTCATCAAAGTATAACCCAGTAAAATGATTGGCCGAACCAGCCAATCTACTTAATTTCGTTGGTCATCATTCACAAACTCCACCAAAATTTCCGCTATAAAGACCAGACCAAGTACTGGAAATTAATTTAGCATCGACACCATTTTCAGTTTATTTTACACTAATCACGGATCAGTTTGAAGCTTAGGGGGTTTGTCACGGTGGAGAATGATCGTGTAGCGCAATAGAAACAGACCGTAAATGAAAATATTCCCGTCAATATAGCACGACTTGACAAATATTCCACGTAAAGCTATCAATTAAGAAACACACTTCCTTAGAACTGGGCCATGATCCCTTAATGCCACCATAATACCTCGAGTCCCCTTTCGTATCAAGGACCCATTCTTCGACATGTTTTTGCAGCAAGTTGTGTTCCTGTGGAATCCAAAATGTGGGAGTTGTATGCCTCTAAATGCCTTTTATCGGGTAAGCCTATACAAACGAGTGTATCGAGGTCAGCGCCTATGCAAATGTCCGATATTAACGCTGGAAGATGAAAGCACTGATGACCCACCACTCCGTAAATCCGTGCCTACGCGAGAGCGTGGGATAGGGAGGAGTGGGCGTGTAGCCGTGAATGCAGCTATTCCAATCATCCAGTCAGCAAGGAGAAGGTGGTGAGTTTCTGCCCGACTGCGCACCACATCAGCAGCCCAGGGATACACTCACCCATTGCAGGGGTCGTCTCGCCTGGAGAAGTGTCTGGCAGAACTCGCCGTCCTGTGCATTTCTGTGGGGCTCTAGTGTGGTGGCAGATATTGACTGCAGTCCATCGTTCCACCATGTCGCCTACCTTCCTCCTCCTGCTGGTGTTCAGCCTGTCCGTGTCTTCCGCGCTGGCGGAAAGGGTAAAGTTGCCATCTCCTAAAGTTCCAATCTCTCGATGTTCTGTTCATCCAATGTTAAATCAGCAGTCGTCTGAGTGATCGGGCGAATCACACTACGGTGCTTGCATAAGAAACTGTTCATGTGTCCATCCAAGATGGGGTTCCTGTTACCAATTCATCACCGAAATAATTAGAAAGTAAAACATGTACAAGCAAAATCTTTCAATCTGCTTGCTAACTTATGACCAAAGTGTAAAGTGAAAAAAAAAAAGTTCCTGAGTTTTCGATTCGATCTCAAAGTCAGATGTTATGCCATTGAAATAGGCTCTGCTAGGATCTAATCGTCATGCTCTCATATGTGACCCGGCACAGCGACATGAGGAATATCCCTCCAAAAAACTTTTCCAGTAAACAACGCCTGAAGTCAAAGTATCTTCTCAATTCGATTAAAAATCTTTTTTTTTTTTTTTTCGGAACGTTAATGTATTGGAGGATGTTATGTCCAAAGGATTTTTCCGAAATCCGTCTCTGAATGTTGAAAAAACGAGGATTTTGAGTGTTTGTTTTCATGAAAATATAAAGTTCCTGCCTTTTTTAATGGCCGCTTTTGAGAGTTAGACTGGTGCTGCTATAATTATTGTGTCTGGTGCCAAATGAACGAGCGAAGTCCCCTTGTACTATTTACAACAAAGTTCATACGGAAATAAAGTTGATATCATTAGAAAGCTAATGGTATACTCTTTCACATCATTAGAAAATCTCAAAATCTCAAAAGTATGGGGTCATTCCTCATTATACTCTGCCGGGTCACATATTTCTTTATAAAATGTCAAATTACTGTTCAATAATTGTCCATTAAAAAAACTTTCAAAATACAGTATATCATCTGTTTTATGTGTGAGAGGAGAACAAAAGTTGCAAAGTGAACTCATTCCTTTGAAAGGGTTTAGCAATTGCTAATAGGCCATTAGCTAGTCCGAGTAACTTGGATCCGACAAGTCACCCTTTTTTATCGAATTTTGACATTTTGAGATTCGGGTGACTACAGTCACTAGCCATTAGCAAGGTCTTGTTATAGGGTTGAAATTCAGGCCCTCCTAGTGTGAGATGGATGGGTCTAAATCGTTATTGTAACGGATATTGAGAAATATTACACACGAAAATGACCAACTGTGTTCAGGGATCCAGGTCAACTCGTACCTTGGCCAACTCTGGTGCCACTTACTGGGCCGCTAGGAGCTCCTCTGAAACGATTTGTGTGTTGATCTGTCGCACTAGCGTCCCACCGCGTCTAATTATAGTAAAACAGACATTCTAAACAGATGGACTTAAAAGTGCCCGAAATCGCGTCAAAAGATTCAATAAAAGCACCTGCCGGACTCTACACATGTCAAGATGAACAAGTGGTATATCAGCGGTACTTACGATTAATTTTTGGATCGCAATTCCCACAAAATGTCTCCTATGTCGGCATCAGACATGTCGAGTTTTTCAAAACGCAATATGTTTGTACACCGTGTACACGATTGCTTGAGCAATGAGCCCACATACAAACCATATTACACGAAGACTGGGTACTAGACGTTGAGAATGTCTGTTTTACTATATTATTAGACGCGGTGACGTGAGACGCTGGTGCGACAGATCAAAACATAAATCGTTTCAGACGAGCTCCTAGCTCCTGTCCGCCAATTTGTGTGCATTTACGCTGAACGTACATTGCACATTTTTACGAAAGGAGTTTTCAGTGTACAGTGGAGTAGGTTTGCGGTGACACCATGTAAAATTCTCTCTCGTATGTGTGGTTCTGAAAAGAACCGGAGAAACCCGACGTTTGGAACCGTGTACCCTGTTCTTCTTCAGGGGACTACTGGATTCCAGCACTCTAGCTCCTCGCAAGAGGGAACTTTACATGGTGTCACCGCAAACCTATTACTCCTGCTATTCTCACCGTGAAAACCTTCAATTCTCATTCAACTGTGGTCAAGGATAATTAGGTTTGCGGTGACACCATGTAAATTCTCTTTTGTGAGTAAGTGTGGTTCTGAAAAGAACCGGAGGAACTCGACGTTTCGAACAGTGTACTCTTCAAGTCAACAATGGTCAAGTCAACAATTTGTATTTCGTTGCTAGAGACAGAGTATTGGCCAGTAAAGGCAAACGAGTTTGGCAAACACCATTTGAGGCACTGTCTGTACAGTAATCATTACAACGGGAGCGTGTTAACTTATGGCAGGATAATTATGTGAAGAGTGTGTAATGGCACCATGTATTGTATATGTGACCCGGCACAGCGACATGAGGAATATCCCACCAAAACACTTTTCGAGTAAACAACGCCTAAATTCAAAGTATCTTCTCAATTCGATAAACAATTTTTTGTTTGTATTTTCGAAAAAATTAATGTATTGGAGGATAGTATGTCCAAAGGATTTTTCCAATATTCGTCTCTAAATGTTCAAAAAACGAGGATTTCGGGGGAGTGTTTGTGTACTGTTTTCATGAAAATGTAAAGTTCCTGCCTTTTTGAATGGCCGCTTTCGAGGAGTTAGAA